>VWZN01013563.1:199721-244542 GCA_013396955.1 Regulus satrapa | reverse complement strand
GAAGGAAGGAAGGAAGGAAGGAAGGAAGGAAGGAAGGAAGGAAGGAAGGAAGGAAGGAAGGTTAGGTAGAAATATATCACCTTTTTAGTGCTCCCAGCAATGTCTCATTGCTCCCCTCCCTCTGATCCTCTTGGTGGCAAGGGTCCCTCGCTGGTGCAGTCACCAAAAAGCACAGAATCTGGTGGATTCTTATACATTTGGGGCAGGTGGGAAGGCCCAGGTGCCTCCCTTGCAGGGGGCCAGTTTGACAGTGTCCCTTGCAACACTGTGGATCTGTTGCATCATGCTGCAGTGCTGTGGTGCAGGGTCTGGGGACCCCTTTTGGGGGTGCCTTTGATGGGCCATGACACCCCTCTGTCCTTCATGTGGGTGCAGTTCTCCCGTGGTGAAGGGGCCCCACAGCTGATGTGGTCTGCACAGTGGAGGATGGGCATTCACTGCCTCTCACCTGAGGCTTTTTCATCCCACTCCCAAAGCCCCTCTCCCCTCCACCCTTTGAGAGGGTCTGTGAGAAGCCTGGCAGCTGACAGCCCTGGAGCTGTGGCCTCCACTCTGAGGGTGTTGAGCTTGTGCTCTGTGAAGGTATTCTTCTCACCCAGCCCTGAGTTTTTACGTAATCTTATCCTCATCAGTGAGTGGGGCAGGGCCTCAGTCAGGGCCCCGTTCAGGGTGTGTTGGTCTTCTCTGCAGCTTCTGGAATACAGTTTTGGTATAAAAGGGACAAGTACTTCATGAAGATGTTTAAGTCATAAACTGTAGCACTTCAGTCTCCGACAAGTGTAAGGTACAGGGACTGGCTTTGGTGTCACCAAAGCCTGCCCTGAGACAAGAAGGGATTTTGTTTGAGTCACTGGAAAGGTGGGTGATTTTGCAAAGAATTTGGCAGCTGTGGGAGGGGCTGCAGGCAGCAGAAGCAGGGGCTGGAGAGGAATCTGAGTGGGCCCTTCCAGGAATTGTTTAGAAAGGCATCTCAGCTATATAAAAGATATGAAACAAAGGATGAAGAAAAGGTAAAGGTACAGGCAAGGATAATGGCACAGTTTTTACAACCCCAATGGGAATAAGTGCAGGGAGTGAGCCCCTGGACCAAAGGGAAAGGGTCAGTCACCAGGACAGTGACTGGGAAGGAATCAGTGTGCCATTTGTAAAAAAGAACATTAGAAATGGATTGTTAAGGGTGTCAGGATCTGTGGCCGTACCAGGGCTCACCACAACCTTGCTGAACCAAGGAATGTTTCCTACCAGACACGGGAACTTCTCTGTCTGATTTGAATTTTATGCCAAGGAACCATTGTTCAAATGTTCTTTTGCTAAGTGGGAAAGATGAGCAGGTGCATTTTATTCAGCCACGACTGGTGAATCTGGGTGTATGTGAATTACCACTGTGTGTGTGATCTCCACAGCTGCCTTTGCCCATTCCCTTCAAACACATTGGGAGGGTTGGGAGAGGTCAGGAAGAATGAGACGTGAACAGTAAGTTGGCTTGTGTCCACTGAGCTGTTTTATACTTTTTCTCTGTGTAACAATATTCATCGCTTTTGGTTTTTTTTAACCCAGTTTTAAGTTGCTGGCCAATAGAAAAATAAAGCTTAAGACTCTGTACTGACTATGTGCAGCAAAACTGAAGGGCTCCCGTGAGCCAGGTGAGTTCTCTGGCTTGCTCAGGCCCTGCTGCTGAGGAGCCAGCTCCTCGAGAAGAAGATGAATGGAAGGATCAGGCAGGGAAGGAAGCTGGGGGAGAGTCTGCTTCCCATCCCTGCTCCTGCCAGCCTGGCTGTGGTGGGGTGTGGGGTGCTGCAGGCTGCTCCCCCAAGAGCTGAGAGCGTTTGGGGTTGGTTTTTCTTTCTTTTTGTTTTTTCTTATCTGTAGAATTTTTTTACCATTGGTCTCTAGAAACGCTGATGTGAGTGCTTGGGGGTACTTGAGGAAAACAAAGAGTTTGGGCCAGTCCAGGTAAAAAGGCAGGGTGGGGACACTCGGGACTCACTCTGCAGAGAGAGAAGGGAACGTTCTTTTAGAACCTTCGCCTGCCTTTGGCTTCTCTGGGTGTGTCTGGGAACTCGGGACGGCCTTTTTGCCGTCCTGCTCGGAGCCGCCGCGGCCGCTGCAATCCCATCGCTTCTCCAGCGCCGATCCGGAGTCTCCCTGCCCTTCGGCACTCCGCACCCCAGCCCCATTGGACACCTCCCCGCTCTCCAGCCAGCTCCATGGACTCTTGCTACACCTCGCTCAGCCTCGGGAATTCCATCGCTCCCGGTGTGGGCCGAGCCGCCATTCCCCAGGTGTTCCCTGTGCCAGAGGGCTCCTGCAGCCGTGTGGGATCAGCGCACCCACCCCGGAGCCACCAGCGCTCCCTGCCAGCTCTGACTGTGACTGTACCGAAGAGAAAACCCCGCCTCTGTTTGCTGTTTCACTGCTGTGGTTGTTGTTTGTTTGCCTCGATAAACATACCAGTAAAGAGCCGTCATTCCTATTCCCATACCTTTGCCTGAAAGCCCATTCATTCCAAAATCAAAATAATTCAGAGGGAGGGAGTTCACATTCTCTGCTTTCGAGGAAGACTCTCATCTTCCCTAGCAGATCCCTGTCATCCAAACCTCGAAAGAAGGTGCAGAACCTCGGGGGTTATGTAAAGTCATTTGGGCCCACTTGAGGTCACTGAGTCCCTGATAGGGGTGACTTGAAGTAATTTTGAGTTACTTGAGGTCATTTTGGGTTACTTGAGGTCATTTAGGGGTTACCTGAGGTCACCGAGTGCCTGTAGGGGTTACTTGAGGTCAGTTAGGGGTTACTTGAGGTCATTTGGGGGTTACTTGAGGTCATTCAGGGTTATTTGAGGTCATTTGGGGGTCACTTGAGGTCATTGGGTTACTTGAGGTCATTGAGTGCTTTCTAGGGATGACTTCAGGTCATTTGGGGGTTACTTTAGGTCATTTTAGTCCCTACTAGGGGTCACTTGAGGTCATTTTGGGGTTACTTGAGGTCATTGAGTGCCTGTACGGGTTACTTGAGGTCATTTAGGGGTTACTTGAGGTCATTTGGGGTTACTTGAGGTCACTGAGTGCCTGCAGGGGTTACTTGAGGTCATTTGGGGTTATTTGAGGTCACTGAATCCCTGGTAGGGTTTGAGGTTACTTGGGGGTTGAGCAGGAAGCCCCGTTAGCACAGACGCAGCCTTTGCCTGTGCTGTCCATAACCTCCAGCCAGGCCCGCAGGGCCAGCAGCCAGGACAGCTGGACATGTGCAGGGCCAGCAGCCAGGACAGCTGGACATGTGCAGGGCCAGCAGCCAGGACAGCTGGACAGGGGAGGACCCACCCCACTCGGGTCAGGGGCTCCAAAGCCCTGGAGATTTGGACTTCTGGGCTGGAAGAAAAGGATGGGAGACCTGGGCTGTCAGCAGCCACAGCCAGGGAGCTCTGGTGAGCGATGGACTCACATGAACTGTCATTGTCTACTTTATTCTCTTATTTTATTTACTTGCCTTGCCTGGTGCAAGGATCAGACGTGTAAAAGTCAGGCGGGGGTGTTTCGAATGTTCCAGGTTATTAAAAAGGCTTGAGTTAATAAGAATTAGGGTTTGTGAAGACAAATAGAGAAAGGGGAAGAGGAGGGATTGAAAGCTCCTGTCTTTACCATCTGATGGGTGAAGGTGTGGGTGTTCATGTCTCTGGAATGGGTCCCACTGTCCCCACTGCCTTTGGGCAGCGGGTTTGTCCCGGAGCCCAGCCAGCCTGGCTCCCGAGACAGACACGGTCTGCCCAGCCCGAGCTTCTGAGCTTTGGGGGAAAAGGCCGGGGGCGAGGGGGGATGTGTGATAGGCAGCTGGGGAAGGCTGTGCCTTCCCAGTGCCTCAGCCAGTGGGGAAAGGAAGAGGCTGGGAATTCAGGGTAAAAGGAGGATGCTCCCTCTGAAACCTCGAGAGGGAAAATCTTGTGGATGTGTGCCCTGGTAGGCTTTCTCACTTTGTTTGAATAAAGTTGCAGGACTCCTCTGCCTCCTTTTTCGCCATAAACCTCTGGTGTTCGTGGATTTTCGTGACATTGGGAAGGAAGAAATTATTTCTCAGGAAATATAATTCATCCTCTTCAGGTAATTCCCCTTTTGCTATCCACCAATTCCTCCTTTGCCTTCTGGAAAATTTCCTCTCTCAGAAATATCACTGTTACTTTCTTTAAAAATGTCGCTTCTGCTTTTCAGTAATTTCCCAGATATTAGAGGCAATTTCCTCCTTGCTTTCATGGAATTTTCCTCCTTTTGTTTCTAGGCTCTCCTCCCAATAGCCACACAGGAAATTCCCCACATTGCTCTCTAGAAACTCCCTGAATATTTCCCCCTTTGCTTTCAAGGACTTGGCTCTAGTCCTCCCATGGAAATTCCTACATTGTCTTACAGAAAATTTCCCCTTTGTTATCCAGGATAATTACCTGTCTAGGATGGTTTGTTTTTGTGTTCCCAGAATTCCCCTCTTGGTGGCCAGGATTCTTCCTTTTGTTCTGCTGGAACTTCCCCCCAGGGTTTTAGGAATTTTCATCCTTCTGTTCCAGGAGATTTCACGAGCCAAAACTCACTCACGCACCTGAACCGAGGACAGGGGCATTTGGCAGATCCCACAAAATGTATTTAAGGGCAGTGAACACCACGGCACCCAAAGAGGAGCCAGGTCAGGGTGAGACAAAGGGACAAAGCTGACACGGACAAGGTAAGGCTGGAAAGGGCCCGGGGTGCTGGAGGACCCTCTGCCAGAGGAACAGGTGGGAAGAACAAGGAGTGGTGCTGGCTGCTGGCCCAGGGACAAGCAGCACCTGCAGGGAGGGGAGCAGAAGTATGTTTGTTTACTTTCATTCCTCAGTGCTGCAATCCATGCAGAGCAGTTTCAGTTAATAGGTGATTAATTAAATTGATGGGAATTCTCACATTTTAATTCTTTTTTTTTTTCCTTTTTGCAAGCAGAGTGGGGGGTACCTGTCCTATATGGCCACAACTGTTATTCCCTGCCACCTCCCCAGGTCCTGCTGGCTCAGGGACACGTCCAGGAAGGTAAAAATCAGCCTCATTTAGGTCACCAGCTCCTGCGCAGTAAAAGAAGAGCTGGAGATTTCAGGAGGAAGAGTTGGTTTTACAAAGAAATTTTTAAAAGCATCCTGAAGGACAAGGAGAGGTTTCCCTGAACCTCAGCCCTTCGCTGCACTAAATTTTCTCCTAAACTTAACCCCCCCATAGAAACCTGCACCCCATGCACATCCCTGCAGCCACACGTCACCCAGTTTCAGGGGACAATCCTTGCAGGAAGAAGGGCAAGCTGAAACCCCACAAGTTTTATCAGCAAGGTGTCTTTTGGGGGACCCTCCCTGTAAATCAAAAGGCAGGAAGAAATAGGGCACCTTAAAGAAAAAGAAAATAAAATAAACCTTTCTCTTTTAATCCACCCAAGGGAAATCCAGAGCAAGAGCAGCATCACGGCACTACACACAGCACAGACATCTATCACTGCCTTTGCACAGATTCCTTCCCAAATATATGGAGAAGTCATTAAGAAAAAAGGAAAAAAAAAAAAGGATTATTCACATATTCAAAGTGACAAGTAACAAATCAGCCACAGAACAACTTTTTCAAAGAGAAAAAGGATGCATCAAGGAAGAAGGCCTTCAACATACAGGTTTCACAAAAACATAACCCAAGAATGGTGAAACAGAGGTGGTTTTCTTTTAAACATTAAAACCAGGGATATTTTAAAAAATAATTTAAATACACATTCAAAACACAAACACCAAGCAGGCGCCTGGAGAATAAAGCAAAAAGAAGGAATGAAAAGTGAATTCAACCAGTTTAATTTCAACACCAAAGTTGGGTGGATTGCACCAAATGGAATAAATAACGGAGAAGATCACACGGGGTTGGTAGATCTCACACTTAAGATCATTTAAACTATAATTAATTACACAGCCCAAGAGAGTACTCAACGAGGAATTCCTCTGACAAGTGACAGTAGCTGGGGCAGCATCCCTTCGACAGAGCAGGTTGGAGGTGGGGATTTGCCCCCTGCCACCCACCCGTCTGTGCTGCAGGGGACTCACCCCCTCAGGTGACGGACACACCAACAGCTCTCCTCGCTCAGAGAATGAGAACCCTCTGCCTCTCCCACACCCACTGGCTCCAGTCACACCCAAAGCAAACATCAGAGCACAAGCAGCCCTTGTGTTCTCACCTGGCAGGGTGAGCCCACAGGTGCAGCAGCATTTCTAGAGCGGCTCCATGAGGTTGGGCAGTGCCAGAACTGGAGCCAGTGCCTCCTTCCACACACCTGGGGTCAGGCTGGGAAAATATCAGATCTGCTGAGCTATGCCTGCAGCCACAGCTTTATCACTCTAGGGGTGGGCAGGCTGAAGGAATGTAAGTGGCTTCTTCTTGTTTGATTTTCCCTCCCCACAACCCTGAATTAAAAAAAAAAAATAACAAAAAAACCAAAACAAACCAAAACAAAAAAATAGAACTAAGAAAACCCCCACAAAACAAAACAACAAAAAGCAAAACAAAAAATACCCCCCTCCCCCTGCAAAAAAAAAACCCAAAACAAAACAAACAAAACAAAACAAAACAAAAACAAAAAAAAAAAACCCCAGAAAACCACCCCAAAACAAAAATAAGTTGATCCCAAGTTCCTTTCCCTTCCATGCCTGTAGCCAAGCAGGGAAGCACCTTTGGACGTTCATGTGATCCCACAGACATGTTCCCTACAGAGCAGACACCTTATTTCTGCACCTCACCCAGATGTGCCTGTGACACCTAGTTAGGAGGGACGTCCCTTTGCTTTAAAACAAAAAATAATTACAAAATCAATAGGAACAATCAGAATTCATTTAAGTCCAACTAGTTTTTAAAAAGGGAGAAGGGAGGACTGAAGGTTTCCAGGCCAAGGAACTTGCCAGATCCAGCATCCCCCCACCCCTGCCTCCAGCAGCAATGAGATAAGCCCCCTTTGTGCAGCATTCACTCTTGACCCGAGGTCAGCAGAGCCAAGGAGGTGCTGAGGGGACACAGCAGCCCCTCCAGCTCCTCCTCAGATGGCTGGCAGCTCCAGGTAGAAAGGGAAAGTGAGGTGGATGAGGGTTGAAGTTGTTTCTTTCCCATCTCTCCTCCTCCCCAAGACTGAGAGGAGACTTCTGGGTCTGCGAGCCCAGTCTGTGCTTACCACTGTCCTTAAGAATGACAATTTAAAACCGAAACACGGGAAATTAAAAAGAGAGAGAGAGAGAGAAAGAGAGAGGAATAATTAAGTATTGTCCGTGGAAGGAGCGGGAGGGGCAGGTTCCAGATGGCGGCAGAGAAGGGACTCTCTCCCTCCCCACGTTTGCCCATCTGGGCACCGGGTCCCTTCGCGTCCCTGCGCGAACCCTTTGTGCTGTTGCTCTGACACCGACCGACACGGATGGCGAACACGGGGATGAATCCAGCGCTGCAGAGGGCGGGAGGGCACACGCAGCCCCTCCAGGGCTAGGCCCGGTGCTTGGGGAGCATGTCCAGCAGGAATTCCGCGATGCCGACGAAGTACACGACTTGCGCGATGCCGAAGAGAGGGGCGATGACCAGGGCTCGGCAGTAGGCCCCTTTGAAGAAGGCCGTGGGCCCTTCCCTCTGCCAGATCTTCCTGGGGAGAAATGGCACAGACAGCTGAGTGCCCGTCCCACCCCTCCGCCGTGCCAGGAGAGCCCCTGGCCATGCCCTGCCTTTCTGCCTCCCTCCAGAGACTAAACCCAGGCACGTGCTGTTGCCCGGCACAGCCTCCACAGCAGATCACCCATCGCTGCCCAAGTGCTCTGCTCTGCAGAAAGCTGCCCCATCCCTTCATCTGGCTAGAAGCAGGAGTGGCTGCCTGTGTCTGGAAGTACAGCTAAGATAACCCCATGCTTGCATCAAGAGGTCCCTCTGCTCAAAAGCTCCACCCTCGGCCTGGGACAGAGGCAGATGGCAACAGATTCTGGCTACCACAGAGATACAATAGCAGAAAAAGTCCCTTCGTGTTTTGAAGCAGCCAGACCACAGTTTAGCAAAGGGTCAGAGGATAATGCAGCTGGAGACAGCCCACTCTGGCAGTGCTCCTGCAAACACCGTGCCGAGCGGTCTCAGGAGGGATATGAGACTCAATACTGTAGCCTTTTCCAACAGCAAGGCCTTGAGAGAGACTACCACAGCACGGCCTCCCTCTGCAGAAATAAAATCTCAGTGTTATGACTACAGGGGTTTGGACAGAAGTACTTAAATATAAATGCTGTATTTTTCTTGCTCAATATGGGAAGAAGCTTTCTTTTATAAAACTGTATATACACATCTGCTCATATATCTATATGTATCTCCAGAGAGACAGATAGATTGATAAAAGCACAGGTTCAGAGGGAACATGAAGCACAGCTGCTGGTTGGGCCTAGAAGCTGCACTGCCTGCCTGGCAGCAGGCAGCAGCAGCTGACAAACACCTGAGGCAACAGCGGTGCCTCTGTCATGAGGAGTCTTACTTGGTGCAGTCCAGGATCCCCGAGTACGTGTCCTCGTTCACTCCTCTCTGCAAGGACTGCAGCCGTGTTTTGATCACTGGGGAGGGAAAGAAGGGGGACACTGGTGAGCACAGGAGGGCAGCAGGCAAGAGCCACCCTGAGAGTAAAGTCTTTGAAATGGGCAAAACAAAATTACCATGAATACAGACTATTATATAACATTTATCAGGGAAAACACAAACCCATTCCTTTACAAATGGATAAAAGAAACACAAAGCCACCCAAAACCCAACCCCTCCCTCCCTCCCTGTGATCAAGGTTTTAAAAGCAGATTTAAGCTTTAAACCTTCCAAATTCAGGTATCTCTCTGCAAAATGGGAACTTATTTTCAAATGCTCATCTCCTTCGGGAAGAGGAATCTAAAATACACAATTCTGCTCCTACATTTCTTCACACCTTGGAGCATGTGCAATGTTGGGGAGAGAGCAGTTGCTTTCTGGTGTTTTTCACAGGAGAGAAACCAAGGTGGTATTTAAGGCAGATGCTGTGGAGCACGAGAAAAGGCCACAGACCTGAGGCTTCCCCTGTTCGTCCCAGACCATATGGTTTTAAGTGGTCTGCATATTACCACTCCACATGGAAATGTGCCTTTCCTGCCAAGTATAACAGAAATTAATGACACCCTCTTCCTGACATACCTAGTAAGTTCTGCAAACCTCTGTGTAAGCTGTGGCCAAAGTTGTAGCTCAGGTAAACTCACACCATCAGAGCTGGAGGCAGCAGAGCTGTCCCTTTCTGTGTGCTCATGCTGCACAAAGGCTGGCACAGTCACCCTCCTCCCCACCTGGCCCAGCCTGGGCCTCTCTGACTCCTGTCACTTGGCACCAGGCCACCACCACAGGCTACTCAGGACTCACCATCACAAGGATTGACAGCCACTGCAGCCGTACTGCCAGCCACACATCCAGAGAGGAAGGACACGTAGAACGGAGCCTTGACACTGGGGTCTTTCTGGCCCAGCTTGTTCAGGTTTGCAAACAGTGGGAAGTAAACAATGGAGAACGGGACATCCCTGCAGTGGGGCAGGAAAAACAGCAAAAAAAGGATGAAGTCAGCACCAGATACCAACAAACTGAACAAAAGAAGGGCTACAAGCATCACAGATTGGCAGCACAGCCATGGGTGCAATGCAGATATCCTGGCTCTGAGATTACAATGCAGATAGGAGCTGAAACTCAGTGGGGCAAAAGTGACTGCACAAAGGACAACAGGCCCATGGAACACCTGCAGCCCTGCAGGATCAATGGGCTCCCCCTTTTTTTCAACACTCAAACCAAAGACACCAGCCCATTGACAGGTCGACTGTTTTGACCCCTTTTGTTGATTATTAGAGGTTCCATCCTGGCCTCCATCCCCCTGGTGCTGCTTTAGCTCTTCCTTTGTTAAAGCTAGAGGAGAGCCACACTGTGAAAGCCCAGGCAAAGAGTGTCAGAGCAGGCACCGGTCCTTGCATCCAACATGCTCTGTGGGCCAGCTCCCACTGCACACTCTGGGGTCTCAGGCTGATGGTTTTACTTCGTCAGCTCCCAAGGACTTCTGTACAGTGTGGAAATACAGATCATGGGGCAGACAAAAACCTTTCACAGAAAGCAGCAGAATTAAATCCTCCAGGAACAAAAAGATACCCTCCCTCACTCCTCTCAGGTTCCCTTCTTTAATGAATAAAACCTGTGCATGGAAACAGAACTACACCAAGCCCACGCCCGCTGAAGACGACCCCTCCTTTGGCAGGCTCATCCCTGGGATGGGCGGTGCCTTAGGTCCAAGACTGGGAACGCCAATGCCCGAGCCCACGCCGCCCTACCTTAGCAGCGTGGCTCCCAGGCCCTTGTAGAGTCCGGCGATGCCTTTGCTCCGCAGCAGCTCCCTGGTTATCTGCATGGCCGTGGTGCGCGTTTCCACCGCCGGCTCGGCCGCCGCCGCCGCCGCCGCGGGCGAGGAGGAGAGCTGGGCCTGCGCCGCCATCAGCTTCTTCTGGGCCGCTGAGGAGCAGAGCGGCAGCGCTGCAGGGTCTGCAGGGAGCCACGGCGGCCTCCTGCTGCCCCCGGGACAGCTCCAGGGGCAGCACAACATGCAGACAAAGAGCAGGCGGGTGCCCTGCGAGCTTCTCCCCCCCGCGCATCACAACCGCGCTCTGCCAGCAGCCGGTGTGCCCCAGCCGCATCCTGCCACGCACCATCTCGGCGGTGCAGAGAACAGGAGCTGCTGGGAGCAGGCAGGGGGACAGTCCCTGCTTCCACGTGTGTCCCTGAGCTGCCAGTATAACAAACAAGATGTTCATCAACGAGACGGCTTCCAAAGTTCTGCTCTTTGCCTCCCTCCCCTGAAAGCAATCGTTAACCTGGGGAGTTTCTCAGTCACATTTATAAACCCATCCTGGTTTTTCCCACTTTAACAAACTGATGCACTTCGGCCCTTTGGCCAGAAGATGGAGAGCAGTTCAATCTGTAAATAATCCCTGGCACACCACAGCTCTCCTGCCACACAGAGAACAGGCTGTTCACAGCATCAAAAACCTCTCCTGAACCCTCAAACCACGGCTTAAATCCTTCCAACATTTTAAAATAATACGCACAAAGAGGATAAGGTCTGCAGTAAAACCAGTGAAGAGAGAAAAGAAAAAGCAAATCCGTGATTATTCAGGAATGCCACATCAAATGAGAGATTAAAGGACAAATTGGCCCATTTTCCAGGAAGGGCCATAAACATGGTATCTAACAGTGTCATGCAGGGCTCCTGGGAAGTGAGGCCATAGCTCCGACTGACCTCTGGAAGAGACAGTCTCCCTAGAGTCTCCATGCCAGACTCTGGTCTCCGTTCTCACCAGAAACACTCCACAGTGTTTCAGCCAAAAGGCTCACACTCCCTCCTGTCTCTGCCTGCCAGCTCACGCCCACAGTCCCAAGAGCCTGATCCCAAACCTCGTTCAAATCCAGTGCACCGGGAGAATTTTATTTACTGTTTCCACCAAGACAACTGCTCTTTTTGTCAGGGAAAAAAAAAAAAGAGTACAAGAGGAGACAAGTCATTTGGAAATAAGACATCCCCATTGGGAAGCTGTTAGGGAGGTGCTACAGGGAGGTAGAAGAGCGAATAAACAGACATCGGAAAACATGGAGATGGAAGAAGCAGCACAGGAAAGGCACTGGAGGATGCTAATTCCTTCTTGGGTACACAGGATCTACCGAGCTTGGACCACTCACAAGCTGACCCACCCAGTCATCTCTCCTGTCTCTCCATCCACCAACAGCATTTGCTGTTTCGATTGCTAACCCTATTGCTTTGAGCAAAAAACCAACCACCTTTTATAACTTCAAGGGCCTCTGCAAAGCCAGCTGAGCAAAGGGCGGGGGGAAGTAAGCCAGAAAGAGGAGGAGAAACTTCTGCTGCATCTGCGGTATCTCTGTGGGAGAGCAGGGGGAGGGAACAGCGTTTTCTTCACTCATCCTCTCAGCTCTGCCTCAGAAAGGCGAGTCCCAGCTCCTTCCCCCTCTCCCTGCTCAGGGCACAGGGAAGAAAAGTCCACGTACCAATGCGTCCTGCATCCTGCAGCTGGATTTTGAGCATCTCCATGGGAGTGGTGACAATCACCTGGCAGGTACCCGCGCCACAGCCCGCCAGCATCTCCCTCAGCAGTGTCAGCTTTTTCCTGCCCGAAGAAAAGAGAGAAAGAGTCCATCAGAGGAGGTGATCTGGAATAACACTTGGGCAGCTGGGTACAAGGCTCGGGGCACATCTCTGACCCTGGGGGTTATACAGGAGAGGTAGCAAAGGGGACAGCAGAACCTGCTAGGCCTGACGGACAGTTTAGCACAACTCAGGCTTGGCAACTCTGCCAGCACCACCTGAACTGAGAATTGACTCATTTTTTCCCCAGAAACAGAACATTCAGAAAAGCCGTAAGCCCCATCAGAACACCCCCAGACAGGAGCAGGCAGCCCCCTGCACCCACAGCCGGAGCACTGCAGCTTTCTTCCAGCCTGATGGACACAGGGCACAGCTTTCAGAAAGGGTATCACTTCAGAGGGCAACAGAGGACCTGAGCATTAAGGAGGATAAGCAGCTTTCCTCCTGCCAGCCTAAAATTGTCAACAAACACAGACCACAGCCCAAAGAGTAAGGAGGGGAAAATATTCCACTTGCTGCTTTGGAGTTGTCTGAGAAAAGCAAAGTAAATAAACAGTGAATTGGAGGCAGCTCCTCTGTGGTTAGGAGCTGCTTCATCTTACCAGGTTTTTCAAGCCTGAACAAATAGCCTTTGCACTAAACTTGTCCTCCCTGAGAGACAAGGGAAGGGATGGACCCCCAGCAATGAATATCAGTGCATTCTCTGCACTACAGAGCAAGGACTATCAGCAACATGTTCTCACCCAGCAAAATGCAGCTGAACTTAGTAGTTCCCTCCATTCCAAAGCTATTAAAGAGCCCAGCTAAGACTAAAAAGAGGAACTCAGGATGCAAAATTTCATACAGTTTCAATTTTCAGAAAGTGATGTGTTTTTGCCCCATAAGAAAACCTCACACCTTGGCATCAGAAAACACTGACTTGACTAAAAAGTACATCTGACCTGCTCTTTTCTAAAAGGGTTTAAAAAAGAAGCACATATAAATCACACAGCCAGAGAGAAGCAGCCTCCTCTTTTCTCTGTTTTAGATGCAAGTACTATTTTTACCTCCCCCAGCCCTGCTCTGCAGCAATACCTCATCTTAACCTGCTCAAGGCACATCCCCACGCTGTGGCAGAAGCAGTCCCACAGTGTCATTCCCCATTCCCTGGCACAGCCCAGGCACACTCCCCTGCCAGGGGTTTCACAAGCACACACACAGCACAGCTGTGGAGCAGTGGGCCAGCAAAGCAGTTTCAATGCCAACCCTACAGGAAAGGGAGGGCAGATGCACTGTAATCCTGCTGGCCCACCACGTAAGCTGGGCTGATTTCTCCACCTCTCATCTTCTCTGGGGAGGATGTGAGAGCAGGGGATTAGAGGCACAGAGCCACAACACAGATTACCAGCAACTAAATATAGAGCTCTCCTATAAGGCTGAAAGAAGGAGGAATATTTCAGTCTCCCCTTTCCAAATTTCCCCACAGATAAGGGGCTCCAAAGAACAATCCCTCCCACAGAGTTATCCACATGGGTGCTGAAGCATGCACAGCAAGCTTTCCTGGAGGTATAGGGGAACTAGGGTGTGCAAATTCAGAGGTTCTCACTGCCACTGCCACTCAGAGTGGCCAACTTGTGCCTTTTGGAAGGCCTGAAGCACAGCACCAGACTCTGAGTGGTTCGATACAGTCAGCAGCAAGGCTGCACAATCCCCAGCCTGGCTGTGGGAGGAAGCAAAGCACCCAAAGGAGCTGGCTGCCAGAAGCTCTCTTTGGCACAGCAGAGCATCTCCCACTTTAGCAAGAGCCCTGGAGCATCCCTAGAGCACATATCTTCTGGCTTTCATCCAGAGCGACTGCTTTGATAACCCTTTCAAAAGATCAGGAAGATTTGGCCTCCATATTCATCTTAGACCATTATCCCAAACAACTCAAGTCAGCCTTGACTTGACTGAACTCCATGGAGCTATGCCAGTATGACCCAAGGAAGGATTTGCACATGTGGATGTATTTCAGAGATGTCAAACAGGTACATCAAAAGCATCTAGAACAAGGGCTTTCAGCTTTTGGCTTGCACATCCTGGGAACTGGGGAGAGTCCAAGAAAAAAAATGTAGCTTAAGATAAGCAAATCTTTTGACAGGAGGTTTAAAAGCTTCCATACAGGGGTCAAACTGCCTTTGCAAAACTTCACAGTCTGCACATAAAAGGAAAGTTTGAAAACTTCCTTTCTAGAGATGAAAACGTTCATCTCTAGACAACAAAGGGGTTTAAATATTTAAGGCACCACTGGCCTTATCCTCAATGGTTTAAAAACTGGCACATCTCAACTAACTTCAAAAGCTGCAACACCAGCAAAGATCTGGTCCTACAAATGCAGAAACCATCTTTTATCACAGCAAGAGAGTGTTAAATATAACATATACACAATAGCCTCAAATTCTGCACTGGCAGAAATCAGTTGTTCCACATTTTTTACTGAAATACTATTAATTTGTGACAAATCAAAAATGTCAAATGGGAAGGGGAGGAGATTCATGCTTGATGCTTGATGTAAATTAGAGTTTCAAATTAGAGCTGAAAAATAAAGTCAAAAAGCAGGAACTAGAGGTTTATGGAAAGCTTTTTGGGGCAATCAGTTCAAAGTTAGGATCTCTGACAGCACTGGTATATTGATATTGCCTGGGAGCAGCGTAACAGTGTTCAAGTTTCTGAGAGATCTCGGCCATGTGAGAATTTACTGTGTTTGGGCAGGGACCAGAACCAGCAATTCTGGAATCAGAATGGCATTTCCAGATAGGACATCTCTAAGCTGAAGAAACATCTATATAAAACAATCTGTTTCTATCTCCTACCCAAGAGGCTACAGTCCCCAGCTTGGACATCACCTTCCTCACTCATAATAAATAACCTCTGTCAGCTCAAGAGGTTGTAGAAAGCTCCCCAGGAGTTTCAAAGCAGACAGAGCCAGCTCCTTTAAAACAATTTAAATAGTGTGTCTCTGATATGGATTAGAAGAGCAGCACACAGGAGTTGTCCTTCAAAGGAAGGGCACCCCCTCGGCCACAGTCACAGGGAGAGGTGCACACAAACTGCCAGTCAGTCCCTTTAATCCAACCCCAGATTTTCCAGGGGGAACAACAAGCTACTGCAACTGCACTTCAGAAAAGCTGGAGCTAAGATGCTGGAAATGTAAAAGCAGCACAGTTCCCACAACAAGCTCCCTCTCACTTCTAGTGCCAGCTCAAAAATGCCTCAGACAAGCCAAATAAAATACTGGTGTGGAACAGATACATCTCAAAGTAACACTGCCAGATTACATGTTGATCTGGAAGTCATTATTCCAGGTATGTGCAGGAGCTCTGTGCTGCATGTTTGGACTAAGCCAAGAAGAGGCTAACTCTGTACCTGCAACAGGTTTGCCCAGGCAGGAAATCCTGAGTGTTTTGTTCCAATGTGAGCATTTGTGGAAGTGAACAATGGACAGGGTAACACGACCGAGCATGTTGAGCACAGACACAACCCGCATTTCGTTCCGAGACATGTGCCTGGAATGATGACAAGGACAATGCTCCTCCCATGGGTGCATTCTGTGATTAAACAGCACATCTCTATCTCCCTCCAGATGAACAGTTGAAAGTGCATTTACTTTTTGGCTGACCTTTGATGTCAACAGCTTCAAACCAGCGCAACTGCTTGGCCTCTGCGTGCTAAATAAAAGAGGTCTCCCCAAACAGCTGTTCCTGAATTGGCACAGTGACATTATCCCCCTCCTCAAGGGGAAAGGAGAGATTTACCCACTTCTCTGATGAGTTGGATGAGGGCTACGTACATTAAAGAAGTGTCTGAGTATCCAGAGGATAACTGCAGTAGAAGCCTGGGCACACAAGTGCCAAAGAAAGACCAAGCACAGTGTGTGCAGGGTGATACAGCAGCTCAGCACCAGGACAAGCAGCAGCACTCCTTCCTAAATGGAGAGCTCACTCTACAGCCTGACCAAGAGTGCTCTGCAGCTCAAGGATCAACCCGGCCATGCGTGCAACTGATACTTAAACTCAGCCCACAGAAGAGATGGTCCAAGTATTTTAGGAGAGCCTGAAAGAAGAGCAGATGAAGGAAAGAGCCCTGGGGAGATCTATCAGATGGGAAGGCAATGGAGAGCAAGCTCCAGTCTCCACATCTGTCCAAGACTGAAGGAAAAGTACCTTGCTTGTCCTAGGATTACCAGATTCCTCTTCCCTGCACGAAAATACAAGACAAGAGGAATCAGAATGGAAGAAAATTTGCTAGCATCAGCAAAGGCAGAATTAAGTCAGTCATGCTGGTCTTCCTAGGAATCTGAGCTGCTAAGACAGCAGATTGCCAGCCTTTGCTTCAGAACAGCAAACAAAATAAAGGTCAAGATTAAATAGGACAGGATAAGTAAGGGAATAACACCTTGGAGAAGGGCAGCAGGAAACTCATCAAGGGACACTGGAAAGTTTTTATGAGCAACAAATTGCTCATGTAAGAAGGCACGAGACACTTTTTACTGCACTCAAGGCAGAATATTTAACCAAGAACCTGAAAAATGAGCAAAATCTGGCTCACACATGCCCAACAAAACAGCTATCTGGCACTCCACACTTTGGAGATAAACATGAAACCTTGTAGGACATTTTAAAGGAACTGATTTTATTAAGTGTTTAACACTCAGATTCAAAGAGGGTATAAAAAGCAGGCAATACTTAAATCAATCAAAGAGGCCTCACACACTGAGCACCCAATAATGAATGATGCATTTTAAATGCTAGTGTACTATCAATCTAAATTGCCTTCTCAGCTTCATATCCAAGTGCTTCATACTCAAGTGCTTCACTTAGTCCTGGTGACTCCTCACATACTCTGTTCTGGACAATGAAGCCACTCCTATTTTAACAGCAGCCATGAGACTGAGTCTCTCAACGCATGCAGCTTCAAAAAGCCAGAGTTAAAAAAAAAAATCCCATCTGTTTCCAGCAGCCTGAAGATTGGAAGTTTCCCCTCCCTCCACATTCTGCCTTCCCAGCCTAGTGAAAACTCTTCCCCACAGAATGACACAGGAACAAAGACCTGCCTGGAGACTCTTCTGCAGGCCACCTTCCTCTCCAGGGAACTGCTGAGGCTCTTAGGTCTAAATCATCACAAGAAATCACTTGACCCTTACCAGCATTTTCAATCATGGTCATGGGGTGCCCTTCAGGTTTTTCAGTATCTTGGTCTCCTTCCTCTCCTCCAAGGCATAGCAAGCATGTTCTCAGCACTCACAGTACTCACTCAGGCCTCCCTCAATCCTAAATGACCAGGACAGCTTGAGTGGCCCAACTCAGTTTTGTTTCTTGAGGAAACAAAAAGCTGTAGCTGTAGGCTGTCATAATGGCCTTGATATCAAAATAGAAACTGGCAAAGAAATAGAAGCTGACAAAGAAGCAGAAATTGTCCCCCAGCCTGTAAGCACACATGCTCCCTGCACCAAAAGGAAGTAAAAAGCATGGTATGAGCAGGAGTGCCTCCCTGAGTTAGTCTCAGGGTGGAGAGAGCTGCAGGAACACACACCTGCACACTCAGGGAGAGAGCTGCACCAACAAGGGTATGAGATCCTTTGTGAAGACCTGCTGCCCTAGGGCTCTACCTCCAGCAGTGTCCAAGAGCAGAGGCAGGGAAAGGGAGTCTAGCACAAACCTGTAGTGATAACATCCCTAAAATACTCTTCCAGCAATTTGCAGTCAGGAGCTTCCTACACCACAGGTGCTGTTTTCAGTCTGGCCTTTCAAAAATAGGCTTTATGCCACTTTTTCATGCTAGCAGTTTAAAAGGAATTTCAACACTAAGTTTTTCAAAGGATAAAAATAAATACATTAATGTACACTGAAAACTGTTGTTTAACTTGAGTTTACTTTGAGTCATGCTGGATTTGCCACACTCTCTCTGGTCCAGACATTTTCCTCCTCTTGCACATTGAGGTCTAATTTAATACCATATATTTTAATCAGCAGACACTGGTAGAACATGCACATTTTATCACAAAAGGATTACCAACTCATGCCACATATTTCAAGCAAGACAAGTGCTAGATGCTTAGCACAAAGGCAATCAATGTAAACAGGCCTAGAAGACTTCTGCAGCTTTGAGTCAGAGCATCCTTTGGGATACTGACCTAAGGGCACAGCATCTCTGAATATACACAGCAGACAGATTGGCAAAAAGGACTTTGGTGGAGCTGAACCAAAATCTTGCTGATCCGGCCTTACATTGATCCTGACCCCCTCACTGGGCTTTGACCAATGTAACATCTTGACTGATGCAATTACATACCAAAAAATGAAACCACATTCATGTGCCAGGCAGCTCCAGGCTCCACCTTTCTAACCCCAAGCTATTTTGTTGTTCATAACGAGGCTTTGGCTGGAATTGGGAAATAGGTGGCCCAGCCTTGTGGTGTGCCAGAAGTTATGCACCCTCTTGGGTCCTGGGTAGGAGAGGCCTTTAAATTTCAGCACTGCTAATCCTGCCCCATCTTACTAAGGCAACTGGGGAAGGGGACAGAAGCATCCCAAGGGAGAAAACTGCCAGATCCCACATTCATAACCTATACCAACCACAGCAAACCTGCAAGGCATTTTTCTTCCCATCATATTTTGGGGTGACATTTCTAGTTAGAAATACTTTAAATCATCTATCACAGTAGTATCAAGGCTCTGCTTCTCTGCCCAGCTCATGCTGGCTACCCTCAAGAGCACATATGACCAAATTTCACTCTTCCAAACCCCCCATGGTGGTTAAATGAGATGAGTGACTCTGACTCCACATGCTGCTTAGCTCTTGTCACCTAACTGTGGCCCAACCTCTCTTTTCTCTAAAGGAACTAAGAATGCTCTGTGTGGAGACACAAAGACCTTCCACTACCTGGGTGGTATCATCCTCCTGCTCTAGGTCACTGTAGTGCCAGACTCATCAGTATGTAAGATTTAAGAGAAAGGGTGTCTTGCTCTTGGAAGAATTCTCTAACTCCTTAATTCTGATTTAATTGCAGCACATCACTTATGTCATGTGTGCACCAGCCAGTGACCCAAAAGTCAAACTGGAAGAGGTCTGAGTGAAAACCTCAGCTACTCATGGAAACAGCTGCATCACATTTACCCAAAGACCTGTTCAAAGCTGGACTCAGCACTGAGGCAGAAACACACATTTGTCCTCTGAGGAAGCCTTTACCTCTCCTGGTGCAGAACATCAGCTGACAGGCATGTCCCCTTCTAACTGAAACATCACAGCAGTGATTGCTCTCCCAAAATACCAGATATGTGGCAATGCTAGTCTGATTTCTTCCATGGAACCACTCCCTTAGTGGCAGTACAAGGTGTGGCAGCTGGGCACCCTGTTGGGCCTGCACAAGCTACTCGAAGCCCCCACTTTGTGGGTGGTGGCAAAGAGCTGCGCTGCTCTTTACTGCAGTACACCAAGGTGTGCCAGGCTGTCTGCTGCAGGGATGAGACACACTGCTTGGTAGAGGACATCATTACCTCCCACTGTCTGGGCAGAGCACAGAAGAGAGACTGTTCGAAGACTTGAGTCAGAAAATCACGAAGAGCTGTGAGCCGATGAGTCACGCAGACATATGTTAGCTGCTACTTTAAAGGACACCAGAACAAAAGAAAAATAAAAGAAAAGGTACAGGGAAAAAAAATGGATTCTCAGATTGTGTCAGTCCACAATCTCCAGTGAAGTTGCTGAGACACTGATCTGCAGCAGCCAAGACTGACCTGGTATGTTTTGGGAAGTTGTTAAGCCCAGTAATTGTGTTGGAGCTTTGCATTTTCACTGAGGCCCCACCCCATAGCTGTTGATGGGAATTGCTGGGATCACATCCCAAACAGGCTGTCATTCTAGCTACTGTCCCTGAGGACTGGAGACAATGCCCTTGGTCTGCCTCTGGGGAAAGGCCTCTCTCTGATGGGAAATACAACTATTTCCCATGTAATTTGGAAAACATCTTGGTGAAAGCAGCATTAAATATTCAGAATCCAGTTCCTCTCAACTGCTCCAGCTTACACCTTTTACGCCCATTTAATTCACATGAACCAAATTCCACTTGCAAGTGGAAAATTACCTTGAACAGGTAATTTTATTCCTTCAGAATTTATTTGAAGGTTAGCTGCTGCAAGTGCCCTTAGTCAATTCAGATTTACCACCTCTCTAAAATTATATTTTCAAGGTACAAAATGAGAAGAGGGTGCTAAGTTTGGGGTCTACAGAACTTGACTTGATACCTTTTTGAGCCAGAAGGAGCATAAGAGGATCCAATAGGATGCTGAGGACAAGAGTCCTCCCAGCAGCTGTTACTGAGCAATGATCAGTGACATTGGGTTCCTCTCAAATACTTAGACTACACATTCTGGATCTGCTAACTTTGGCTTAAATCTGGGACTATTTTTAGAAGCCTGAATAAAGAGCAGTCATCCAGTGGAGTGCTTCACGCTTCCCATTTTAGACACTGCATCCTTAGCCTGAACGTAATCACCAGCTGAGCTGTTCAAGGACAACTCATATTTCAGTCATTGCATTATCCCATTCCACCTTTTCCTGATGTCTCACCAAACGTGTTCCAAGAGTCGGTGTCTTTTAAGTTGACTGCAAAAGGTCATTCCCTACTCACCCATCTTTGGAGAGGTGATGCCGGAAGAAGTCATTGGCTGCCAATTTGATAGCCTTTTCTGGTGTCACAAGAGTCAGGTTCACTGCAGCCCCTGGGCAAGGAAAAGAGAAAAAGGCCATTGGATAATGAGAATAAAGGAATTGTCAACTGGATCCTTCAGGAATGTGCTGTAACTTCTGCACAAAACCAAGGACATATGAAGGAAAGCTCCCAGTGCACCAAAGGATTTAAAAATACAAAACACCACTGAAAACTAACAGTATTTTTGCCTCCCAGCACTTTAGGTTTGTGAAAACATCCCCAGATGTGTTTCTACTCCATTTGCCATATGTAATTTGCAATTTCTTCAGCTTCACTACTACCTCCCACCATGTATACACGCATCCAAGGGTGCATTCCCATGAATTCAGAAGGATGCAGATCAAACCTTCAAAAAAGGAGTACAAGATGGTTTAACAACCAGTCCCAACTCCTTTGCAAATATTTTGTAATACTGAGAAGCAAAAGACTCCCTGCCCTGCCTACTCACTGGATGCCTTCCCTGCTTCCTCCCCAAGAAACAACAGAGCAGCTTGATTACGAAGCAGCTCAGAAAAGGCAGAGCCACTGAAAGACCCGGAGGCTGGCTGAAGTCACCTGGCTCATCCGCACAGAACCAGCTCTAGACCAGCCCTTAGAGCAAAGTGGCTTCCCCTGTGTATCACCACTGGGTGTCACCCCCAGAACAGCCACAGCTGAAGTGGCTTTTTGCCCACCACAAGCTGCAGCACACAGAAATTCCCCTCTGAGCTCCATGGCAAAGCTTGCTGGCGGACCCGGGGTGTAAACAAGCCTTGGCTCCCTGCATCCCCCACCCGCTGGAGTGCCCTTTTGTCAGGAGCAACAAACAGCAAATCCCTGCTTTGTGCCTGTCACAATGAAAGGCCCGCATGGCCTGGTGAACACCGGTATTAGTGCAACATTAGTGCAGCACAGTGGCTAGGAGCAGCTTCCAAGCTGCCCTGGGGGAAATGGGGTGAGGGAAGGGCCAGTCCCTTCCCAGCAGAGTGGGGTTTGCACCATTAGATTAACTCCAGGACATTCTCCTCCATCTAAATCTTAGAGCCAAAAAGTCCTCCAGTGGATAGCCTCAAGCTCTTGCTACCTGCACTGAAAAGTACTGAGCTCTAAGCCCTCCAAAGGAGCTACACTTGAGACTTGTTAATGGCTTAGAACACCTTTGTAAGAACAAACACAAACACAGGCATTTATGCTTGTCCTTGAGATTTAAACAATTTATCCTGAAGATTGACATTCCAAAGAGAAGCAGCCTGAGAAGCCTGTACCCCCACGAGGTTCCAAAGACCTGGTGGGGTTCATTTTCAGGACCTTTGAACCCAAGTTGACAGGAGCTATAAGGGCTAAACACACCTAGAGAAAGTCAGCTCAATCCTTTGCTCCTTGGGATGGACTCTCTTCCCTTCAAAAATTGAAAGACATAGGTTTAGGGGGATTTTCCTCCGATTAGGAAGCAAAGTCACAATGGGACTTCTGGGACCACTACAACAGGGAACGGGGTCACATGAATCCTTGGCCCCACATCCTCTGCTCAGAAGATACACCTCCACCATTTAGAAAATTGCAGCAATGTTCAGATTTTGCAGAAAATACAGAGTAACACTGCCTTTAGCAAGCCAAAGCAATGCATTCATTCCACACTGGCCACAGCATCCAAAAAATGCCATCATCTTTTACAGTAGACAAATCATCTAGTAGTGAGCGAGGCAGGCCTTTCACACTTCTGGTTCTTTGAAAACTTTTAAGGGCACCACTGATTGCACTGCTTCAGTTTGATATTCTTCCTCCACATCATGTCCCCTCTGCCATGGCTCTTGCACACGAAGAGAAGCCACACAAAAACGACCTTCACACTCCACAGCCACCTTTTGATGGCAATCATATCAGGATCTACAAAGCAAATCCACACAGCCTAATTTTAAGTGGAAGTGGCTACCCATGAAGTGTTTCCTCAAATGCCAAGTTGAAGACAATTTCAGTGACACTCCATGGCTATGAAGTATAACAGCTGTACAACAACACACAACATGAATAACCCTTTCCTTGGAAAAACAAAAAGAGAAAGAAAAAAGCATACAACTGCTACTCAACACCAGTGCAAAAGGCTCACTGAAAGAAAGCAAACAAACTCCAAACTATCAAGCAAAAATGGTACGCAAGAAATATACTTCCACATGCTGACCTTCAGGAACCAAGAGGCTTTCACAGAAGTTTCTTTTCAATTGCAAATAAAGCAGAGGGTAAAAACACGCAATATACAGGGGAAAAAAAAAGTTAATGAACCTGGGTTTTTTCCTTAACTTTGATATTTTCAGTAAAGCTGCTTAGCAGAGAATGGATAATCCCTGTCCTGAATAATCTATAACAGCTTCAATTTACTGGAGGAGGAGAAATTAGATACTCCAGCTGCTGGCTGAATGCTTTCCACAGCATCTTCTTTTTGTAAAATTTCTTCAATTCTGCCCATGCCAGCGAGTACTTCCCTAACTAAAGCCAACCTTGACCTACAGGCAATGCTACATGTATCACAAGCAAATACAGACAAACAGAATGGAAAAATAAATAGAAATCATTAAAAACCAAAGCATTTCAAAAAGAAGTCAGGAAGCACTTTAAAGAACAAAATCAACCGGGGCAAAACCAGCTGTTTGCCAGCTGAACTTGGTGCCCTCTTCTCCACAAACCTTGGTTTTTATTAAAACTCACTTCTCACAGAAGCTCTTGTACACCACCAGCAACCTACATAACAGGGGACTGAGTCATCCCCAGTGCAGCACTGGGAGATATTATTAGCAGTGGCCAGGGAAGGCTGCCACACTACTGCAGCTGCAGTGCAGCTACCCTCCGAACATCACCAACAGCAAAGGGCCCTTCCTCAACCTGATCTGGACTTTTGGCTACTGCCAGCTTGACTAAACACTTGGTCTGCAAACAGCACTTGGGACTGCTCAGAACATGTGCTGGGATCTTTAGGTTCTTCTGGCTGGACTGCAGCAGGAAGCCGCGGGAGCATCTCTCCAAGGTCCTCTAGCACTGATGGCCATGGGGAGCAGGAGCCCACGGACACTATGGGTTCATTTACTTGGCATCATGTTTTAAGGCTGCACACCATCAATTCCTTGAGCACCATCCCGCTTCGAGGCACTTCTGCTATACAGATGTTATGGGGAAAAAACATGAGGGAACTTCTCCTCTTTCTGCCCCAAACAAACCCAAGAATCCCTGTAACTTTTGGGGAAGAACTTGAGACAAATGTTGGGATTGCCTTATACATCACAGTTTGCTAGGGGTTATTCATGCAAAGCAAGGACTGTTTGCCCACACAAACACCTTAAGAGATGATTTGCAGAAAAGCATCCTACAAGCACAAGCCACTCTCCTGTCTGCACTGAGGAGATTTGATTCACACATGAAGGAGCCCTGCAGTCACACAGCAGGAATGGCTGTGCCCAAACAGATCCTTTCTGTCCTCTGACAGGCCAGAGGATCTGCAGGGACAATTGACGTGCTTGTGACTCCTCCATGGGGAGCAGCAGCTGTTACTTTAGCACATTAACATATAATCCTCCCAATTTCAGCTTAAAGCCTGCAAATAAGATCTTGTGAGTCATTCAGCAAATTCTGCTGGGGAACTAGGACAACTGGAGGGAGCAGGAACCAATCCCACTACCTGATTTCCATTCTTCTCTGACTGCAAGGCTCAGACATCTCCTTACTTTCTTTCCAGAAAAGTACTCACAATCTTCATGGACCTTGGAGGTATTTTACCTGCCAACCCTCTCCCTGAGAGGGAGGGAAGGGCTGCTCATGTTAGCTCACAGAACTGAGACACAGAGACCAGGATTGCTGCTCTTGGGAGTACTCACATTTGCATCCTGGCCATGCTGAAGTATCTGTAATTTTCTGGAAGGAGCTGGAGCTATTAAAAAAAGGCCTCTCC
Source organism: Regulus satrapa (assembly GCA_013396955.1). Classification (NCBI taxonomy): domain Eukaryota; kingdom Metazoa; phylum Chordata; class Aves; order Passeriformes; family Regulidae; genus Regulus; species Regulus satrapa. The sequence continues at coordinate 219,721 of VWZN01013563.1, read as the reverse complement.
AACCCAGCTCCCCCTATTTAATAGTCAGAAATAATTTCAAGCAACTATCAGCACCTTGAACAGAGTTAGGGACAGGGATCCAGCTTCCCCAGACTTGGGAAAAGCTGGGAAAAGAAAGAGGTATGCAAAACCCTCTGCACCCTTCTGCTTGGGGATGACAAGTGGTCTGGAGATCCACATTCCCTCTACCACTCCATGCCTTAAAGGACTAAGCTGTGTCTCCCAAAAGCCCTGATTCTCACAAAAACTCTTGGTCCTAACGTCTCCCCTGCAAGTTTCCCCAAACAGCTTCTTCCTTCTGCCTCCTACCAAGCAGCCTGCCAGTGCACATTTACAGGCAAAGTTAACACAAGCTCCAAGTCCTGGCTGGGAACACAGAAGCAGCCAGCTTCTGGAAAAAATCAAAGGGGAACACGTCACTACTGCTAGCATCGAAGATGGAGCTTGCCAGGGTTCCTCGAGGTTATTTGTCTTGTTGCCTGCTCCCAGGAAAGCTGATGCAAAGCAGCCAATCCATCCCCTCCATCCACCACACTCCCCTGAAACGCCCACCAGGAAGTTGGGCAAGAGACGCCGCTTGAACATCCAGTGCCTGCTCCCGGGCTGGCCAGCCACAATGCCTGTGCTTCCTTAGGAGCAGGGAAGAAGCAGCAAGAGACACTTACACGTGCCAAGAGCAAGGCTCCAGCATCTCTGGACTTCTGCTTCAAAAAACAAAGAGCAAGGACTCGACTCAATCATAGTAGTATAACTTTAATCAGGCTTTATCAGTGACTGAGTGCCACCAAGAATGCTATCTGGGCACCCCAGATAAAAACTGCATGTGCAGGCAAGTGACTATCAGGACACAAAATGAACCAGAGCTCAGTGTCAATGAAGCCAGTTGGACTGTGCTGCAAGCCAAGGAGGTATTCCACATTGCCTTCTGCTACAAGTCAGGATTTGTCCTGCTGGTCTCCTCTCCTCAAAATCTTTAAAAATGTACAGAGATTTTGTATTTAAACTAGAAAAGGCATAACATCAGCTGAGAAACTCACTGCTGTAACAGACAGCCTGAGCCAAAGAGACAAGAGATTTCTAGCAGATCAGCACACAAGAACCAAATAGTTAAAGTTCCACCCTGAGCTAATCTCTGATTTTCTTACCATCCCAAGGGAGTCTTTTTTGAAGAGAGGGGTTTCTTGGTTTTTGGTTTTTTGGTTTTTAATTGCAGCTTGTTTTAATGCTTGAACAAGGCACTTGGGCATGCTTGAGACAGCAGGCCTGACCATGCTGGTGGAGGGCTTTGACATAAATTAAATCATTAACCACAGAACTTCTAGAGGTGGTTTGTTACTGCCCCTCTGTCAAAAGGTACCATGCCCAAGCTGGGAAATATAACATACAGTCCTGAAACAAAGTCCAGCAGCTTCATTTAAACTGCTAGTAAAGTGGTTTAGCACCAGAACAGTCATGAGAAGGACTCAAGTACCTACCTCAGTGGTAGGTATCTGAATAGAAACCTACATGGAGGAGTTTATTTTCAGAAACAGCTGCACACTGTTCAACCTCCTAGGATATTGCCAGGTTATTGCTTTATATGCCAGAGAACAGAGCTTTTTCCTCCTACTTATGCACCAGTGCCTTCCAACGCAAAAGCTGTGCTGTGCCTGAGTCAGCTGCACTTACCTCTGTACATGCCAAAGTAGCCTTCCGACCGAATTGTTTTAATGAGGCAGTCAGACCTGCAAACGGAACAGAGGGAGATGAACAGCAGCACCTCAAAGGTGGGGGAGCACAGAGAAAAACAAAGCAAATTTCTTGGAGCGGTTTCCCATTTACATTCCATCAGCGAAACTTCAGCTGAGATGGGAACTGCAGCAGTCTCTGAAAGTGCCATTGTTGAAGCCTGAATCCAATTTCAACCCCTAATTCACAGGGGCTTTGAAACCCCTGGCTCATCCTGCACACTCTGTCTGCTTTCTAGAAACGCAAAAGGGAAAAGTGTCACTGCAAGGGACAAAGTCAGCTAAACTCTGCTGTTTATCCAGGGTCCCCTGTGGCAAATGCATGAGATGCTCTAACAAGTAGATCCCCATGAAGGCATTTTTACATCCAGCTCGGGAAGGAAAATAAGGGGGGCCTAAACCCCCCCATGCTGACTTGTTTGACTTACTCTGTGAAATTTGACACAAGGCACACAAACACAAGATGACCAAACACTCAGTCATCTGTGGCCTCCCACGCAGATTAAAGCACGCACTTTTCACACATCAGGTCCCACAGCAGGCAGCAAGCACTCAGGCTCTTGCCCTGAGGAAAGCACAGCAGGGTACCGTGCTCCAAGGGGAAAACTGCTCCACAGGGAAAACTGTCACCTTCCTCATTGCAAACACATTTACTACAAATGGTAAAACCATGCAGAGCACTGGAATGTCTCAAAAGCTTTCGAAGGCACACACACACCCCTAGCAAACCCAAGGTCATGGTTCAGGAAGGCTGCAGAGATGCCCTGGCAGGTTCCCTCTCTGGGCCACCGCTGCAGGAAGCCTGGGTGCTGGCTGAATGTGGCTTTAGGGTCTTTGGGAACAGACTTGCTGTAGCCATAGGGGAAGGGAGAGATGCACATGCATGTATGTGCACATCATGTAAGAAGCAAAAGGCTCTTTTAAGCAGTAATAAGAGAAGTGTGGCTGATGAAAACATGAATAAATTTTTAAGAGATTTGGCAACACAAGGAGTAAACTTCTTTTCAGCTCTGCAGTGGTGCTGAGGTGGAAGAGAAGGAAATACAGAGCTTCTGTGATGGCTCTATGGCCCTGCCTGGGTTAAGACTGTTGTAGAGCTATTTGTGAAGAGCCCAGTCTGCACTGCTGCCAGTAATGGAAATGAGCTTTCCCCTCTCTGCTGGGACTCGCTGAACCCTTTGGCATCTCATTTTTCACACACTCCACCCCAGCCCCTAAAACCTGCAACATACTCATTTCCTTCTTGTGAGCAACCTCCAACACATCTACAAGCCTCAGAAATCTCAGTGTACCTTTCTCCTATCCCTCCTATCAAGTTGTCACACTGCAGTGCTGGAGGCAACACATTTTCCCTGAGCCAGTGATGCTGCTTTGAACAGGGGAAAATTTCTTAGGGAAGCTCAGCCCTTCCTGCTCTTAGAAGCAGTCAGTTCAAATATACAGGGTAAACCTTATGTATTCCTTAACAGCTCCTCATCTCACAGCAATTCCTGGCTATGGAGCTGACTTGCACTTGATTGCTGGAGGTTAAAAGCCTCTCCCCTACTGAGCTCCCTTCCAGGCATGAGACATCCTGGCATGCAGTCCCAAGGAGTGCCTACTAATTCTTCAACCTGCCCAAACTCCCACTGCCGTCACATGTCAGGTCAGGAGGAAAAATGATCCTCAGGGAGGTGAAGCAATCTACAGCAGGAGCAGGACACAACAGAAGGGGAGGCAAAGCAAGATGGGTGGCCACATCCTACCAACAAACCAGGGCCCACTGACACTGCAGGGAGCAGAGGGCACAGAACTGTCAAGGGAAGCACCAGAGTCGACAGCCTAAGCTCATGCCACCAGCTAGAGAAAGGAGGCACAGAGACTAAAGCCACTGATATAATAATACAGGGGATTTCCTTTCTATTCCCCCTCTGCCTCAAATTCTCCTGGCAGGAAAGAGGAAAAGATGGTGTGGAAGAGCAGGCATCAGGTTACACTATTTCTAAACGAAGTGGTAGGAGGACAGGACATACCTCACCAGTCCCAGTCCCTTCTTCCATTTAATAACACCAATTCTTTTGGGAAAACTAAGGCCTCTATCTGGTTCCACAAATAAAGCATCTTGTGCTGAGTGTGCTACACTTTCCCACAGCAGATATGCAGCCCTAAGCACTCGACACAAACTCCAAGTGAAATTAGTGGTCTGGATACACTCATGCTTTTCCTACAGGTGCAGTGCCTGGGGGTTTTTTTGACACATGATAGCCAGTCTAACTATAGCCTGTGTCAGCCCGTGATCCTTCAAAAGGTCCACATGCAATGGGAATGAGCAACTGCTTCCTCTCTTTAAAACTGACACAGCAAAGGAAAGATCTCCAATATAAGAGCAGTGGAAACGGAACAGAGGCGGAAACTCCCTCAGGTACCTGACTAGCTCAGCAGACTCCTTGTGCTCGGGATCAGGGGATCAGGACTCCTTGTGTTTTGGTTCTGAGCCCCAGCAGTAGTGAACACACTACACTGCTCCCAAGCCAGGGATGCAAACAGATGTGCCCTCTGCAGAGGGCACTCCTCTGCCTGGCTCAGCAGCCTCAATAGCTGCTCTATTTGCTTTATCTACTCTAGCACAGCTTGGCTCCAGACTGTCCCCTGGCTCTCCTAAGGACAGCCCAGTTCCTAGAGATGCTGAGCTCACCTGAAAGAGGTAACAAAGTGGAAGGAGTCCCTATGGAAAGCCCCGAGGGATGGTGCCCGTGTGGGCAGTACTCACAGGCTGGTGTACATCCGTTGACCATTCTGCTGGTTCTGCAGGCGAGTTTTTGCCAGGTCAATGGGAAATACACAGGTTACCCCGATCAGCCCAGCTATCCCTCCATTGATCAGCTTGGCAGGTAAACTGTAAGGGGATAAGACAGAGAGAAACAGATGTCTTAGCACTGGGTAATACCAGGGAAGGGAAAGAGCTGAGCTCTCTGGCGTCACCAGAGTTAATGCACTGCTATGAGACAAGGCTGTCCCCCCCAGCATAAAGGAAGCTCTTCCACAAAGCAAAGCTTGGTTCTTGCTGTGTATATGGGAAGGCAGAGAAAGCAGCACATACCATCAGGACAAACCTGAAAAAATAAGGACTTGGGGAGTGGAGCTGAACACCTAACCCACCTAACATTAGACAAAAATCCTGCTGCCCAGGACCCAGGCATTTCTTTTATTCCTAGAGGAGAAAACACTGAGTGCTGGACCATCTATCACATGGATAGCCTTCAATTAGGGCCTGATGGCATCCAAGCCAGCAGGTTTACTGACAAACGCTTTCCTGCACCACAATCAGACCCACAGCTAATGAAAGGTTCGTGACACGTCAGCTGCTACCATCATGCGGGCCCAGCAGAAGCACCCAGCTGGCAGCCACGGAGCAGATGGCTGCAGCCACGGGAAACTGCTTCCAGACCCACTGCCGAGGGCCAGGGGAACACACACAAAGCAGCAGCCTGGCGAAACCACCGGGCTGGCAGCCCGCGTGGCCGCAGATGCGGAGACATGAGCTCATACCTCTGGGGGAAATCAAAACCTGGCTCGCTGCACGTGCTTCCGAAGCACGGGGCTTTTTCCACTCCCCTTTGTGCTCCCCCGGAGAATTCTTGCAAGTGGCACTGAGTGAAAGCCACATCAGCTAAACATGGGTTCCCAGCAAATTCAATTAAGAAAAATGTCCTGCACTTACATGCTCAATAAACCACGGCACACAGAGACAAAGAAAGCCTGTTTGAGTCAGCTCCCTCCAATAAAGAACAGGATATGGCTCCCTGAACACAGGATGTGTCAGATATTAAACTGGTGGCTGACAGCAGTCCTAGACTGCAGCTGGGTGAGCCTGCAAGGCCAATCCTCCCACCGGGGGAACCGGCACATGCCTTTCATGACGGTAACTTGCTGCCCTGGATGGGGGGCACAGACTGCATTATCCTCTGAAAGCTGCAGTGCTGAGGCTGGCTGAGGCATGGAGGGGTGAAGCCCTGCGAACATCTTCCCCCCAACAGCCCTCCAGAGTACTCTGCATCAGGGGGCTAATGCAGAGAGGATCAATTAACAGCCATGCTTGAGGGAAAGGCAGGATATGGAGTCTCAGGGTTTCAACCTGAAGGGTCCCTGAGGGAAGCAGACAAATGAGGAGTGGAAAAATATAAAAGACTTGTCCACAAGTACTAAGCACGATCTTGACACCTCAGTACTGACACACTGATACACCTTGACACGCTCTTTTCAGACTCTGCTGTCCTGCACACAAAGCTCCTTCCTCCTCAACACCTGCCAATACAACACACACAGCCCCAGGGCTGGCACAACTGGAAGAGAGGTGCCAAGAATAGACAGAGATCTGAGCTCAGCCTACAGCTCCAAACTAGACAGTGCTGACTGAGATTAAATCAGCACAGTACTTCAGGAAAGCAGGCCCAAATCTGTGCACAAGCTCAGTGCAGAGCCAGGCTTTCAGACCCCACCAGCTCCAGACTGTTGCCTCAGGGATCTTTGTGGTACAGTCTGAGAATGGAATAGATTTGACTACAAACTCCTACACTCAACTTGTTCTCAAAACATGGGAAAATTTCAAACAGTAAGCTTCACATCATTGTGTTCTCCTTATTTAACCCACAACCACACTGAGGGAGGGGGTTAGAGTCCAAAGTGTGCCAAGAGACACCATGGAGAAGGAAGGTGTTTGAAGACAGGATCACCTCAGCCTCCCCAAATTCAGCTCTGCAGTCCCTGCTGGCAGGTCACAGACTGTGAGGCACAACCCGTGCCCCCTTCCAGCCTCAGCACTGTCATTGCTTCTCTAGGTGTCCCTGAAACACCCGGGACAGGCAAACACTCGCCTTTCTCAAGCTGTTCCAACAGTGAAATCATCTCAGGTGGGACTGAGACAGACACAAAGGTCCTACCTGCTGCTACTGTAACTGCAAGAGATTCCCCAATTTCAGCCCAGACCCCAGCAGTAAAGGGGAATGGTCTGATCTGCCTGGACAAGCCAAAAATTTGAGGCTGTAGACAGCCTCTCCCTCTGCCTGTGGGGGAGAAACCCTTACTCAATACTCCCACCACACCTGAATCTCACCATCCAGATTTCCCCATGAACACTGCAGGGGGAAACTAGAATGCATGGAGCATTGGAAACTAGAAATGGATGGATTTGGGGCAGTATCCAGCAAGACACTAAGTTACACATGCACTGCTGCAGAAAGGCAGTGCCCTTGATCTCACCTTGCAGCATACCACTGCTGTTGATTTTAGTCTTTTCTGTCAATCTTGTTCTACTAAGAGGCGATAGAAATAAATATCCTTGGCTTGATTGCCTGTGATCACTGCAGACACGTGGTCCCATCAACTGGAGAGATGACCAAAGCAGGAGAGGTGAGGGATTTGAGGCACAAAGACCATTGCACCTGAATCAAAAGCGTTTTCCCCTGTGACTGAGTCATCCCACTTCACACGTCAGTGCTCTCTACTCTCCCAAGGGATAAGAATCCACTGTGCCTGGTCTCTCTGTCCTATTTAGCTTCTGCACAGCTACTGCCTCTCACTACCTACGTGTGCAGGGCTTAGTGAAACAGGGACAACACAGGCTGGCCTGCAAATGAAGCCATTTACTCAGTTTAATACAAGAAGGGATACAAAAGGCATCCCAGTTCTCTTCTAGTGCTCCTCCTCAGCCCTTTAACTAGTCCTTGCAGCCAGCAAGCTCCTGCTCACACGGCCAGGAGCACACTGGAGGAGCCAGGGACATCTTGTAGGACACACCTCCTCTTGTGGGACACGTCTCCTCTTCCTTCAAAGTACCAAGCACAGTCACAGACGTCTGATCATTTTGCTTTGCTGAGGTTATTGGGAACATAGACCTGCCAGGCTCCATGGAGGTGAATCTCAGCATGCCCTTCATGGGTGTGTTGGAAGAGTTCCAAGTGCTTTCCAAATTGGGTAGTGGATGATTGCCAAATCTAGGCACACAAACACTCCACAATGCTGTGTTTTTATCAGCACAGCTCAGGACTGTTTACATTTGCAGAAGACAGGCATACAGGAAGATATCCTAATCGTGGCAAACGCTAAGGAGGGGCAGCCCTCTTGCCTGCAGCGTTCAGCCACTGCCAAGTCCTGTCCCTCTGTCAGCATGTTTCATTCACCCACTCACCCCACCTGCCCTGAGCTGGTAATCTGGAAAAGTAAATGTTAGAAAAGCAACATGAAAAACCCCACAGGAATCCCACAGCATGTAGGAATCACTTAGCTGGGACAACTTCACAAGCAGCAAAAAGTTAAACCCACGTGGAAGACTGTGCAGATCCACCTGACACATTTCTTAGGAAGCAAAGGGTAGAACTGTATCTTTCCAGAAAAAGCATTCCAGTTCATTTCCAGGGAGGATTCAAATCCAGCCTTTACCAGAACCAATGCCCTTTAAATTTCCACTGTGCACATAACTGTGTGTCATTAATTGGTGCTGGCATCCTGCTATCACTCAAGCCTTGACTGTAGAGTAAGTGCACGAGGCTATGTGGACTTTGTCATTACAGGTACTGCATCCTTGGCTGATCAAGGACCTGGCTTTGCTCCCTTGATGCCAGCAGCTGAAGTCAGCAGGTCAGGGTGACCTTTGAAAGAAGAAACAAAAAAGGAATGGACTCATGCAGGATAGAAAACAGAGGGCAGAAAAAGGCAATGAGAAAAAAGAACTGAAGAAAGCAGAAATGTGACAACATGGCAGAGACAGAAAAGAAGAGAAGGTTCAAAAAAAGCAGGTAAGAAAGGAGAAGAGGAAGAATCAGTACTGTTTAAGAATGGAAGAGATGATCAGGTGATATCCTCCAACCTCCTGGATACCAAACACAAATAAGTTTGAAAGATTTTATAAGAAAAAAACCTAAAGCACAATTTTAAAAAATTAAAAGTTACCTGATCTGTTTATCAGCCATTTAATTCAAACTTGATCTTGTTAAGAAATGAATCTGTTCCTTCAAATCGTTCTTTTTCAGTCACTTCTTTCTCACTTCAGTTCCTTCCTGGGAAAGGACAGAAAGACACCAAGAACACAAAGTTGAGACACATTCTTCTCAAAGCTCGGGGCTACTTGGCAGGCAGCCTGTAGGGCTAGGACAGCTGAGGCACAAGTGACTTAAGGGAGCACCTGATCTCCTCCAAGAGGAGACTGAGCTCCAGAGGGAGCCTTATAAATGTGTGTGTGCAAATATAAATATACAAGTACATACAGAGGGGAGAGTTGCCAAGGTCATCAGGTTCGAGTAGCATGAGAGGAAGGGCAGCAGCCAGGCAGGGCACAAGCTCTGCCCAGCAGCCAGGACAGCCATGTCTGTCACTTCTGTCAAACTCCAGAGAGTATTTCACACCATACCATGTGTATCCCCAACCCTCTGCAGGTCCACCCAGCCAGCCCAAGACAGTCAAGTGTCATCACAAGACTCTTCCAGCATTTCCCTTCATGCTGGGTCCCGAAGGACAGCTTTCAAAAAACTGCTCTTCCACAGGTTACTATCCTTCCCCTATTTCCACGAGCTTAAACAGACAGCCCATGTTCAGACTTGTGCCAACATTGTCTTTTAATCAATGTCTCTCCTTCCCCAAGCTACTGATGCCCCTTTGCCCATTGGACCACTCCTTTCAGCTCAGGGCCAGACTGCAAGAACCAGTTCTAAGACTCTCTCTCAATTGTTACTGCTTGATGAGAGCTGTTAGAAGAAGTCACCACGCAAAGAAATCCGGACACCAGAGAAAATTTCAGAAGTGGCCACAACTTTTCAGCTTTCTGGAGATGCCTTCATCTCCTCGCCTCCAGCCTGGGAATCAGATGCCCTATGCTTTCTGCAGGATATCAGCAGTATTCAGCCAACTTCCTCCCTCTTCCCTTTCACCTGCCCCCTGCATGCTGAGCCACAAGCAAAGGAGGCACCTTTGTCCTTTGCCTCTGGAATGAAATTTGCTCCTTTCCTGCAGATTTCCTAAGCCACACAGAATCTCACATCCAACAGAGAAGCTTCGGCTCTGGGGATACCTCCAGCTCTCAATGCATTCCTGAGAATAAAAGGTCCCTGAAGGTGTGAAGAGCTAGTGATGGTGCAAACAGAAGGAGTTCAGGTCCCCCTCCCGTAATATCAAGGATAGGGCAGCATGGAACCATTAGTGCAGTCCCACTCTTGGACAACGTGAGACTGAAACTGCCTTTTCTGCAGTCCCACATTCAACTAGAGCTGTGAGAGCCCAGCACACGGAGCTCCCTAAGGAAAGGCACTCCCTCAAAACACTGCACTCAAACCTCAAGCTGTACCACGCTGCTGTACCTTCTGTGACCCCTCCTCAGACGGTTTACCTATCTCAACTGATCTGTGGCTGCAGATATTAAAAAGCTCCAGATCAGCTAAGTCTGCACTTTCCAAGTGAAAATCACTTACACCTTTCATTACATGTGCTTTCATGTGCATGTCCACAAGAGCAGTTTGGTTTAGGTTAATCTAATTTTCTATCAAATTAACTAGAATAAGCCAAAAATATAAAAATATAAGAAGACCGGTAACTGAAAGCCTGTAACACTGCCATCATAAAAATGCCGTGAAATCATGAAAACTCACTTGGTAATGTCCACACCTTCAATAAACTTGTGTTTATTGAGACAGACCTGACAAAATACATGCACCAAGTGGATAGCCTACTCCAAGCTCTGGCAAAACCTTGTTGCCTCTGCTTCCCTTGCATGCAGAGGGGCATTAAGAGGACAGGCATCCACCACAAAGGGTAACAGCAAGGAAAGACAGCAAGGCTGCCAGTATTCACCACAGCCAAAAGAGTGAGAGACCAAAATGGACACACGAATACATCGCAGGGCTGTTTCTTACCTGCTGACACGAGTAGGGCAGTGGAGCCCCTCTGCAGCCGAGTTTAGTTCTCTCTGGCCTTTGTTTCTTTTGACTTTTGGCTTCAGCTCCCCACCTGCCCAGTAACCACAGAGTCCTCCGCAGCTGTCTGATCCAGCTGGAAAACTGCTGCTGCTTCCCACCAGGGAACAGACACTCCTGCTGCAGCTGCACAGCAAGACAGGATAAAAAGAACCTTCCTGGGTTTAAAACTGGGCAAAGTTACAGGTTTCCTTGGTGCTGGCTGTACCAGCAAATACCAGGACTAGTATCATCTCCCCTAACAAAAGCCACTCAACTCGCGGACGAGCAACGGGAAGCGAACAATGTGATCATTTTACAGCAGACACCAGCGCTTGATAACTGTTTAAACAGCACCTGGCACAGCAGAGGCCTGAATATCTGTGGCCAGGGGATTTTAATGAATTAAGGGATTTTAATGCAATGAAGTGGAAAGCTTGTTTGAGCTCTGTTTGTTTAAACAGAGCTCCGACGAATGATCATTTGCAAAACAAACCCTAAGTCACCCCAAGCTCTATCTGACCACTTTGCTGTAATCTACAGGACTCCCCGAGTCCCTTAAAAGAGGGTGAATGATGAAGCCTCATCAGTGGCCTGGTCAGGAAGTTCCTGAGCTGAGCCAGACCCCAGTCACTTCCAGGGCAGGAAAACAGCTGCCAATGTTCTGCAGTCTAAGAGGGGGAAAAATAGGCTGGGAAGAGAATGCCAGGAATTTTATAGGACATTAAAAAAAAAAAAAATCCAGAACAACATTATACGTTTAACCTAGAAAGGAAAAAGATTAAATAAAGACCTAAGTGTATCTTCCCAGGAACACAGTGCTCTCACAGAGCCAAAAACTGTACATAAAAGCAGTCAAGCATCTGCAGGGAAGCAGGGTGTAGCTCCAAGGCTTCCTGTGGGAGAACTGTCAGAGAGCAGGGCTTGCATCTTCCTAGGAAATCTCCCATCAGCACCTGCATCGGGGCAGCAGACAAGCCAGCAGCACCAAAAAGGAGCTGATACCTCAGAAAGTCTTTATATGGTTAAACTTCAGGACAATGGCACTGCTGGAACTGGGAACCTGCACGGTAAAAGGAGCTGAGGAACTGGGAGGAAACTGGTAGTAGGTGAAACAAGAGCCACCTAAAAGCCAAAGAGGCTGAGCAGCCCTCATGGAAGGGGATCCTAAATTGAACATCCCATAATTAAGAGAGTGAGAACAGCATGGGAGTATTTCCTTCCTAGAGTGCTGTTAACACAGCTAGGCATGGATTAATGCCCCATTACTTGCACACCAGGACATCCCTTTTACATTTATTAAAATGATCAGGCAAATTAGTTTCAGAGCCACACGCACACTGCAGCGGTGTGAATGGCCCGAAGCTCATGCTGACACATAAACAGCCAAAAGTCAGCTACAGACACTGACAGAACAGCCACACTAAAAGTAACACAGAGCAATCCTGGACAGCTCTGTTTGTATCTGGTCCTCACAGCCTAAGCCACCAGTGAAGTGCTACTATTCCTCTCCCCTGCCTTGCCACACGTCCCACACAAATCAGACAGCGAGGCTTTTGCCAGGAAAGCCAACCTTTGTATCCGCTCTGCTGATCCCATGGGGCATGGGGTTGAACTTTCAACCTTCCATTTTTGCCTTATCACCTGAAGGAAAAGTGCTTACTAAAGAATCACAGCCCAGTGTGGGGCATGGAGGGGAGCACACAGACCTCATCGTGTCTCATTAATGCATCACACCAGCAAGCCTGGATTGGAGATACAGGCACCCAACATCTCCACAAGCCAGGAAAATAGAGGAGAAGAGACAGGTTAAACTTACCCACACCTCTCTGACCTTGCTCATTGCTTTTAGTGCCACCGCACGGCCCCACAGATGCGGGCTGCCACATCTACCCCCAGATGCCACTGCTCTTCCCCCAGTCTGAGCTGAGTACAGCACCTTTTTTCTCCCACTCTTCCCCTGCCAAGCTTCCAGAGCCACAGCAGGCATTCTCCAAGCCAGCTGTGGGCTCCCAGTCCATCAGCTCCCCCAGTCCTGCTAGCAGCAACCCCACTCCTCCCAGGGGCCAGCTCTTTGCTTCTGCCCTCTGCCAGCACTCCCATTTCCAGATCGCCTCCCCAGCAGGCCCAGTGCAGCTGAGCACATCCTCTCATGCTCAGACTGCTGCACTTGCTGATTTATCTGAGCACATACAGACTGCCAGTCTGACAGAACCTTTAGCAAATGTCAGCTGGTGCTGCGGCCGAAAAAAGCAAATCTGTCTTTTTCCTAGATCCAAATGCTCCCATCCCTGATTTCATGCCAGCACAAATATTTGTGCTGGACAGTCAGACAGGAATCAGATAAACCTGGAGGCCAGCACATGCTGGAGCCGTCACTGAAAGCCAACTTCTAAACTACAACCTTGACTTAAGAATAAACAGCAGAAGGGAAAGTCAGGATTCCCTTCCACATATTTCTATTTGTCCTGAGAGCAGACAAACGCAAAGCCCCGGAGAGAGAAGCTGATGTCAAGAAGCAGGGCTCAGAAGGTGAGCAGAGGCAGCAAAGCTGCGCCAGCACCCACTGTGTCAAGGGGACACAGCCATGCAACCATTCACAGTCAGGGATGACAGGGGGAAGCAATCCAGCAATGAGCACCTGCTGGGAGAGGAGAAACCCTCTGGGATCAGCACACTTTCCTTCACGGCACAAATGCATCTGAAGGTGTGGACACTGACAAATTTTTGCTAATCACAGGAAGGTTTACAAATTGGTTAATGCAAAATAAAACTGCAAATATTTCCTGAGAAGCTGCTTTCTAGATGCATGACAGGTACAAAGTGCACAAGGGAGTTGCCACCAGGTAAGGTCACCTGGGGTGAAGCTGTCAACTTGGCTCTTGCCTGCTCAGGATATTTTGGGACAGAGGGGTTGGAGAAAATAGGTGGCAGTTTAATTTGCTGCCTGCTTGCCTTTAGACCCTTGAAAGCAGGGACTGCCATGAATTTCTTTGCAGGACCTGCCTAGGCATTAGTTGTCAAGAAAACAAAGCAGCTCTCAAACACCCTGGTGAATGCGCCCCACTGTCACGGAGTGTCACCTCTCCAGCTCCACAGGGGACAGCACAGCCCCTTCACACCATTCTGCCCCCAGACAGAAGCCCCAGGGCCGCACACGCAAACTCACCTGCCTCGTGGTCAGCAGCCAGCTGTACCCGTACCACACCGGGCTGTGAAAGCACCCAGCCAAAGGCACTCTTCCCCCTTGCCTCAGGTGACAAAAGGCCAAAGTACCAGCAGGGAGGTGCCATGCCAGCCTGCCTGCACCATTGGCTACTCACACCCTCCGGGGAGAGGCTCAGTGGCACAGTGCCCACTCAGCTGGCAAGGCACGGGATGCAGAGCCTCAGCACGCAGGGCACTCCTCCCTAACGGCCCCTGCAAGGACTCAGCTCCAGCAGTCCCTTCCCATCCTCCACAACTGATCTCCGTCTCGTGCAGCTTCCCTCTGGCTGGTCGGGATGGGTGCCCTCCCCTATCACTGTGAGAACAGTCAGGCTGGCACCCTGGCAAAACTGCAGCCAAACTCAGCCCCCATATCCAGCCTCCACTCTCCCTGTGCACTGAGGAGCCTTAATTTCATGCTGAGGAGATGAATTCGTGATGAGAGAATGCCCTGAAACATCTCCCGTGTGCCACAAAGGAACAGGTGAGTTCCCTGGCTGAGGGCATCTTGTAGAGGTGTTCGCCTCTGCAACTGCAGGTGGTGGCAGTGTAGACTTACCTGAACGCCCACAGAGGGGATAAAGAGGAACAAAACTCTCAGTTAGCAATGAGAACTCCTGAGCTCGCATTCCAGCTCCGTCACTGACTTGCCCTTCACCTACAGAAGGATTTCGATCCACAGTTGGCAGCCTGACGAATACCCCGTGTCTATGACAACATTTCAGCTTAGGAAAAAACAAGCCTCGAACAAAAACAGTCCAACATCTTAGCAGATGTACTTCCCACATCCAAACCAGTGCAGTCAGCCCTAACGCTGCAACAGAAGAGGATTTACAACAGGGCCATGTTGGAAGTGTCACAGGGGACAATCCCGCAAGCCTCTGGGACTACGGCAATATCCTGTATTTTGATACTGTATGCACGCTGTTGCAACTATCCTCTCCACCAGGATTTACTTGAGACTACAGGAGATTCACACAACAGTAGTCAAGATTTGCCTGCTGCTCTCAATCACCAGGGTCACCTCCTTGCAAAGCAAAGGAGTTACCAAAGACATCGGGAAGAGCCTTGACTGCTCCTGGCAACTCTGTCTGCCTGGTCTCAGGCACACTAGGAAAAGCCAGGAAAAGCCAGCACAGCTGCTGACTCCAGAGGATCAAAGTGAGTGGAGCAGCAGGTATCACTGGAAAGCAAGGGGACAAAACAGCAGGGAAGCAGGTGGGGAACTTCCTGCCCCCAGGCGGCAAGAGCAGGAGGAACACACCCAGTTTTCCTACTCCCTCCCCTTTGGGCTCTCCATCCTGCTGGAAGCATAGGCTGGCCCCCCACTCCCAGGCATGCAACTTCACCTGCTTTGCTGAGAAATCTTCTGCAGTAAGAAGAGAGCAAGCACCTGCTGTTACCTCTGTGAGAGGTAAGGCTTTGCCTCCAAAAGGCACTGTGAGCAGCAAGAGAAGTGCCTTCCTGACCTGGAGAGCTTCTCCAGGCCAAAAAAAACCCAGCAATTTACTTAGATTAGAGCAGAAGCCATCTGCCCTATTGCTTAACAAAAGGAGTCCCACGGAGGCCTCTTCTTGCATGATCCCTTTCACACTGAGATGCCAAGCCATCTGCCAAGAGAGAAAGACTTGGGGAACAGGCCTGTGCTGGCCTGAAACAAACACCAGATATACCCTTTGACTCTGCATGTCTTAGGTAACTGCCCTGGATCAAGAGACAGAAAGCTAATGCTCACCTTGAAGCTGGGCAAGGGTACCAGTACTGCAGCACACCAAAAAGCCCCAACACCTACCTGGGATCTGTCATTTCAGGGGCTGCTCTGACCTTCAGTCAAGGAAGGTCCCTGCCCTGAAGATTTTGCAACTGAGCTGCAAGATGGGATGATGAGTAAGGACAGCCCTTAGGAGAAGTGACTCACCCAGGGCTCACATGGGAAGTCTTGATATCAAAGCATTGGAGATGCTAAGCTGAAGGAACAGGAGGGAAGGTTTCAGCAGGACAAATGAGCTTGCAGTCATCTTCTTGAGAACACACAGAGTCCTGCTCCACTGAAGGACAACACATTACAACACTCCTTAGGCGGTCCCGTCCTTCACAGGAGGGAGACAACAGGTCTAGAAGGGCTCAGAGCACCCCTGGCAAGACTGAGGGGAGCAAAGGAAACCCATGGGAGCTGCTGGCACTCTTCCCATCTCAACCTGCCTCTTCTCAAAGCTCTCAAAAAGGCAACTGG
Source organism: Regulus satrapa (assembly GCA_013396955.1). Lineage (NCBI taxonomy): Eukaryota > Metazoa > Chordata > Aves > Passeriformes > Regulidae > Regulus > Regulus satrapa. The sequence goes on along the minus strand of VWZN01013563.1, from coordinate 203,636 downwards.
GTCAAGTCTCAAAAGACCTGGCTCTTCTGCTCTGCACAAATGCCACATCAAGCATGCTGCCCTGCTGCCCTGTCACTCCTCTGAACACTTACAACACAAGTAACAAGCCTCTAAATTTAGGACAACTACTCATGCTCAAAGCAAACTGTCTTGGAGTAGGTGCCAAAGGGCTGAAAACCCTTTCTATGCATCTTATCATAAAATCTTCAGTGACGTGGTCATGCAAGGCCAGGGCATGACCATAGCAAAAATTCAGACCCAGCACTTGCTTGAAAATACTAATGGATTCCAGTCTGTAGTCTGCAGAAACCTGCAAGTCCCTCCACCAATTCAAAAGGTAAGAAGTAGCTACAGAACAAGTAATCCATATGCAAATACAATGACATACACATATTATATATATATATATGTATATGTAGCAACTTCTACGTAAAATGGTTGTTTACATTAATATTATAATGGGCTAGGTTATTCTGCAGCTGCAGAGCCAGCAGCAGAAGCACAAGCTAACTAACAGACAGTAAAATGGACTGCACATGATCATGCTGGTGTACAAGCAAATGCACCTTGGGTGTTACTAGACAAACATAAGTGGGTGCTTTTTGCCAGCAATGCTCCTTTCTAAGTGCCACCTGAGAAATCATGTAGTCACATATTTGAACTGATGCAATTTTAAATATTTTTAAATCCACCTTCCTGTGGATCTGTTCTCTGTACCCGTTTTTATGAAATTACACTTTCAAAGACATGCAGCATTAGTTGGAGAGAGAAGACAACATTTGCCAAGCTTTTGGGAGTCTGGTAGGTGGGAGAGAGAGCAAGGAGAACAATTAAAAACTTACATACAGCCCTTCTTTTCAGTGATCTGTGAGGGCCAACAAAAAGGCAGAGCCAGCTGACAGTGACAGACAGACCAACTCTTCGAACTGGAAGGACATATCATGGAGAAACTAAATGGTGCAAATCCTTCTCTTGGGTGCTCTGTCAAGAGGCTGAGTAGAAAAGAGTCCCCCCATCCCAGTTTAAAAAAATCACCATGTACAAAGTGGTAATTAAAAACAACCAACCAAGAAGCCAAAGGGAAAGCTAAGAGTTGGATTCTATCTCAGTAGGATTGAGGTAGAGCACTGAGCTGAGGTCCTGGGGCCTGAAAGGGACCATTCATTCCTCACCAGCAGTGAAACCACCAGCCCAGGGCTCTTGGCTCTCAGCTTTCTCCGCTGAAGTAAAGGGGTGCCAGTGACCCTGCTGGGAAGAATAAGCATCTTTTCAGAACAAATTCCAGCAGTACCTCACCAGAGCAGCACTCAACCAACCACAGAACGGCTCCTGTTGGATGCCTGTGTGGTCCTGAGATGGTGCTGGTTCACTGTGGCCAAACCGGAGGCTGCAGAGGGGAAGGACTGACAGCTCAGGTCACTGTGCTGTACCCACTGCAGTCCTGGCAGCCCTGCCCTGGGGCTAGCATGGAGACTGGCTTGCTGAGCTGCTCTGTCAGCACCCTTGCCACTGACTACTTCCTCCTGGATTGCTGGGGATCTTTTCTGCTCTCCTGGATTGCAGGGGATCTTGTCTGCTCTCTCTGTCCCTGTCTATCAGCTCAGGGGACCCAAAGATACTCAGTTTTACTGGTAAAGACTGAGACTAAGAAGGCATTAAGCACCTCAGTCTTTTCCTCAGCCTCTGCTGCTGTTTCCTCTGCACCCAATAAAGGATAGGGATTCTTTCTGGCCTTCTTTTTTGTTGTTAGTGTATTTATGAAAACACTTATTACGTTTCACAGCACTGGCCAGACTGAGCTCTAGCTGAGCTTTCGCCTTTTTAATTTTCTCTCTACATGACCTAACAATGTTTCTGTACTCTCCCTGAGTCACCTGGCCCTTCTTTCAAATGTCACAAACCGTTTTTTGCCCCGCTTGGGTCCTGAAAAAGTTCCCTGTTCCACTAGGCTGGTCTTCTTTCTTGCTGGCTCATCTTTTGGCTCATAGGGACATCCTGCATCTTTAAAATTTCCTTCTTAATATATGTTCAGCCTTCCTGGATCCTCTTTGCTGACCTCCTTCCTTATTTCATCAAGAATTGAAAACTCTGTAATTTTGTGGTCACTGTGCCCCAGACTGCCTCCAACCACCACATCTCCCACCAGCCCTTCTCTGTGAACAGCAGGTCTGGGGGCCAGCACCCTGCTAGGCTCTCTGATGTCAGAAGTTATCTTCCACACAGCCCAGCAATCTCCTAAACTGCCTTCTCTCCGCTGTGCCGAGCTTCCGGCAGACAACCAGCAAGTCTCCCACAAGAACAAGGGCTGGCAAGCACAAAGCAGCTGCTTATAGAATAATTCATCTGTCCCTTCACCCTGGTTGGCTGGTCTGTAACATACTCCCCCCATGGCATCTGCCTTGTTAGCCTCCCCCCGATTCTCACCCACTGGCACTCAACCTTATCATCGCTACCCTTGAGCTCCCAACAGCCAAAACGCTCCTAACTGGGAGTCACTGCCTCTCCTTGCTTGACTGTCCCTCCTGAAGAGCAGAAGTCATCCCCTGCAGCACTCTGGTGATGGCTGTCATCCCACCACGTTTCCATGATGGTGCCTACGTCATGGCTTTCCTGCTGCCACGCTCCCTCAAAGCCTCTTGGGCACCTCCTCCCTGGCAGAGTGTGGGAAACTGGGAAGTCCTGGATTTAGAGTGAGCACTACTTAGCAGCAACTAAGGTATCAGCGTGTTATCAACGTTGTTCTCGTACTAGGGCTGTACGAGTTACTAGGAAGAAGATTTACTTTCTCCCAGACAAAGCCACCACCCTAGCTAAAAAAGCAGTCCTGGAAAAAGCCTCCTGTCTTGGTGTATACCAAGCATTCCACAGCTTTGAGCCAGCATGAGCCAAGCACTGTCCCTCCTCCTGAAACAGAGCAAAAAGGAGGAGGGGAGAGAAATCACCATCTCTGGGCAGCAGCTGAGGTACCCCAGCAGGTATTTATCTTCCCCCAGACTTTCTTTGGGTTTTTCTCACCCCTGCAATACACTCATCTGCAGGGCACCCCTGCAGATCCTCACACATGGCATCTCCTCACCCCACGAACCACTCAGAGCCTCCATTAAAACATAGAGCTCTCCTGAGAACAGGCTCTAACAATGTAGAAATTACAGTTATCAGCTGCAGCAAGACTTGTGTGCATCCCTGGTCACTCCATGGAGATCTCAGACTTGTTCTCCTTCTGGCCTCCCAGGAGGTTTTCAGCAGACACAAGCCAGAACTCACCATTTCTGCTGGAGCCTGAGGACTTGGTCCCCTGCCAGAGACCATATTATTACAAGTACATACACACTTTGGTCCTGTTTCAAGGGGGTTTTTTTGTCCCTTTGACTGTAACAACTTCATCTTCTCAGTGATGCTCCTGCACATGATGGCAAAGAACAGTCCAGGCCTTGCAATCCCAAGATTACTAGGCAGAAACAGCAAACAGGTAAAATAAAAAGAGGGAGTAGGAACAGGCAGGACACCTGCATCTCACCCTGTTACTTGTAGAAAACCTGACCAAAACAGCACATGCACATCAAGAGCTTTCCAGTACCACTCTTCCTGCACCTCCTCCCAGCTTATACCACAAAGAGCACAACCTATGATTACTGAAGAAGGAGGGAGAAGAAGTGCAGGAAGTCTCCTGGGTATGCATAGTGGTCTTGGCTGAAAAAAGCCCCCAGAATGCCTAGCTCAGTAGTTTAGAATCAGTGCAGGGCTTTACTATCCCACTTGCAGTACTGCTGGAACAGAGGTACATGTCACCATCCTGGACTCACAGACTGCATCATTCCAGAGTGGATGGAGCACAAAGAATAATCTGCATAATCTGCAGCTTTTGTGGAAAAAAAAAAAAAAAAAAGAAAAAGAAAAAAAAAAAAAACCAAAAAA
>VWZN01013563.1:188469-199707 GCA_013396955.1 Regulus satrapa | reverse complement strand
TGTTTAAAAAAAAAAAAAAAAAAAAAAAAAAAAAAAAAGAAAAAAAAAATCCAACAACAACAACAACAAAACAAAACCCAAACATCTGGTAGTAAACATCCTGGCTGCATTCCTTGGGACCTAGCTAAGTGCTGTGCATCGCAAGACCCAGAGCAGTAAAAGGAACCAAGGACCACAGTGCTGCAGCAAATGAAATTACTTGCAACTACTGTTTTTGTCCTTTTACAAGAACCTTGCTCTTTTGCAGTCTCAAATACGAGCTGCACCAGAATACCCTAGCCACTTCCTCTGCCTCAAAATCACCAAGGGGAAATAGGGTAGACAATGTAGCAAAATCGCTGCCGGTACACGGCATATAACCTGATTGGAGCAGAGTTCAAGTGTGGGTTGCTAAAGTTTATTTCTGTAAATTTCCGCCTCCCAGCCTGTGTCGTATTTCGCTGATTCATTCTACAGATCCGTTTCCACCGACAGCGTAGAGCATAGGAAATATCCAGGGCTGGTTGTTTAGTAAACCTGCACTGAAAGTTCCCTTCCATCTACTGCGCCTGCTGCTAATTCCCTTCACAGCTCTGCTCATTAATAAAAATGTAACACAATAAAAGGGAACCGCACACATACAGACCTCGCCCAAATTTCCTCCATGCTGGCTGGTCCTGAGTCACCACCAGTGATTAACTGTTGCCATGCACTGAGGACACGGTTATTAAATTAATAGGGGCTGCTTAACCTGGCTACAAATATACATGAGTTCTTTGTGCCTTAGTGAGCTAATAAGGCATGTGCTAATTACATTAATTCAAACAAGCCCAGCATGCCCCGAGGGCAAAAGGAGAGAAGGGTGCAGCAAACCCAGACTCTTTCATAATAGCTGTGAGAGAGAGGAAAGTACTTGCCTTGACACAGCTTTTGGAGAAGCACAGGAACGCTGCAGCTGGCACCCTACGGCTGGCTCAGCTCAGCTGCTGCCTGGTTCATGGGCAAAATCCCTGCTCACTCACTCACCCAGCCCATGGTGCAATGATAGACCCAGGATCCTCTCTCTGAAGGGACAGCCAGCTTGTCTCTTCCTATCTCTGTGGCCCAGAGCACACCACAAGCCTGGGGATGACACCCTGCTGCTCTGGGGCTGTGAGCCTGGGACGCTGCTGGCAGCCTCCTTCCCACAGTGCCAGCCACAAGCCCTGGAGCAGCAAGGCACCCATCACCCAGCCGTGGGATGCTCCTCAAACAGCGCCATCTCCTCCCATCCCCGAAGGCAGCACGCAGAGTCTGCGGTGGGACATTAACCAAGTTAGGCAATCCCAACACACGCCCTGTCCGGCAATGGGGGCAGGCAGAAGGGACAGTCGCACCTCCCGCGTTAAAATGGCAACAGAGCCTTCAGAAACAGAACAGGCTGCCTGCAGGACAGCAGGAAAGAGATACACAATCCCAGCCACGCTCAGATATGCTCAGAGAGGAGCCTCCAATCTCTCCAGCCCAAGGGTAAGCAGGTCCCTAACCTCTATCACCTCTGGAGAGGAAGGCTCAGCACCAGCTGTGTTCACTGGTGAGGTGAGGTGTCTGCTAGGAACTGTCACCACTTCCTGGCATGAAAGGGAAGGAAAGGAAGAGGAGAGGAAGTTGGTCATATTTCTTGGCACCTCCAAGAACACACGCTCACCAAGTACTTTCTGAAGGATGTGCTTTTCCTGTAAGCACTAGGGGACTGTGCTGGAGCCAAGCAAAGATGTTGGGTTTTTTCTCCCCTCTCTTCCCACTTCTTCCTATATTGCATGCAGCTGGCAGCACACAGGGCCGTCCCTACCAGATGTGAAAAGCCACCACCTTTCTCTGGCTCTGGTGCCAGAGAAAATGTGAGAGAGAATGTGAATTTTAAGTGTTATAAAGGCATGATGCTGTCTCTCTGCATCAAAGAGAGAATCTACAACCAGGCAAGAGCCAGTGCTGCAGAAGGGTAGCACAACGCAATTTTTTCTGCACAAAGAGGCACTGGTAGAGGCTCAAGCAGTCTTGATGGCATGTTAGCAGAGAAGGTGCAAAGATTTTCATGAAGGGAACAGTACCAGGGATTTTTAGCCCCTGGAAAGTGTCACATGATTTACTTTCCCAGCAGAGACTGTGGTTACTCAACCATTTGTCCGGCATAACCTCAGACTATTGCTCTTTCCTTCCCCAGCAACTCAAAGAACTCATTTTGGACCAGGCCTATTCCCAGGTCATGCATAGCTGTGAACACACAAATGCTTGTGCTGACATAAGCAGAGAGAGGCAAGAGTGGAAGCAGGGTTGTTCCTCTTGGTAGCTGCCTGCAGCAGCCTGCTGAGTGCACCGATAAAGCAAACCAATATACAACAATAAAATAGAAAAAGAATCCCTCCAGGGAAGCCTGAGAGATAAGAGCTTCTGGGCCCTTAACAAAATTATTTAAAAGGCCTAGTAACCCAGAGCCCTGTGGGTCTGTATGTCAACTGATAGCTGTCACTCAAGAGTCCCAAAGAGGGACTGTTGAGCCTGGCTGGAACTGCAAAGCATCCCAAAACCCTGCATCCTGTCCCTGCAGCAAAGCCACAGTCCACCGAGAGCCTCAGCCACCAGCATGGGAACCAACCCCAAATGTTAATGAAACAGAACCTCAGGGCGTAAAAGAAACAGATCCTTCCTGTGTCACCCTTTGGAGTAAGGAGCTAGGCTCCACCTAAGGCAAGGTGACAGAGAAACATCGAGCAGGAGCCACCTTGTCAGCAGGCCTACACTGCTGTACAGGCTGCAAGCTCGGCTGCCTGCTAGAGCCAAGACCTTTTGCACAAGAGACCAGACATGGAGAATTGACAGGATGAGAAAAGGACATTTCCCAGCCTTACAGACACTTTGCAACAGCAGGTAGAGACCTCTCTGAAGAACAAAGCTGCTCTTATTACTTCTCAGCGCTAAAGGCAGAACTTCACTAACACTCCCAGTGCACCAGAAAAATGCCGCTTAAATGTCATGCTAGTCAATATCCCTTGCTTCTCAGGCACAGGACACTGCTGCTGCCAGTCCTTTGCTGTAGGGGCACGTGAATGCAAATGCTCCGCTCCTGCATTGCCAACAGCCCTTCTCACCTCCCACCTCAGCTGTTTTGCTTACACCAAAACTGTTCAGATCATAGCAAAATGGGTCCTTGCTAAACACACATCAGCAGCCCCACGTGGGTCATGCTGCTTCTGAAGAGGTTAGCAGCTCCTCCAGGAAAACTCATACACACTCTGTGAGCAGCAGAGGAATTGTCAAGGGGGCTGCAACCAGCGCCTGATGGCTGAGGAGTCTGTGGCATAATCCATTCACCGGCTCCCTGCTCACCCAGAGTGCTGTGAATCAGCAGGCTGCAAGGCAGGCAAGGCGTTCCCAGCAGGAAGACAACGTGTTTTGGAGGCTAAAGGCAAATGAAACATATCCAGTCCTGCTCACCTAAACAGAGTGCAGGGAGATGAGCAACAGAAGAAAGGAAAAAGAGGAAAAAGTGAAGTATATAAAACATGGAAAGTCATTCTCTGAACATCTGATGTCTCTATGGCTACTCCATAAGCGCAGTCCAGTGCTGCTACCTGACAGATGAATCCACAAGAATTTACCTGACACATCCTCAGGGAAGCAATTAATCCTGCACAGCTTAAGAGTTAGGCCCGTTTTCAAAAAGTTTTCAAACTAAAAACACTCCTGAAGGGCACCTCACAACTCTGCTCTAATTACCAACTCTGTCTCACAAAGAGTGCATGGTGGTAACAGCAGGCAGCAGTAGACACAAGGAATTGTCATGCCAGTGAGCAGTGGAACAGGCAGGTTGCCTTGGAAGACTAGCAACAGTTTGGCAATGCAGGAACTAGACACACTGTTCTGCTCCAGAGGCCCCTGGACAAGGACTTCTGGGCTCCAATCTATAATCCAGCTGGAGTCAGCTGTGACAACTCACATGGGAGCCTGCCCACTGCAGAGCAGAGCCCACTCGAGCTGTGATGCAGCACTCTGGGGAAAACACGTTCTCCCTTCCCTGCAAGAGCAGTCATCTCATCATGGAGAGGAAGAGGGGAGGCTGGCGACAGCAGCCAGCCCTGCCAGAGTTCACCGGGGCTCCCAACCGTGACATCTAAACCCCTTCCCATGCCCTTTCAAACTGCCAACAAGTTTGCCAGCTCACATGTGTGCACAGGTGTGTCCAAACAGCACATGCCCTTTACCACAGCTGATCCATTTGTTTCCAGCTCCACACCCACCTCCATTTGCACTGACACAGGTCCAGGATACTAGGGACAACCCAGAGCCAGATGACCCCACGGCCTTCCTACGATCTCAGCCGTGTGCCAAGCAAGCTCCCACGAGCTGCACAGCAGCTCCGCAGCCTCTCTCCCACAAGCTGACTCCGTGTGTCTGCAAACTGCCCACGGCTCACCTCCACCGGACCAGCCTGACGAGCGGGCACAGCTGAACCTCGCCAGAGGGAAAACGGGAGCTTGCCCCCGCACAGGGCCCTGGCAGAGGCCCAGGGAGTGAGTGAGCGGTGTGCAGATGCCTCCCGAGCGCAGGAGGCTGTGGGAGCAGCCTGCTCAGCCTCCCCGGAGCGTGCTGGCAGGGAACACGCCGCACGGCGCACGCGGGCATGCGCCCACACACAGCTCGGCGGCGACCTGCCATTTCTTCCCCCCTGTCCAAAGCCAAATTCAGACCATCTGTTGGAGTATTTCTGCAAATCATCCCTCTTTCGGGAAGGGCCGGGGGCTGAGTTTAGTTGTTTATTTATATAGTGTCTGGCATTTCTGCAGTGCTTATCACTTCAGTATCCAAGATATTTCCTTCAAGCTCTCCGTTAGTTTTGAAGAACCAGTGTGAGGCACCGGTGAATCTATGTTGTAAGTTCCTGCAAAAAATAACAAAGGGCATCAAAAAGACAACAGCTGCTCAGGTCATGCACACATTTAGCTGCTAATAAAGCAAGTGGGATAGTTCAGGAGAAAGGGGTCGGACCAACGTGATGAGCCTTATGTCCTTTAAAAAAACTACACTTACAGAATAGCCTTGATAAACAACAAGTGCTCCTGTTGCCTTACAGAGAAGAGCTCAGCTTGCCCGGGCCATGGAAAAAGAAGCTAGTATCACTATCCTTGAGAAAGCAAACACAAACTGAAAAAAGGAAATGAAACACCTAGAAGAGGAGACCATTTTCTAGATTTGATCATACTTTTCTGCAACAGCTGCCAGGACCATTGTGTATAAACGGCAAACCCCTGGAGTGCTGCTGTTCCCATTGGATTGTAAGGGACAGGATCAGAGACAGACATCTTATTGCTTACCTCAGGTCACACTCTCAATCTGTAGCAAAGGAGAAAGCAGGACCCAAATTCACAGTAAGCCACTCACACAGCCTGCCCCTAAAACACAATTTCTTCTTTTTTATAAATCCCTAACCAGCACAGAGCAAAGAGAACAGCACTGAACAGGGCACCAAACATGCTCCCAGTCCGCACAAGGCCTTGAAGAAGGTGTTCCCATCCCATCAGACCCATCAGGCAGCAGGGAACTGCCCTTTCCTCTGTCAAAGCGTGCAGGCAGCACACCCATTAAGGGCAGTAAGGTGTCAGACACCAAAGTGACAAGGACAGAGATGCAGCAGCAGCAGAAATGAAGATGGTCTGGCCCAGACTAAGCACACCAACAATAAAGCTACAGCTTCATTCCAGGCACTTATCCACACAAAAGCCAGCACTGTCTGGCTCAGAGCTCTCAGACCATACAGTGCAGCCCCTTGTCAAAGCAAAAAGGCCTCACTGAAAGCTGCAGCTGAATTCAGAAATGAAAGATCATGAACTTCTTTCCAGCTTCAACCAAACCAACTGCTCACTTCTAGTATATCTTCCATAGTAAAATCATTTGCTGAAAGTCCGCTATCTTTGTGCTCTAATTAAAAAAGAAAAGCATGCAACTCTCTTCCCAAACACCTCCTCCAAGCCAGTTACTCACCCAGAGCAGAAGCATCCCTGTAAGATGCTGTAAGAGGGGAATATTTCCTTCTCCTTCCCTCTCCCACCCTGTCCACAAAGACCCTCATAGTTGGGACAGCTTTTAAACTGAGAGTATGAGCCCCAACATAGAGTCAAAACTCCAGGTGGGACAGGCACAGTCTTTGATGTCACTTAGTCATTTCTAGCACCTCAAATTCATGCTATTTGGGGAAACTTAGCTGGGTCAAAACCAGCCTCTCTCCTGCTGGCTTCTGGATAAATGCCTCAAACACAGGAGAGAAAAAAAAAATCCAGACAGCTCTCCTGATATGCCATACATCAGCACCAGTGCCAAAAGAAGGAGCAGGGACAGGAAGGTTTGACAAAACGCAGTCACCCACCCACAACAGGACTACCAAAATGAGAACAAGTACCAGTTATGAAAACCTTTAACAAAACAGATTATGACTGCATTCCTGTGAGCCGTTCACTACAGGCCGTACTAAATTATGACCAACGGAGATCCCATCAATTAAATAAACAGTAACCCATCATATTTCTTCTGATACAGAACAAGCATTGCTGCCCGGGTGCCTCTCCCTTCCCCAAACATATAATCTCCGTGTACACAGCCCACCTAAGGCAGAAAACATTCAAAGCTTTTATATTTGCAAATCTGTAAGAGGAAACTGCCAGACAGAAATCCAAGCCACTCAGAGTAACAAGGTCTTCTCATTAGGTTTGTCTGCAATTTTGCCTTGTTTTCTAAAGCTTTTGTACCTCCTGTTACTTCATCTCCGCAATAACTCAAACTACCAGGCAATCAATACCACAAGGTTAAAGCAACATCCAAGTTTGGCATTGGACAGCTCAATCCACCTCCTCCTTCCTGCTATCTCTGTGCTGGAAGGCAAACAGAAGAGGACAGGAAAAAAATATTTATCTGCTGTTAGGATTAGCTGGAGCAACACAGTGTTAGCTCTAGCAAGCTGCCACTGTTAGCTGGACATGGCTGAGTGACAGTCCCCAAACCAACAGGTGCAGCCAGAGGACTGAGCCCTGCTGGAGGAGGATGGCTTCATTAAATCGTGGTGCCAGAGAAGCTGAAAGACACTGCCCTGTTAGACTTCAGACACTTCTCTGGCAGAGAACAGGCACTTGCAGTCTATCCCTGTAGATAGGCAAAACAATTGTCTCCAGCAAGGCTGCAGTCCATGCAGTCATCTATGAGGAATGTACCATGGGACACAGGCATAGTGTCCAACATGTCCAAGGATAACGAATAAAAACAATGCACTACCTACAACAGGCAGCATCTCTAGCTCATTTGCCATGATAAGTAACTGACAGTGCCATTCTCCCAACCTTTAGTACTGCAGGTGTTTGGTCATTTCTAAGACAACCTGAATATGCAAACATGGGAATTAAAGCAGGCTTTTGCATTTCCCGAAAACACAGTTAAGGATTTAGAAGAATGCATCATGGATGTAAAAGGAATATTTACCAGTCCTTATGTACCTGCAGTAGCAGATGGCAGAATGCTGTGAACAGGCATCTTCCCCATCCTGCACTGTTGCTGTAGAAGGAGCAGCACAGACATTTGTCCTACAGAGTATTGCAGATTTTAATAGGAGAGCAGAGGAAGCTGGGAAAAATACATGTCCAACTGGAAGCCTAACGGGACATTACCAGACTTGTAAGTGACAGGCTAAACAGGCTGTGGGACCAGACTCTTCCTGTTGCTTGAGGGCTCCCACATGATGCTCAAACTCAGCTGGTGCAAACTAAATTTGCTCCACTGTCTGCCAGAGCTTAATCGACTCACTCCAGTGTACAGGGTGAAGGTACTCAGCTCTGGGACACCACTGACGAGCCATCAGCAGTACAGAAATTTCATTCTAGGAAAAAAGCAAAGAAACAAAGCAAAAAGAAAAAAACTCGAGGGAAAACGGGAGCTTGCCCACAACAAAACAACCAGGATAAAAAAAAAACAAACAAAACACTGTGAAAAAGGAAGGCCAGGAAAAAGGCAGGCTTAGGAAGAAATACCTCTCTGTTCTGAAACAGCTGAGAAAAGAGGAAACTGTAGAAACTCCCTTCACAGTGAGTTACCTATAGGACGGGCATTACCATCCTATCGTAACACACATGAACTGCAGCACTCAGGATCATTTGTCCCAGCCATTCCGAACCTGCTTCGGTTACACATCATCTCCTCAGCCCAGGCTCTCCTAACAACAGAACAAAAATATTTTGCACTTCTCCAACCCTTTTTCCTTTTCCCCTTGGAGCTTAGTTCAAAGCTCTTTTATGTCGTTCTGACAGCACAATATTATTTTAGGCAAATAAACCCAGCCCATTAAGAGATACACCCTGTGCAAGACATCTTGCTGGCAGTGGAAAGCTGGCAGTGCAAAAGATTTGCAGTTCCCTGCCTGCAAGAGGGACCAGGGATCAAGTGACCACAGCAAGCATCATGTGGGACAAGGCAGACCTGCTGCTAGTCAGCACCAGGGGACGAGTTTTTCTGCAGTTACAGCCAATGCTGCTAAACTTTTCTTCCCACCACACAAGGCTTTCATCCCTCACACTTCACAAGGACATCCCACCTTCCAGTAGTTACTGTGAATCTGGCAATTACCCTCCAGGAACATTTTATTTCCGCAGTGGGGCAAGAGTCCAGAGGCTTGCCAGCATCTGTAAAACAAGTAGCTGTCAGCCCAGCAGCAAACACAAGGCCTGACCCTTTGGAGGACCGGAGATGGAGGCCATGCATCCTTACTCCACACCCAGGTGCTTCTTGCTGAGGAGGAAGGAACAAACTCCTCAGTCACCCATCTTACAGCCCCCTGGCTGCAGATTATTCAGATAAAACCCACGGTGTGTTAAGAAACTGCCCTGACCACCTGGAGCCACTCTGTCAGTCACACTCCCCCCATTCCAAGACTTTCACTGCCAGCACTGAAGTCCCTTCACAGTCAGTGGCTCCAGTGACCCCACTGGTGGCCCTTTTGGCTCCCTGCACACCCCACACTCACACAGTCAGACAGGGTTTCCTTACTGGCTCAGCCCTGCGTTTCCCACAGCAGTCTCAGATGTCTGGATCCTCTAAGTAATTTAATCATGGTGCAATGACACAAAACCAGTTCGACCTGGTGCCTCTCAGGAGGGACCCCTAACAAAAGCATTCCTGGACTTTTATACTCTTACAGTTTGTGCACCCAGACAGTCTGGGGTCTTCTTGCTGAGCCATCAGCTCCTGCTGTATCCTGTGCCTTTTGCTGTCCAAAGGGTCAGCACCAGGTCACAGCCCCTTTCCTGGGGCTCCTGACACTTCCCCCATCACAGCAGCTGCACACCCAGCTATCAACACTGGGTGTATTCCTCAAGAAGTGCCAAAGATATTTAACTATTTTCACAGCGTGGCATGGTCATCACACCCCCTTCAACAACGATGTTCCCTAGACTGGGCTTTAACCTTCAACGAAAAGCTGTTCTTCCATGGGAATCTGCAGAACTGGGCCCCCGGTCAGGGATGTTGGCTCTACACACAGATTTTATTCTAGCTAAACACAGCACAGCATTTACTCACCTGGAAACACAGCCTCCCCACTCTGGGAAATTTCTCCCTCCTACTATTTCACAATTCTCAGGATGACAACAGTTACGCAAGAACAGCTGTATAGGCACATGAAATGCTTACAGCTTCTAAGCAAGACTTTCCCCAAATTTCCCTTATCAGAGCACAGCTCCAAATCCTATGGTTCACAGGTTTCAAGGCACACCAACCACCGTTCACTGTCAGCCTCATCTCGTCTCTTTGGCCTGCCAGAGACCCACAAGACAGAACATGATGCACAAGCGAGCAGGGACCTGCTTCCACATGGACACGCTGCTGTCACCTTGGCCAGCCAGGCAGGTATTTCCCCCCGCCTTGCCCACTAATTTAAATCTTGGCAGGAAAAGGGGAGCAAATGGCCCTGACAGGCTGTCAGTGATTTCTACTTTTTAGTAACTTAATACAGCACACTACCCCTTCCTAAAACAGCAGCAAGAAGATGCTCAATGGCTCTGGCATCCTAGTAAGACATTAACAACATTGCTGGGCAACAAACAGGACTGCAGACTTCAGAGCAGAGCGGGGCTCAAGTTAACAACACAGATTTGATCCCTTTTCCATCTCAGCCATCCATCTGTGCCACAGATCACCACCACCCTCAAAACATAACGCTTAGTAAGGTACTAAGACAGGCACCCGGTGAGCAAATGAGCCCAAGGGCACAGCACCAGGAGAAAAACTGCACCTGTATGAACAACTACAAGTAGGAGCATGCAGTTAAAAATCCTACGGGCGAGACATTCAAAGGGATAAACCTCATTAAATCCTGGTGTTTACTTTCTGAGGAAGAGGTTAGAGGAACTCCTCCTATTAAACCTTGCCTACTCCTTTGTTTTTAACAGCTTGCAAAGCAAAACAAGGAGTAGAGGACAAGAATACAACCACCGTCCCAGACCCGCTCAATACATGGCTATCAGCTGCCTTTCGCTTGGCACTGCCAAGAAACGAGTTCTTGAGAAGCAAAGCCACGGTTACTTGCAGTGATCAAAATCCCAACAGCAACGCAGCAGCAGCAGCACCACGAAGTCAGATCCTCACAGCAGCGAGACTCTCAGCCATTAACATACTATGGTTAAAACCACCCACTATTTAACCGTAAACATCTAATAGTTAGAAGACATTAGGCCAAATAAATATAGCTGAGATCCTGCCCTGACACCTGGCAAGGTGTATAAACTAAAAGCTGAGAAGCCTTGCAGGAAAGAGGCTTGGGCACTGGAAAATCCGATTTCCACAACTTCACCCTCACCTAGCAGCTGCGGAGGGTGCAGCAAGAGAGATGCTCGGGGTCCAATTCCCAGGGTGACCTTGAGGAAATCCCACAGTCCGTCCACATTTCCACTTTCCCCATCCACTGCACGAAGAGCAAAATAACCTTGACCTACCTCAAAGAGGCAGGGATCTGGCTTAGGACAGTCTGGAAGGAGCTCAGAGGGGCTTAGATGCAGGACCTGCGCCGCCACCGAGGCGGTCAGGGAATACTACGAACCGCCCCAGCAATCGGAAGCCCGGAGAAACTCGGAAATCGCTTTCAATACAAAAAGCCGCAGCTCCTGGGCACCGAAGGGCTCGGTGGAGCCGCACACGTGTCACCAGCAATTTCCCTGGCGCGGGCAGGGGAGAGGAAGGCGCGCCCGGCTG
>VWZN01013563.1:163837-188219 GCA_013396955.1 Regulus satrapa | reverse complement strand
CGGGCCCCGAGCGGCCCCGGCTGCCATCTTGCCAGGCGGCACAGGGCAGGACACGGGCGAGCGACAGCCCCGGGGGAGAAATAATGTCTGTCATCTGTACCCGAGGGAACGGCCTGAAGCTGTGTCAGGGCAGGTTTAGGTTGGGTGATTTCACCCAGTGGGTGTTTGGGCACTGGAACGGGCTCCTCAGAGGAGTGGTCGCAGCACCAAGCCTGGCAGAGCACAAGAAGCGTTTGGACAATGCTCGCGGGCACGGGGTTTGACGCCAGGGGATGTCCTGTGCAGGGCCAGGAGCTGGATTTGATCATCTTTGTGGGTCACTTCCAACTCAGCATATTCTGTGATTCCATCATTCCCCTCAGGACACCAGCCATTTGTTGTGCTGATTGGGTCACCGTGGTGTGCTGCCTGCTACCTCTCAGGAAAACCACTGTACCACGGGCAGGCGCGGATTTTTGGGTTAGCGAGCTCCACTGTGGACTGGAGTTCTCGGGAGCATTATGGAATTTAAGTCCTTGCACGGAGACTTTTTCATCAAGCCTTGGAAATTAAGAAAGAAGGTGAGGAGGACAGCAGCAGCCAGACAGATCTCCGTGCCTCTTGGGATGACCAAGTTCTTGGTGGTGAGGGTGGTGAGGCACTGGAAAGAGGTTTCCTAAGGAAGCTGTGGATGGCCCATCCCCAGCTGTATTCAAGGCCAGGCTGGATGGGGCTCTGGTCTAGTGGAAGAGGAGGTTAAAATGAGGTGATCTTTAAGGTCTCTCCCAACCCAAACCATTTTGTGATTCTGCAACATCCACAGGTGTGACAGGGAAAGCGGGGGACGATCTCCAGGGGAATACATCTCCAAGAGCCTCCCTCACTGCTCATGTACACCAGCCCCAAGGCGAGCGTGGGATTACCAGCTCTGTACCAAGGGCCCGTGGAAGCTGGCAGAGCATCAGTGCACATTTATCCCATGCAATGAACTTGAGGTGACTAGAAAAGAGTGCCTACAAGGATGCTCCCAGGAGCTTGTAGGGCTAATGAGGACATTATGTACACAGGAGAAGTGACAGTTACATGGAGTCACAATGAACAGCCCAGAAACTTCACAGTTGTTCATACACCTGAAAACAAGAGGAGCTTGTTATCACAGTCAGGGACCTGGAACCCAAAGTTCAGATGCCAATGCTAATGAGTTGCATACAGGTGAAAAGGGGATCAGCTTTTCTCCTGCACTTTTCAATCTGGGCTGAGAAGATACAGCACTGGAGGGAGAAAGCTCCCTCCAGGAAGGGTGGTGCCTGACCAAGGAAGGAGACCTGTGCACTGTGGCCATTTTATGGGCGTATATTGGATGAGCATCCAGCACAGGAGAAAAATGCAAGTGCAGGGAGATGCCAGAATAGTCTATCCAACCCTATAGTCTTATCTCCACCATGTCCTTGGAAAAACAGGCAGCAAGGCCTGGGTTGCAAGCAGGCTGCTGTGGTGGGCACTGCTGCAGGAATTCCCAGTTTGGGGAACAGTGAAACAGTGTGGGGGAGTTGTGGTCTTCTCACTCCCCAGCTGCAAAACTGCTTCCCACCCCTTTCCCTGGTGGTGGCATATCTCACTCTGCCCTGTTTTGTAAAGGCACAGTGGGTTTCACTGTGCTGGACCCTCAATCAAAAGCTGGACTGAACTGAGTGTGGCTTGAGGTACAGCTGTTTATCACAGCGTAGATGTGCCGGCAGGGCATTAGCGTGCCCTGGCAAAGAAGAGGTTAACACTGTCCGTCTTTGTGCTGTGTCTCAGGAGGACTGCAATCACACACTTTTATTTTTTGGTTCTGCTGCATAAAAACAACTGCTCTTTGTAACCTGCATGGCACAAAGGACCTGTTTCTTCCGGCAGCATTTAAGAGAGGGGATAAAAAAAGGAAGCAGGGGAAGAAAGTTCGCATTCAATGAGTGCCAGGTTGTCAAGGTTTCCTCTGCTTTCAGACATAAATTTTTTTCTCCTGACAGACACAAAAGAGATTTAAAACTGTTTGGTACAAAATGGAGCTTCAAAAGCAGCACTGTCTGCGTCTGATACAAGGTGAAGAGCACAGCTCAGGATCTCCTGTACAAGGCAGTGTTGTTGTCATCATGGTGCACACGGGAGCATTATACCAGGGCTGTGTTCAGCTTCTCACAAAGTTTGTCCTGCATGAGTCTCAAAACCCTGCAGCCCTTTCAGCCCCCCTCCCAGAGGGGCCATGGGCTGGTTCAGGGACATGGGTCAAGTTCAGTCTGCTGCAAAGAAAGAGGCTTTCACAAGGTCTTGCTTTTCAGTTTCCTTCCCCATTTGTATTGTTTTCTCTTTTAATAAATTGTGGACTGCCAGTGAAATCCCCAAGTGCCTGATGAGTGTGGTTATTAAACCAACGCTTAAAAAAGTAGAATTGGGCAAGCTTGGTTACTGTTCCCTTGGCCTGGTGTCCATTCTGGACATGATTCTCAGAGCACTGGTAGACAATTTAACTGATAAATATTGAAGAGGCAGTAATGTAATTAGCACCAGTCAACATTGTTTTCTGGAAAAATCAATCCCATCCAAGCCTGATCTTGTTCTCCACTGAGACCACAGGATGTGTTGCCAAAGGTAACAGCACAGAGGTGTTAGGGGATCCAGGGTACAGTCAAAAAGAATGAGTAAAATGAACAGATTCACAGCTGGGCATCGGCTTGGATGGCCAGAAACACCCAGAAACCAGATTCAGCAGGTCTGGTTTCATTTTCTGTGCAGATACTTAATATCACAGAAGCAGGAGAGGCTGTGCATGCAGCTGTGAGAAGAGGACAGCTTATCCCTAAACCTGGCTCTATTTTCCCCAAAAGCTCAAACTGCAAGACTATGCTGGTGAACCCACTGTATGGGATCTGTTTGTCCTCTCTGCCCATTATTCCTTGAAAAGAGGCTGCAGACATTTTCTTAGTAGCTATTTGATTCAAATGCTGAATGGTTAATGAGAATAAAGTACCTGATGCTCAAAGCACAAAAATGTATGCAAAAAAACAAACTGAACAAACAAACAAAAACACATCAAAGAAAAAAAACACATGAAAAAACAAAGTAGAATTTTCTTCCCTTTTTTAAGTGACTTTTAAAGTAGCTGGGTTGATCCTAGCATTCTAATGAGTAACATATCATACATATCATGAGCTGGCTTAAACAAGGGCCCAGCTCCTGCGACACATCCTGCAGGGCACCAGCATCTCACAGTGCCCAGTACCCGTGAGGCTCCAGCGTGCCCACAACATGTGCCACAGCAGCAGTGCCCCAGCTCCTCTGGCAGCCAGCACAGGCTCCTACGCTCAGCACAGACAACACAAGGGAAAGCAATCTCATGCCCTCCATGCTTATCTCCGGGATAAAACAGCGAGGCACTTTTGTTTATTGAGTGCCGATGAATGGCGCTGTCTTGGCTGTGAGATCGGCCTCCAGATCCCACTCTGGGCACAGCTGCTGGCAGGGAGCCTGAGGAACTGATTTCTGGGGGACTGATCGCTCTTTTCACCTGGGGTATATGGCCCAAGAGTGCGGATGGGTGCCAAAGAATGCAGTTTACTCCAGAATTTTTAGTATTCCTCACTCTCCAACAGCTCGTTTGTTCCTCTCCCTTTTCAGCAGCTAACAAACAACTGTGTGGAATTGGCATTGGCAGTAACCTGCACGGCTGTTTCTTGGAGGGCAGAGAGGTGAGATGGCTCCGTGCTGCCAGGATGGAGGGTGGATGCTGAGGACACTGTCACCCTGCCACGGGTGAAACAGCTGGACCTCAGGGAGAGTCACGCTTCCCAGGCTTGACACCTCACCATGAGCTGTGGCCAGCTCCTCCGGGGCCATGTTATTTTAGGACCCCAAAAAGCTGATGGATCCATTTGTGACTGCCTCTGCCTTCCAGCCATCATTCGTGCACAGCAGTTGTCACAGCATAGCCTGTTTAAGCAGCAGGGTTCTCTTTACTCTGCCCAGACTGCAAAGAAATCATCTCTTGTAAGGGACTTTTGAGGAGGAGACACCATGTGTTCCTTTCAATGTATCAGGATGAAGGCCTCACCAAATCATCTGTTGTGGGGATTTCTAAGGGGGAGACACTGTATTTTCTTGCAACTTTCAACGCACTAGGATGAAAGCCTTACCAGGACTGTCACTCAGCCTGATGCTCCTGCAACACGTGAAGGCTGTGCAGACACCAGGAGACAGAAACTTGCAATGTTGAGAGGGAGCAGCTACAATCAGTATCACAAGCCATGCTTGTTCGCAGCTCTGGCCTTGGGGACATGCTAGGAATCACGAAGATTTCCATTCTTCTCCAACCTGGAGGGAAAAAACCCAAACCCATTTGTCCTGAACCATTGCTGCTTCCAGAGAAAGTAAAATCTTCCAAGGACATGGCTGAAGGAACAGCAAGGTGAAGATTCATACCTAAGCTCATATCCTCCCCCAGCTATCCTGTTACTACCTTCCTCACCCAGCCTTCCTGTCCTACTTCTCACTGTAATCTAAAGCTTCTCTGCATCTAGCCAACAAAGCAGAATTAGAATCCTCACCAGCCAGGCTCATCAGCCAGGTTTCTTCTTCCCATGATAGGGAGAGATGGGTGACTCCGTAGGGGCTGCAGCCACCCTCTCCAAAATTCCCACTCTCTTCTGGACATGCAGATTTGCTGTTTCTAAACCTGGTGATGCTAACCACCACTGGAAGACCAGGTCTGGCCTGTGGCAGAAAGCTGGCAGAGCTGACCCAGCATGGCTGGGACATACCTGAGGTTACTCAGATCACTGTGTGATCTTGTTCATACCCAAAGCTTTAAGTTCTTGCTGCTGCCTTAGAACTATCCCACAGCCTGGCACCTCTTTTGATCAGGAAAAAGGTTTCCTGCATTAGGATGAAAAACTCAAATAATTTCTTAAGCTATTTGAGGGGTCTTTTAGAAATTCCAAGCTTTACCCTTGCTGCTTCAAGCAGAGGGCTGGCAGGGTTTTAGAAGCACGGAAACTTAGGACAGCTTGGCAGCAAAGAGATGATGCTGTTTCCCAAGTCACTCACTAAATATCTGCAGACAGCATCCCTCAAGCTCTCATGTCCTGTTAGCTTAATCAAACCTGCCCAGCTTCATGGAAACATAAAATGGTTTGGGTTGGAAGGGACTTTAAAGATCCAACTCTCCCACCATGAGCAAGAACACCTTCCAGCTGACCAGGCAGTTCTGGGTTGTACTCAATCTATTTTCCCTGGCCTCCTGTGACCCAACAGCTGATAACCACGCAGGGCCTGTCCCAAGATGTGGCTGCACCAGGTGACCCAGCACTTCGCACTTTGTGTACTCAGCCTGAGACACTGAGTACATCTGAGTGAAATCAGGGCAGAGCAGATGTTTTCTGCTTGAATGAAAACTTGAAAAAAAGAAAAACAAACTTGACATGTCCAGAATAGAAATGCTGTCTCCCCCTTTGAGCAGTACTACCTGGTTTGTTTTGGGTCACCACTGGACTTCTCAGTCCAGGAGTGAAGCTCAGTCACATGGCTCCTGAGGAGAGGTTCAAGCAACAGCCACCTCCGCCAACCATTCCAAGTGCGGTCTCCTCTTATTCTCAGGGCTTCAACAGAAACAAAATTTGCAGCCAGCTTGCTTTTCTAGAGAAAGCAGGTAGAGATGTCTGATCTACTTTCTCTGTCTCCTTTGTTTCTCCACATGCTGTGTTGCTGCTGTCTGATCCAATTCTTGCCTGAGAAAGGCAGACCCAAATCTCTTGCTCATTCCACATGGGAATGCACTCAGCTTTCTGTATTTGTTTGCTATTTAGAGGATTTTTTCCCCCACCAATTTAATAAATCACTTTGTGAACACAACGTTTATGTTTTGGCCTCAAACAGCCCACAGCAAAGAGTCAGCATTAGAACTATGCATAGTAGGGAAAATAAGTACCCACTTTTGCTGAATTGCTAACTGGACTATTTCGTTTGGTGCCACCTAGTTGAGAAACAGTGGATGGCAACCATGTATTCAGTCTTCATCCTTTCCCAGGAGATGTAACACTTAGCTGTAAGAGTTTAAAATGCTCTGTAGTACTCATCTCTGAGCATCTCTCCTGTCCCTTGCACATTTCCTGTCTAGAAAAGATAAGGACTGCAGTGGTGTTCAATGAACAAACCAAGCAGAAGGATATTGGCTCCAGCCCTCCAAAACAAACTTCTGGATGGGTTCAACCTACAGACCTACTGTGACATAGGAAGAATAAAGGTATGATCATTTTGCCTGCCTGGTTTTTACATTTCTCAGTCACCAAATTCTTTCAAGGTATCTGGAAACTAGAACAAGGCTCAAACTCTCCTCATGGATTTTCAAGGTACAGATTTACAGAAAAATGGTGCTTCAAGGACATATGGTTTCTTTCTGAGGAGTTTGGGAAATGAACACAATTGCAGCAAATGAATTAATTGCAGCAAATGCTGTTTTCTTCATTTTAACAATAATTTTAACTGATAAGCATGGTGGGCTCACTTTGACGCAGCCCTGGGCTGGGGTTCTGATGCACCAGTGACTGAAAGTCAGCCCCCCTCCCTTTCCCAGGGAAAGCCACTCTTGCTTTAAAGGCTGAAAACATGCGGCAATCCTCCCTCATGAGAGGAAAACAGTGAATTTCAGAGACATCAGATTTTCTTTCCCTTTAAAAAAAAAAAAAACCCAGCAACATGACACTGTCTAGTATGGACATCAGTGCATCCCAAGCAGGAGGAAATCTTACAAATTGAGTATCTTCTAACCTTCTTTCTTTCTTTCTTTTTTAGCATCAGCCTCAGTAGCTTCATGGCTGAACCATCCAGACCCCAGTGCACCACAGAGATCTCCTTTCCCTTATCAGAGCAATCCTATGGATGTGCTGAGTTTTACAGTATTGCTGCCTGGCCACAGTAAACAGAGGAATTGAACCTCTGTGGGCTCACTCTCAATTTCATATTTCATATTTCATTCTGGTATTTTACTGGGAATTATGCAGCATTTTACTGACAGGACTATGTGAACAGTTTAACCTCCTGCAGAACATAAGCAGGCGTTCCCTTGTATTTTTAAAGGAATTAATAAACTGATTTAGGCCTTGCCTGGGCTTTAATTTCTCAGCTTTTATTAAATTAATACCTGTAGGAGCTAGACAAATTTTACCTGGATCTGTCTTCTGGCAGCTAGAGGACTGTAATGTTTATAAGAAACTTGCAGTGGTTGTGGGAAACCCCCAGACCATTTTGCTGGAGAGCTGCAAGTTTATGAAATAGAAAAGGGTTTAATTATGAGAGTTAAAGAGCTATAAATGTTACAGCCAAAAACGAAGGAGTAAAGAAAGGTTTCTACTCCCAAAACATTTCTCACTTTACTTAAAAAAGTAAGTAGGCTTTTCCTGGTAAAAATTTATTTTGGGAGAATTTTGGACACATCAGGAGCATGATCAGTAAAAACCACAAAATCTGCCAGATCATCTGTAGGACACTGTAAGGTGCATGTTAGGCACCAGAAAAAGCCAGATAGCTGGAAGGGGAAAGATACTACTGCAGTATGTGATGAATTCATGACAGAAGTCAGAAAGGAATGCCGTATCTTGATTCAAAAGATAAATGCCAGGTTAGTTATTTCTTTTACTGTTTCAACCATCTACTGCAACTATTATCAGCCGTAGCAGCTACAGGCTTATGAAAGACTTACTGTGCCTCAAAGAGATTATTGATAAAGATAACACACCTCAAAATAATGTTTTCCATTGACTCTCATCCAGCTCAAATATTTGCTGCCAAGTCAGCTGAGGAAAGAGCAGTTGAACAGTTGCTCTGATTGCCCGCCAGCACCTCGGTGTCCTCAGCTGGATGCTTAATTTGGTGTCACTTCAAGGAGAAAGCCAGATGCATGCAAGCAGGCCCAGCCCAGCAGGGAAAGATTGGAGATAACAATCCTTGTCTGGGGTACAATCCTTACCTTTCCTTAAGCTATCAGTCCAAATCCTGAAGAGCTGTTCTACTGATGAAACTGTCTAGGGTTTGGTATCTGCTGTCCCCTGGCCTGGCTGCAGCCCATGACGAGAGCAGCCTGAACACCTGGCACCAACCTCCCTCTCTCTTGGCACCAAGCTGCTTTCTGGAAGAGCTGTAGCTCTGCTGATGCCAGGATGAGCCCTCCACAGAGTCCAGCCTACCTATCCTTTATTCCAGCATTGCCTAGCTCAGCTCTGGCCATACTATCACAAACAGAAAGTTAAATGCAGCCCAGCTTCGTCCTGTTGTTGCTACCTTGTGCTTGCTGTAGACTTTTCCTGCACCTTTACCAGAGGACAGGCTTGCCCTACTCACTGTCCCTTCTAGATTAGCCTTGTTGCTCTCTGGACCTGCTCCAGCCTAGCCTCAGCTCATTCCCTGAAAGTTGAGTTTCCTGGCTTGGCCCCACTGCAGCAAAGCCACCTTCCAGGGACACCATTAACTCAGCTGCAGTCTGTCCTGTGCTTTGCAACCGGCAGTATCCAAACAGGAGCTCTTCTCCCATTTCTGCACAGCACAGCCAAGCTCACCCGTGTTCTCCTGCCAGCAGGTTTAAAGGGACCAATCTCCATCTAACTCAACATTTATGGAATAGCAGACCATGCTGTCAACCAGTTAAGTGCTGATTTTATTCCCAGTGAGAGCAATATGCTCAAATGCATCTTTCCAAAACTGGAGGAAAGAACAAATACCTTGCTGGTAACCATGAAAATTACAAACAATAGCATATGACACAGAATACAAGAGAAAATGTACATTCAAAGAGCACTGCTGACTTGAACTCAACATGAGACTTGGGGCAGCACAACCTAAGAAGCCAGATCTGTGGAAGTCCCTGGGCCCAAGGTGACAACTCAAAGCTGCAAGGCCTTGCCCAGTGCTCTGGACTGGACAGTAAGCACTCTGTAGCCTGAGATGTTAGAATGGCCTTCAATAAGAGAAAAAGCAGTAAGATTTTACACTTCTCTTTCAGTATTACTGATGGCAGGTCTGAAGCAGCATCAGGGAAGCCACTGATGATTCTTCATGAGGAGGAGAAAATGCCAGCATTTATCCAACCTGCAACTGCACATTGACTTTGGGTGGTGCAACCTGGCAATTTTAAACACAGTTTTGTTTTTTCAGACTAAGAACAGCTCTTTAGGTAATGTTTAGAGATTTATGCTGAATCCAAACCTGTCTTGAAAGACTTGAATTTACTTAAATGACACTAGTCTTTCAAAAAGCTTGCATGTAATTTTCCACTGAGGGCCATTAGGAGATTGGGAACAGGAAGAGAAGGACACCTCAGTAATAAATCATCGAGCAGCTAAAAAGCAGTTCCAGTCTTATACAAGATATTCAGGCTGAAAAACTGGGAAGTTAGCTCAGCATGGTACATGCCAAACCCACAACAGTGCCTTATTTCACAGCTAGTCAGACCAGTTTTTAAAATGCAAATTGAAGTTATGCTTTTCATCAAACTTCAGGAAGGGTCACACCTTCACTACTACACAGTCATATTTCACTGGGAGATGTGAGGACTACCTCTTGGAAACTGCGAGGGAAATTTTAATTTCACTTAAATCACAGTCTCTCCCAGAACAGGTAATGGATTTTTACTTTTTTTAAAAATAAAATAAAACTGGAATTTTGTCAAAGATCAGCAGTATGTAGGTGTCATCTAAAAATATGCTTACAGGTGTAGCAGGCTATTTGTTTCATGATAGCTTTTGGACCAAAATTTTTTTTAAAAGCAATTTTTCTAGAAATCAGTTTCTTCTTTCTTCCCCAGAAATACTTAGGTTTTTGTTTGGACTTAAGGGAACGGGAAGAGATGTGAAAACAAAAACAAAAACATTTTCATGGGGAATACAGTTCACACTTCCATGAGAACAGAACACATGATTAACAGAAATGGCTGAACATCACAGGCCTTCATAACATGACTGCACCTCCACCTCCTATCAAGCACTAGAGCACAAACAGACCCAAATGCTCACACCCAGTGTTTCTAGCAGTGTTTCCAGTTTCAGGAATAAGTTATAAATAAATACATGTAACATGAGTATTAATTCATCAAGCACTACTTAAGCCACTACTGAGCTGACAGACAGACACTTCGGTCTCTAAATTTCTTCACATTTCTGAAAGCTAAAGCTCAAGGTCATGAAGTGGAAGTAGAAAAAGGCTTCATAAATGCACTCTAAACTTCCTGGGATTGGCACAAGTGAGTACAGTCCTGAAAGAATCAGTGCCCAGCTCCTCAGGAAGACACTGGCCCTTAAGGAAGGAGCAGCCCCCAGGCACCCTCTGTACTCTGGGTACACAGAGGAGTCCCATACAAACCCTGTTTTTCCCTGCCAGGTGCTACACCATAGCTATTGCAGAGTCCTCAGTGCTGCTCTCCTGCTCCAGGCCCACCCGGCGGATGGACTCGCTGTACTTCTGCCTCCCCAGCTCAATGATGGCTTCAACCTCATCAGCGATGTCCTGCCGGCCACTCTCTTTCATGGCTGTAACCAGCTTGCTCACACAGTCGGGATCCTCCGAGTTCTGCTGAGCCCACGAGAAAAGCATGTCCAGGATCTGCTTATTGAGGTCCTCTCTGAAGAAAGGAGCGAAGACAGGAGTAACCGACACACTCTGCTGAGTAGCCAACCAAAGAGCCCGTGCCTAAGCCCCAGCCACGGCTTAGAGGAGCCATCCAGACACACAAAGCACTCAGTGGGTCTGCCTCTTCCCCACCCAGCATACAGGAGTTGCAGTTCCTGCATGATCGTTTCTCTAGAAAACATATTTCTAACAGACGTTTCAGATTAAGGCATTCTGCTTTTGAATATAATTTCCTCACAGGAACACTAGTTTGATCATAACAAGTCTAATTCTCTCCTTCTGCTTTGGCTTTTTGGTCAGAAGGCATGTCCAATGATGTACCACAAGCTCTTTTGGAATAAAGGTGATAGTCACAATTAAAGCCATAGATCATTTCTCTTTGTAAAAGATGGAGTCTGGCCAGGAATCCGATCACAGAACAAAACAGGAATGCAACTCAGCTGAACTACAAAGCTCATCAGGTTTGTTATTTCCCAATTTGTTTCTCAAACAAAAAAGCTTTCTTTTATAAAGGAAAGCGAAAATAATCAGCTTCCCATTATAAAAGGTATTATTTTCAGAAGAACCATTAGTCAACCCCTCTTTAATCCAGTGAAACAATTACAGTGGAAGAACTTTCAACCAGCCAAGCACTGATTTATACTATTACACTGCAGATAGATGGACAGATAGATACAATGCATCACTCTTGATTACTGTGTCCTATCTCACCTGTTATTGTATCCTATGCGCTCAATCTGCTGGTAGGACAGGCCCAGGTTGAGGCCGATGCTCTGCCAGTCAGCTCCCACACGCCTGGCAATGCTCAGCAGGTTTGCCTGTGTCAGGTACCCAGTCTCAGCGTTGCCCAGGTTCAAGGGAGGGAAGGAGAAGTCATACAGGGGACTGGGGTTCTCATCCCAGCGGGGTTTCAGTTGCTGTGTCACAAAGAAGAGAGAGAAAGAACATTCTTTCCTCTACCATCTGTTTTTGTAGAGGACAGTGTCTGGTAACTCAGACTCCACAGTGAAATCTCCTTCCTTCTGCTGGGGAGAAAGGAAGTTCCTGGGGCTGAAAGGTCAGGCTGCAAGAAGCAAGGAGGACTCACTCTTGGCAGTGACCAGCAATGCTCACTGCCTCAGGAAAATATCAAATCGTAGCGCTCAGAGTCATAGCTCACATCAGAAATTTCCTTTCCTGCATTTACAGAGCAGTTTAAAATAAGCCACATCCCTGAAGCATATCTGTCTCAGCAGTAAGAGAGCACTTGGTCTAGGTTTGTAGTTGAGGTTGCGTGTGTCAGAAAGGGATGTGAGATCATGGCACGTGATCGGAAGGGAAACATTCAGCCTACTAAGGTATTTATTGTTTTAGGCTTCTCAAATGTCACTTAAATTCTGTATGCAAAAGTTGCATGTTTCGCTGTAACATACAGCCTAGCCTTGAAAGCTCACACCAGAGTACCTACACTCAATGTCTACGTTCAAATCCAGCATAACTACCTCATCCTATTCCTTCCTTTTTTTCCTGCTGCATGAGCTGTGTGACTAAGAAATTTATAAACAAAACAGGCACTTCCCTTAATTACAGCGAGTTTCCTTGCCTACTACATTCTCATTCATTCAAAGGAGCCACCCTCTCTGACCGCCCATCCAACAAGCCCGTGCTTGAAAGGCAAAATGAGCAGGAGAGGTGGAGACCACTCCCAGCTCTTCACGTTCTCCTTTCAGAAGAGCTCACTCACGGGGAGTGTAAAATCTCCACCATGACACAGATGGGCAGCTATTTCTTGTGATCGTTCATTGCATGCCTTCTCATGGAGGAAAATAAAATCAGCTGAGCAGGAATTCCATGCTCTTACCCCATCTAGATTAATTTTTCTGAGCCAACTCACAGGCAGTTTGATGGGCAGAGTAGCAAGCCACAGGGAGTCTGGACCTTTTCTCCTCCTGCTGGCATCCTCAGGGATGCTGTCTGGAACTGCCCCTCGGTAGAAAGAGACCTTTGCAAAGAGAAAGCATGCAGTGAGGCTCTGATTCAAGCACAGTGGCCCAGCCTATTAGCACCATGTCTTTTCCACTAGGGAAAGAATGAATTCAGCAGTCTCATCTATCCTCAGCCCACAAATATGGCCTCTCCATTATATGTAACTGGGAGGAGCACTGAGGTTTAGGTCAGTGAAATGCAAAGCCAGAGAAAGAGGATAGGAAAAGAGTCATGCCCAGCACTCAGAGATTACTGTGATGACTATTGTAAAAGCAATGATGAAGGAGGAAACAAGAAGACAGTGTAACTGGTTGTTTACCTGGCCTTTTACAGCTTGGCCTTTTCTGTCCACAGGGGAGGTCACATAGATTTCCTTCATGTTCTTCAAGTGGGAATAAAAAACGAATGAGAGACGTCCATCCACGCAGTCGGGGCGATCTGTGCAGAGAAGCAGGAAGCATTCAACTTGTGGAGAAAAGTGTGCAGAAGGAGATCAGTCATAAAAATAAACCCCCCTGGCTATTGCCCTCTGCAGGTTTTTAAGAGCATGAGAAGAAGTGAAAGTCTGCCAACAGCACTTTCATAAGGAAAAGTAGACAGAGAAGTTGTGTGACCAGAGAATGTGACAAGTTTAATGTCCTGGGGCTGGCTGCTGTGAGTAGTGGGCGAGTTGGAGACAGAGAGGAATGCCACAGAGCAGTACAACCCGCAGCAGAAACACGTCTAGGGCCAGAGCAGGACAAGAGGTAGGTAGGTGGGTAGGTGGGTAGGTGGGTAGGTAGGTAGGTAGGAAGGAAGGAGCAGAACGAGCCCAGTACTGCCATACCCATATCAATGTTGATGCCTCGCTCAAAAGCTGCAAAAAATTGCTCTCCCTCAAACATTTCCACCATGTCAGATGGCTCAGGTCCTCGATAGCGGTCCTGCAGCTTCTTCAGCACTGGGTCAACCTGACAAGGACAACAGTGTTTGGTCTGAAGCACATCTGTCCCCCGAGCTGTGCTTCTATACCCGTGATGTTCCTCTCACCTTCAACAGGGAAGACTATTTTACAATGAAAGGATGTAAACAAATGAACAAACACCCATTTAAAAAAAACCATTTTAAGCACTGTCTCTATCTTTTTAAGAGGTCTTTTTAATTTCAAAGACCAGGAGGAATTTACTTGCTACCATATCCCACTCACTATTCAAATACATTTTCTCTGCAAAAAGACACTACAATAGCATACAGCTAAGGACACCAGAAGCTCGTTTTCACTTTGTAGCATGTGATCACAGTGGCACTGCAAGAGTCAGGTTAGATTCTTCTTTCTGCTTGTAACAGTAAACCTCTCACTCCATGACCATTCCCAGCAGGATTACAGACACACCCAAACAATAATCTCACTCTGTGTGTCACTGCTGCCTCATCTGGAGACAGTTTTAGCCCAGAACCCAATATAAAAAATCCTTGCAGGTGTTCGTGTCCAAAGGTCACTTCAATACAGGAGTACAGGTGAAGAGAAGGAGTAACCAGAGCAGAGAATTATGCAGAGCTGGATATGCAGCCCAGTAGTGGCAGTCTGATAAAATAAACCTCACCTCACCAAGCTGCACTGCCTGCCAAGGGACACGTTCTCCACAGCTGCACACTCATACTCACACTAATCTGAAACAACACTGCTGAGGGCTGATATGCCTAGGAAGAGGCAGCAGAAGAGAATGCATGAGCACTTCCCCATCCCCTTCTTGACAAAATCAGCCAGATTAGCTCACACTCATAGCATAAACTAACCTGATGTTGCACCGAAGCAGATTAAGGAGTGCTCATATGTTCTGTTCCAGTGCTTGAACTGAGAACAGCAAAGAACATAAGGAAAAGTACCATTTCTAACCACTCCAGCAGCAAACAAAGCAGTGCTGCTATCCACACCATTAGCCCATTTCAGACAAGTTAATTTGACTTAAATTTAAACCAACTTTTTTTGCCTCATGTTTGCTGGATGCTAATAGCATATACATGCCCAGTAACTGTGGTTCAGGTGATTTTAGAAGCCAAATCCTCAGGGTTTTCAGGGGGAGAAATCAATGCATGGCATTTACCGCTACATAGAATGAGTTTTTTTCTTCCCCCAGCTCCCTGTGAGTCTGTCTCACACCACCAAGAGTGTGGTAACAGCATACCCCAGCCATGACTCTGGGGTGGTGAACAGGGCTGTTTGGTGCACTGCTGCCTCTACATCCTTCAAAGGGAAGTCTGGGAAGCTCGGGAGCAAGGCAGTGCAACCCGGATCAGACCTTGTGCTTGGGGACACACTGTAGCAGGACTTGCTCGGGATCCTTCTTCCTCTGCAGTGCAATGAAGTTCACCTGGTACAGACGCAGCCGCTCATAGACCTTCTTGGCAATGCCTCCAATGTAGGTCTTGGTGGTGTACCACAGCCAGTACCTGGAGACAAGGAATTAAAAAATAGAAGACCCAGCCCTGCCCAGAGAAAGGTGTCAGTGTCACACACCCACACCGTTGGAAGGAATGACAGGTAGAGACAAAAGTGCTACACTGAGCCTGACTTGCAAAAGGAAGAGGGAGCAGATAGAGTTAATGACACGGCCTCTGGTCAGAGTGTGGGAAAAGCAAAGCAGAGGAACATCCCATCTTTTCCTCAGGACTAATCCTGCACTTACCAGGAGAAGTGAGTGACTTCAAACACTGCATAAAGATGTGTGAATTCCAGCACCACCTCACTGGTAATGTCATTCCAGGTTTGACCCTCCAGGTCACCATGGAGAATATGCAGCCTTGACCGATCCAAATTTAGCCCTAAAGACACCAATGATCAAGAGATGCTATATGCAGCAGAAGCCTTTATTCATGGCTTTACAAACCCAGCCACAGGTTTGGGTGATTTACATTTTTTTAGCCACCAAATAAAGGTTCACGGTCTTCTCTCTGGCATCCAGGACTGAACTTTGATCAAAAAAGAGCAGCAATAAAAGGACCAGGCTATCCCATTGCTTTTGGGATATTCTAGCAAAATATGCAGAGTTAAAATTATAGTTTGGTCATTCCCACCAACAGATGCATTGTACAATTCTCATCCCAAAAATCTAGGGTTATTAATGAAGTTCTATCTCTTTCTAATGTACATCTCACAGACTTTTCAATCCTGATGCACTTCAGGCATACAAATACCAGGTAGTGTTATAATGAAGGCTGTGTATTTCTTCACAAGAAAACCGGGAGAGGTCTAAGAAAATAGGAGTAAGAAGAATGAGAGTACTCAGCAAACAGAGGAATGCCTGGCATGACTGAGGCTGTTTTTAGCAGTTTTCAGAGTGGGATGTGGCTTAGCATACAATCATACATTTTTAAATGCAGCGCCTCAGCACCTGATTCATAAGCAAGGAAAAGAGAAGGCAGACTCCTGGAGGCAGCATGTTCATTTCCTGCTTCAAGCTATTCCAAGTCATGAATCAAAGCCCTTTTACAGTGCACCTCCTCAGTGGGCAGGCGTGCCTCTCCATGCCACCACAATAAAACCAGCAGTTTAAATACACATGTGGTGGCAGAGAAATCCTTTTGCCAAGACCATTGTCCAGCTTGTCTAGTCTGTGAAGCCCAGCCCTGATCTGATGGACCTGAACTACCTCCAACTCCCACAGCTCTGCACCACCACAAAGTCAGCTTGCTGTTCCTGCAGGAAAAACAGCGAGCTTTATTATCTACAGGAGAGGCAAACAAAACTCTCTCTTGCCATTTGTGGTCTTCCAAATATGGCATTTCATTTTGTCAATTTTAGGAATAAACTGACCTGTGACCCCGGGTGGAAGAGGCAGCTGAATTCTCACTGGCTTGAGAAAATTCACCGCAGGGTCCTGGGAGAGGTAGAGCAGGGGACTGGCTCTGCACCCAGCGTTGCCTGTGATTTCCTGTATCTCTTCTGCAGAGACTGGCAGCACCTGGATGTGGCAGAGAAGTCAATTTCCCACACTGCTCACTCAGCTGCTCCAGCAGGCACCCAGCAGGCAAATGCTGCTCTTGCTGAAAGGCCCGTTGAGGAATAAAGCACACTTTGGGTGAAGTCTGGCAATCTGTTGGGCTGGGATGGACTTAAAGTATTACAAGAGCATCTAGCAGCTCTACAGAACAATTAATTTTAGTGGGATGATTTTAGAATTAGATCTACATTAGATTCCCCCACCACCCCCAGTTCTCACTGAGCTGTTTAGTTAGGGTCAGTTTTGCAAGGGAAAAAGAAGCAAAATCTTCTCGTGTTCCCTTCATAGCAGCAACCCACTGATCTGCTGGAGATCCTTTTCCCACACAGGGCAGCATGGGGTATGGCCCATGTTGCAGGCAGGGAAGTTAAGAGAGAAGGTGATCTGAGACGGGTCAGCCCATGAAGTAACCACATCTAGACGTGAATTACTCTAGGGCAGACATCTCTGTTTGGTTCTGTACTGAACATAACAAAACAGCTGCACCAGAGCTTGCCAAAAAACAAACATACCTGCAGCTTGACACTACGAGGCTCCTCGGTGACTCCAGGAGGAAAGATCACTTTGATGTTTGGATCCACACTGGAGAAGAGCAATGTCCCCTCTGCTGGCACTTTGCATTCATTTTGCACAAGTCGAGACACGACCAGGAACCAAGAGAAGTGAAGGACAGAACAGCAGGCCACACACTTCTGTAACAGACAACAAAGAAAAAAACATACAGGCATATAACTTAATACAATAAAGGCAGGAAAATGAGTACAAGCCAAGCAGCAGAAAATACTAGATCAGGGATGAAGCATGGCGGGCTGCAACTCATCAACTTCAGGAGACACACCTCCATGAGAGAGGAAACCTGGAGCTGAAATACAGTACATTTTATAGCAGCTGGTCAAAACACAGCTACCAACTTGTTTCAAATAGGTTCATTCTTGGCTGGGCACAACCAAAGAGGGGAACAAGAACAAAGTGTGTCACTGGTAATTTCAATCTGCTCACCTCTGATTTTCTCTTCTGCTTCACTCTCGTTTTCAGATCACTCCAGCTCTGCCCACTGAAGGTCCGAACCACCACCTCATGCTGGTGAGGGGTTTGAGGTGAGATATATGGCATCCAGATCTGCACCTTCTGGCAAAAAAGCATTCCTATGAGACACCAATTGAAAGGATAAAACCAAGCCCAGCTCTGCTCTGTGGCTTCCTATGCAGACAGGTAGAGGGAGGGTAGAGCATGGCCTGTATGCAGGGAATGAAAGAACCTGCTCTGCCCTGCAGTCTCCAGGGAGGCAACAGGCAATGTCAGGTCTGC
This sequence comes from Regulus satrapa, assembly GCA_013396955.1. NCBI lineage: Eukaryota > Metazoa > Chordata > Aves > Passeriformes > Regulidae > Regulus > Regulus satrapa. The sequence goes on along the minus strand of VWZN01013563.1, from coordinate 170,337 downwards.
TAGAGACTGTGATGACAGGAAAAGCTCAGCAGCTTCTGAGCAGAAAGGGCAAAGTAACTTTTGCAGTGGGCTGCTGTAAGCCATGATGGGGCTGGTAGGTGGGGAGACTACTGCCCAGCTTGAATGCAAACCACACAATCCGAGTTTTACAGAAGGATGCAAACCATTCTCCTTTCAGACCAGACACTGGACTTATCCTCTGGTAGAGCAGGGGGACTGTGAGTGAGAAAGGTTATAACTCAGCTCAATCAGGGGCAAAGGCAAAGGTGCCAGGCCAGCACAGCATCAGAGAAGCTGGCTGTGTCCTTCCTGATTCTCTGCAGCAGGGCTTCCTTGAGAGGCAGTCCTGCAGCTACTTAAAAGCACCAGAGATGGGGGTAACTGTCTCAGAGGTGCCAAAAGGCACTCTCAGAAGATTCTACTCAGCTACTGCAAAGGCAGATTCATCAGGAGGTGACCTGGGAGTATCCTCACCTGCTGGAATTGGACCCCGTGAGGCTGCAGCTCCAGGACTCTACTCAGCAGGACATCGTGGTGTCTCAGCTTTACCCACTGAGGATCTGGCATGAGGGATCGGAAGCAGATTTGCAGAGGATCAGAGGCAGCTCCCGGCGGAAAGTAGAAATGGATGCCACAGGCCAGGACCACTCTGCAGCCTTCAGAGGTGACAGTAAAGCTTCCAGAAGAAATGCATGCATTTATGACATTATGCAGTAACTTAAGCCCTCCAAAAATCAACAGAAGAATCTCATACTTGTGTTTGACTGGCCTACTGGGGCTATAGGCTCCTGTAATTCCTGCAATACCCACCATGCACCTTGTCTGGGACTTTTTTGCACCACAGAAATATAAATTCTTAATAACAGAGACTTACCTGCCCTCTCCTGAACAAAGGAAGAGTCTTTTTAGCCTTCTGGTACTGGATTTATCTGTGGCAATAAGAAGATTTGGATAGGAGAAGGAGATAGAGGTTACTTAAACCAAGGTAGACAAGAAAGGCTCAACAGTTTTGGCTTAATCCTAATCTGACAGAAATCGCTGATGGAATCCTGGTCACACTGCAGTGGGCTCCAGAACACACCACTGCAAGAGGATGGCATGAGGCCTCGAGGTCCCAAGACATACTGAGAATGCTGAGTCTCCCCCAGGGAAACTCAGAAGCAGTGGGAATCAAAAAAAAAAAAAAAAATCAGTTTACCCCTGCAACTCTCAGGGCCATGTCTGGCTGCCTGGGGCCACCTCTGGGAATCAGTGCCTGCTCTTGTGAACGTGAGCACCATTGGGAAACCCTGCTCATATTCCTCCTCCTTTCATCACCTTCCTCTTGGACAAAGAGCTGCTCCTCTGCAGCCTGTGAAGCTCAGGAAAGCAGGAGGTAACTGCACAACAGAACGACCCCTTGCTGGTCTCTGAGGTTCTAGCATGAGCCACCACAGCCTTAAGGCCATGCAGCAAGTCCAGGAACTGGTCTCATCTCTGCCAAAAAGGCTGCACCCTTTTTAGGGACCTCTCCTGATCCGTTTCCTTCCACTTCACTTCCACCCTACCAAAAAGCCTAATTCCATGGACCACTGAGACTGGGATAGACTCATAACAACATAACTAGCACTCTCTGTATCCTTACAACTTAGTAATTATTCCAGAGGAAAAAAAATGCTGATCTGACTCCCCCCTGCGTGTCTTCTCTAATCCAAACCCATCTACGCCATGCTGGGCTGAGTGAGGGAACAGCTGGGCAGAACACACAGCAGCAGAAGCCTTGCAATTACCAGCCTGCGGGGATGGTTCTGTTTCTCCCAAGGGATTGCCTCGGAGGTGCACGAATGGCAAGGTTTGGATCTCAGCAGGGATGGCACGGAGGCAGTTGTTCTGCAGATCAAGCCTGGACAGGTTGGGCAGACTGGCAAGCGAGGCAGGGACTGTCACCAGGAGATTGCTGTGGAGATGCAGCCGATGCAGAGACTTCAGATTGGCTGCAGGTTGGAACAAGAAGTGACCACCCATGAGTGCTGTTAATTGCATTGCACGTCAGCTCTAACCCTCCCTCTCTCCTCAGCCCATGTAAACACACACATAATGAGGGAAAAGAACAAAAGCTTAACATCCCTTTAGCTCACAAAATAAAGGAGAGCAAGGAATTAGCTGAGAGGCAATACAACCTCCTCTGTGCTCTGCTTTTCAGCTACAAGTAAGACAGTTCTGTAACAGCATCAAAAACAACCTTGGTCACAAAGTAGTACCAGGATCCGGGAAGCTGGGCAGCAGAAGTCAGAGCTCGGTTCCCCGGCCTGGTCCACAGTGGACAGTGTGATTTCAAGCCCAGATCTGCATCCCAACAAACTTCAGCTCTTCTGGTACTAGCCCCACGTGCTACCCAAAACCAGACAGGCCAGATCCTCAGTCATTGTAAATTGTATTGAAATCGCAGCAGTGTCGTTGATTCACAGAAAAAAAAAAACAAACTATGGTCCAGAGAGTTTTTAATGCTCAAATGTACTGACTGAACCAAGCATGATCCTTCTGAATACCCCTTCCATTTGGCTCCAATATGACATGGTTTATGCTAACAACTCTAGGGACAGAGACCAAGGGTCTCAGAGGTTGTACCAAACACTTGGCAAGCCCATGTCCTTCTCTTCCCCAATAAAATACATACCTAGGGAGTCTGGGATGCTCGACAAGCGATTCCCAGAGAGATCCAGCTCTGTGCAGTTGTGAAGATTCCCAACTTCTTCAGGGAGCAACTCCAAAGCATTTTCTGAGAGATCCAGATCCCGCAGCATTGACAGCTCCCCAATGCTCTGAGGTAAGTCTTTCAGCTGATTTTTCATCGCAGAGAAGAAAGTCAGTTTGCTCAGACAGCCGAAATCCTCAGGAAGTGTCACCAGGCTGTTGTGACTCACCAGGAGCACACGGAGGCTGGGGAGGTGGACAACACAGCTCGGCAAGGTGGAGAGTCTATTGAAGCTGAGATCCAAATGGGTGAGACACCTGAGGTTCCCAAAGTCTGGTGGCAAGCTTGTCAAGGAGCCATGCTGATAGGAACCAAACTCATCCCTCGCATGCCCACCTGGGTGGAGGGAAGTGGAAGAAGAGGTCAGTATGCCACCAGGAGATCTCACCAAGCTCATGTGAGACTCCTTAGCACAGAGATCCACAAGACAGGGAGCTACTGATCACAACAAGCAGCACTAATCACAAAGCACTCAGAGAAGTAAGTTTTCTGCTCCGTGCCTCAGTTTCCTGATCAGTGAAAGGGGTGTAACAGGGAAGAGCTGTTATGAAACCAGGAGATGCCACAGTGAACCAGCACTGCTCTGCTAAACACATCAGGAGTGAAAGCTCAGAATGAGCCAGGCCACCCCACACATTTACCACACTTCAGCAGTGGCCCACACACCTCCACGCCTCCCACTCTCCTTCCCCACTTCTTCCTCACTACCAGTGGCCAACACACAACACTTCAGGGATCAGGGAAGTAGTCCATGCCCTCAAGGCTTTATCCATGCTGTTAAAAAACAAACAGCCCTGAGGATTTGTATCTGCCCTTGCAAGACTGGAGGGCACACACGAGGAAAGCAGTGAAAATGTGGGGGGAGAAGTAGGTAACTCAGTATTTTGTAGGGCAAACAGCACAGAGAGGGAAGAATGAAATTTCTGTATCCCAGCTTGTGACACTCAAATTGGAGAAGGGCTGCACCCCTGGAAAATAACTTAAGCAAACAAAAGGAAACTTCCAAACTTTTCCACTTGTTTCATACTCTTTCTCCACTGTTTTCTGTTTATATCCATATACAGCAGAGGGCACCAAACATTTTTTTATCCTGCATAATGGTACAAAATGAGAGCAACCAAACTAAACAGGCACTTTGCACTTTGTACCTTAGCTCTTCATGAACTATTTTATTGCACTCCAGGATGCTCAGGGTGTGTGTACATCTCACAAAACAAGACTGATAAAAGGTACTGCTGTTATTGCCACCTTACTAAAGGGGGAAAAAACAAATCAAATTATTCACATGTGACAGATATAGAAACAAACCTCAGACCTTTCAGCTTTCAGCTGGAACCCTGAATTCTGCCCCCAAACTCCCCCTTTTTTTCTCATTTATTTCTAAAATTCTACCTCTCAAAGAACAAATGATTCAGTCTGATACAGAAATTATACAAATTGCATCAAGATCCTCCCACAATAAATGGATCAGACAGTCAAAGAATGATCTAATACTTATAGCTCTAACAGTTATTACACTTTGTCAAATTACCTGCACACCCTATGTCCTACTTTAGATAAAATGTTGAACAGTCTCTTCTGGTCTGTCTTGAACTTTGCTAAACCTACAGTCACTGATAGTAAGTGAGGATTAAGCATTTATTGATTCAAACAGAAACACAGCAAAAACAGCTTATTATACTCTCAAAAATGAAAGAGGGGCTGAACATTCACCAAAATATCCAATACCTTTCAATCCCCCTCTTCTTACATAACTGCAAATAATGCTGTTCTTCTAGAGAATGGCTGTAAAAAATGCTGCAGCATCAACCCAACTATTCTCCTAAAACCCAGTCCCCAGGCAGCTGTATAAACCAAGGAAGGAAATAAGAGTCCAGAAGCTGTATCTTGTTGAAATCTGCATTTAGCTCTGAGCAAGGCTCAGCTGAAGCTGAGGTAAGGGGCACTGGAACAAAACACTTCCAAGGGCAGTTTGTCCTGCAGATGTGGAGAGAAGGATTAACAAAAAATCTGAGCCTAGAAAAGCTGGATGGTGATGGGCCCCGGAATTTACCTTTAAGCACCAGGGATTTCAGGTGCTTCAGATGAGGAAGACTGCCCAGTGTGGTGTCAAGGAGGCAATCGTTGCTGCTGAGCCGGAGGAACTCAACCTGGACCACCTTTTCTAGTTGCTCCTTGAACAGCTGGAGGAAACGGCGGCAGCCATCAGGATACACATCCAGGTTCAGTCTGTTGTCCGCAAGGCAGGAGCCAGTGAGAGCAGGAGCCCCCGAAGTCCCCTCCCCACACTCATCCCTGAGCCCCAGCAGCTCTGCCATCTTCTGCATCTCATCCACAGGGTCCAGACATGCTCTGACTTGCCAGGCAGGCAGGCGCTGGCAGCACCGCGAGGCAGCTGGGACAAGGAGAGGAGGAAAGATGGATCTGCAAAAGAACACAGTGCACCCACATGAAGTGCCCCTGCCCCAGCCCAGAGTGGCTGGAAACAGTTTATAATCACAGCAAGATGGTAGGAAAAGTTACATGTATGTTACTTAAAGCTTTGGAGACAGAGAGCAGAGAAATACAGCATGACAGGTGTCACAGAGGCTTCTCCTGTTAGTGAAAACCTCTGAATTTTTCCAGCCAACATCTCAGCGGGGAATGGAGCAATTATGCACCATCAGAATAAAGACCAGTATTAACTTTAAAAGATCTAAATGTAAATGCCTATGCCTAATGCAGATTTCAAGATGCCTTAGTGGGGAATTTTTACAAGTGGAAAAGAAAACTGGGGCAGGGAGAGCTGAGCCAGAAGCAGAGCCCAGAGGTGGCTCACAGACTGTGACAGGCCCTCATCGAACCCAGTTGTGAAACCCAGTGTCAATGGGATAAAAGGAAGTGGACAAAGGGCAGCAGAGAAAATGTGTCAGGGCCAGGGCCAGGGTTAGAAAACACACATCAATGGGTGCAGGAGCAACACCTCGTGAGCTTGGCAATTAAACTAGTTCATGGTGTGAATATCAGGAGCTCTTTGTAAACTCTGCCATGAATCGAATTGGTAAATAGAAGTTTCTTTTGAGTGATGCAGAATTAGAACAAACTTGGCTCAAACGTCTGAGGCCAGCTGAAACAGGCTAATGCCCCAGCAACACCCTGAGGAACAGTGCTTTTACTGTTAGCTTGTGGGACATGGCAGCTCTGACGTTCCCAAGGCATAGTCTGGGGGAGGCATCATCCCCTGAAAGAGCAGGAATGCCTCACTCTGAAAGAAGAAGAGGAAGCAGAGCCCAGAGGCAGCACAACAAACTGTTCTGGGTCCTCGTTGAACCTGGTTTGTGAAACTGAGTGCTAAGGGGATAAAAGTGAAACTACTGCTTTAGTATAAAGGTGAGCATTTCTTCCAAAGACATTGTGCACAATATGTACAAGACAAGTGCAAGAAAAAAGTCCATCTGCTATAGCTTTGTAAAACTGTCAGTGGTGAAGGAACCAGAGGGCAGTTTTGGAAGCCACAGAGGCAGCCCCAGGGCCAACAGACACAGACAAAGACGTGGTGCTAGAGACAGACAGACATGGTGCCACAGACACCCTGAAACACACACCTACACGGGGACACACACAGTCCTCTTCACATGGACACACACAGACCCTCACACGGACACACAGCCCCGCACATGGACACACAGCCCCGCACATGGACACACACACAGCCCCTCACATGGACACACACAGCCCCCTGCATGGACACACAGCCCTTCACATGGACACACAGAGCCACTCACAT
>VWZN01013563.1:149898-160128 GCA_013396955.1 Regulus satrapa | reverse complement strand
GCCTGGCGGGCCGCGGGTTCTCATCCGGGAGCGGAGCGAAAGGATTCCGGCTGGGAGGGAGAAGGGATGAGCTCCCTGCCAGAGCACGGAACCCGGCCGGGATCAAACTGCTCTGCTGTCTTTGCAGGATGCGTTACGTCGCAGCTTATCTGCTCGCCGTGCTCGGGGGCAACGAGTCCCCCACGTCCAAAGACCTGAAAAAGATCCTCGACAGCGTCGGCATCGAGACGGACGATGAGCGCATGAACAAGGTGGCGTTTCTTCTTCATTCCAGGTGTCCCAGCCAGCACCACACCCTGGAGCTGTGTCTTTGGTTGCTGTGTTCCCGTTGCCTCCCTCTTGATCTGCTCTTACGGTGTTCAGACATTGGCTGATCCCTACCGGCGTAATTTCTAAATACTGCTGATCCAGTCATAAGTTTTTACGAGTTTTGTTAAAAGTCTGGCTTTCTTATTGAATACCTGTCCTCTGTCCATCGTTGCTGACTGGTGGCAGTTCAGTCTAATCGTCCTCGTTGAGATGGTGGCTGCATTGCAGGATGACATTGTTTATAGTCAGGACCAAGGGTTCGCTTCTTATTTTCGGTCAGTGTGGATTCAGAGCTAACGCTTCTGAAGGCCTGACACTCAGTAATGCATTCTTACTTAGTGTGCTGCAAAGGAGCGTTTGTTTCCCCACCAAGAAACTTAGGCAAATCCTAACATGGATATTAAAGGACAATATATAGGAAGGATTATATATTGAGGATAATATATAGGAAGATTTTGGAAATGAATACCAAAGTGGTTGTGTTGAAAAACAGACTTTTAAAGAGTATCCTTATTAGAATGTTTCTTGAGACATAATAGATTTTCAATATTGTGGACCTAAAATTAATTTGCCATGGGGAAAAAAAAAAAACCCAATAAAATTGGTTTGTCCCATACTCGTGTGTGAAGTTGTGTTTCCAGAAAGGCAATGGTAAAACCAAACTATTTTCCCAGTGTTTTACCATAGATCCAACAGGAGCATGGGTTGGCTGAGCCGACAGCATCCTTGCTGTAGTTTGGGATGTTGGTTTGAACTCGTGGTGCTCCTGTTTAAGTGCCAGGCCTTTCATCTTTGGCTCCTTTAGGTTTACTGCCGTAAGGAATGAGTCGATTTCTCTGATCCTCCAATGCTTGGAAAGCTGTTCTGGAATTTGTTTTGCTCCTGATTAATTTTTGCATTGTCTGTATCTTAAGCCTGTGTAAACGGAGTGAAGTTTTGAAAGCACCTTTCTCCTGGACGGCACCTTTCACACATCCCGTGCTCTGCATGAGCAGAAGGTGCCTGTTCAAAAGCTCTTGGCTAAAGTCCTCTGGCTTTGGCCACTGACTCCTGATAGCTGGGACTCAGCAGTAAGTTCTGGAGCATTATTAACTGCTGCTTTAGCAGTTTTGGGGTTTGTGTTTTGGTTTTTTTTTTGTCATTCCTGGTTATATAACAATGGTAGTAAAAGTAAAGTTGGAACTCTGTGTTCCAGGGCAAGGATACAATAGCTTGGCTTTTAACATTTGGTAGGGCTAGGAATGGGATCCTGTGGTTTTGGGTCCAGAACCCAGTGCTTCAAGAGCCTCCCAGGGGGCATTAAGCAAGAAATGTAAACAGTCCCTCAGTGACTTACACTGTTGATGGGGCTTCCTAATTGGTTCCACAACATCTCTGTATCCTTTTTTTTTTTTCCCCAAGGTAGTTAGATTAATTACGAATTCAGTAACAGATTTCATGAAAATGCATGAAGTTTTGAAGACTTAGCTGAAGTTTTCATGTCAATGTTCTGCTCCTTGCAGTGAGAAGTAGGGATTTTTGGGGCCATGTAAGCAGCAGGATGGGGGTGCTGCATATGATTATTCATCAGTACTTGTCGTGCTGTTTGAAAACTCTTAACATTCTAAATTTTACTTACAGGTTATTAGTGAGCTGAATGGAAAAAACATTGAGGATGTAATTGCCCAAGGTAAGTAGAGTCTCCCAGTAATTGCCTCTGTTATTTGACAGCCTAGGCTTGAGAGTGCAGAATTGCTGCCAAGTCCCTGACTCTTTGTTCAGCATCATGGATCACAGCTCATTTCACACGGAGTGAAATCAGGTCCATTCTAATTCCCTGCAGGTCAGTGCCAGTACCTGCTGGGTTTCGCTTGTGGACCACATTAAATAGGAAAACTTTAGCAGTATGAGCTTACTGATAGTCTGCTCATGACATAGTTTTCTGGACATGTTGATAAGAGGCCGAGCTGCCCTTCAGCTTCTCTGGGAGATGTTTTGTGGTTTACCCACTTGTGTGCCCCAGTGAAGTAAAGCATGAAGAGCAGGCAGTTGGCATTGGGGTGCAGCTCCACCCTCTGCGACGAGCACGAGCCTCTCCAGTGCACATCTCTCGTAGAGCTCTCAGTCCAGCGTTTCCTTGTCCCTGAGACAGAATGCTGAGGGCTGATTCCCATGGAAACCCGTGCTCTTACTGAAGCTGGAGCTTCTCACATGAATTGACTGGGCCATAGGGCTGAAGTAAAGCGGAGCTGAGGTAGTGCAAAGGTTTCTGATTCATGGATTTTTTATTTTATTTTTTTTTTGCAAGTGTATAGGCACAAGGGAGTTTTTAGACACATTTTTGCTCAAAGGTTGCCAGGGCTTTGCCTGGCCTTGCTGTCAGGAGCAGGCACTGGACATTTCTATCCATGTGGTTTGAAAGACCTAAGAGAGCTATTGTATATGTGGTTACAACACATGCTGTCTCTTTCTGTAATACTTGAAATAAATTGTTTCTTAGAACATACATGCATATGAAACATGTTTGTTTACTTTGCTAGTTTAATTAGATCTTGAAGCAACAGGGAATTATTTAGAAACTGATTCCCAGAAACTGGAATACAGGCAAACAGTGTGTGTACGTCACCTTTGAATGCCAAGGGAGCCTTGGTATGTGAAAGACAGGAGGCCAGAGGACTAGCTGGCTTTCCAAATATGAGCAGAAATCAGAAGTCTCAAAGGAGATGCAACAGGGTTCATAGGGTGCTGAGGAATTTGTTTTAAATACTGTACTCTTTGCCATAAATGAATCAATCTTTCCCTTTCTCTCCTGTAAGTGTGATCCAGTTATGCCCTCAGAATTCTCTTTACCCTTAAAGGGCAAGAAAAAGAAGCAGGGGAAGCCAGTGGTGCCGATACCTTACATTGCCACTTTCTGGGCTGCTGTGCTGCATTCAGACAGCAATGTGGGTGTGCGAAATTGGATGTGTTTGCTTCTGTTTTTATCACAGCTTTTGGAAAAAATACAGGGACTTTGTGTACAGAAGAAAACTTGCTAATAATATGCTGCCAGTGTTCCTGGGATAAGCCTTGGTGAATCTTAAAGCTCCTGAGTGTTTTTCACAGAGCAGTTTATCATAGGTGCAGCCTCTTGTTCCTTTCAGCCGATAGTGACAGGTTCAATCCACGAGTCAGGATCTGTTGTTTCTGCACTCTTCCATTTTCCATAAGGTTTGGGATGAGCCAGTAAATAAATCCCTTCTCTCTTGTCCCATTCAGGTAATGGAAAACTTGCCAGCATGCCGGCTGGGGGAGCCGTGGCAGTCTCTGCTGGAGGGGGCTCTGCTGCTCCTGCTGCAGCTGCTGCCCCTGCTGCTGGTGAGTGTGAGGGGAGAGGCGTGGCTGCAGGGCACAGCTCAGTCCACATTGCAGGGCTTCTCCACTTCGGCAGTGCAATGGAAATGTAAACTGAACAGTTACTTCTCCTTTGGACAGTGAGAAGCATTTGCTCTTTATCTGCCTTAGGATTGGCAGATTCTGCCTTAGGATTGCCTAAGGATCTTCCTTAGAACCAAGAATCAAAGAGACTTGGTGGTGTAAAGCACATCCCAGCAAGTAAAGACACTGCAACAGTAGTGTCTGCTGAAAGGGAATGAGGTGAACCCTGGAGGCTCCAATACCAGTAGGCAGGGGAGCTGAGAACACCAAAACTTGTATCTTGAAAATCTGTGGTGCGATGTTAGTATTGACCATTCGTTTGGTTTTTTCTTTTTTCTTCAGCTGAGGAGAAGAAAGAAGAGAAGAAAGAGGAATCGGAAGAATCTGATGATGACATGGGATTCGGCCTCTTTGATTAATTATTTGTTATAGAGGAGTTATTAAAAGTCTTTGTTTTAAATGTTTGTGTGTTTATTATTATTAGCATGCAAGTGCTCTTGGATTCAGCTGTTCTTGAAATAGCTCTGACACAGCTTTGATTTTTATCTCTGTCTGCAGTAGGTGTGTGAATATTCTGACAGGCTGCAGGACTCAACTCTGAGAGTACTGAGGAAATGGCAAAGCTTGCTTCAACCTGGTTGTTTGTTTTGACACTGCTGTTTCTTAAACTGTGTGGAAACGGAATCTTCCTGATGTTAGCCTTCTCCATACTAGTTTGCTCTCAGTTACTCAGTGAAGTGGATCATCAGCAATAAAAGGATTTTGTTTTCCAGGATCTGTTTATTCCATTCCAAAATGTGAAACTGAATGAACAGCAGGCCTGAAGTAGTCCAAACATTTAATTTCAGACCTAATTATAGTAATTTGGTTTTAAAATATTTTAAAGCACTAATTAAATTATTGTCAGATTTCCAAGATCTAGGACAACACCAATAAAATGGTTGACTAGGATTTCTTGTTACATCCAGATGCTTAACAGTCTGTAACCAAAAAAACCCCAAAACCTAACTGCATCCTGCTGCCATGGACACAGATCAGTGCAGAGTTGCCTTTCATGCTGAATGGCTGTTCTGGGCTATCAAGACCTAAATGGTACCTTGATCTGAGCAAAGAAAAACATGACAATGGTGTTTTTGGAGAACTGATACCAGTTTGAGAGGCAGGTAAATTTTGCTTTTTTTCATAGTGTGTACTGCTAGAAGATGGTTTTTGGCAGCCTACTTACCCTGGCTTCATCTGTTAGTGTAAGTAGGTAGGGTACAAACTGCATGTATGATGGTCTTCCCATGATAAGTCTGCACAGGTAGAATAAAAAGATATCCCAGCAGCATGTATACAGAGGAGCTTTTCTAATGAAGTTGTTTTTGGAGAAAAAAAAGTGATTGCTGATACAGCTGTGTTCATATGAGTCATTGGACACAACGTGGCAAGTACTTCTGAGAGAAGAGATGGATGAAATCCAAGTAGGAAAAACTTATCTCTGGTGTACTGAGAGAAAACACCCAATACTTCATGGCCAAGCAAGAGAGCAGTTTTAAGTTAGAGCCTCAAAAGGGCCATGATTTAAGCAACTAGTCTTTCCTACCCTTCTTTCTCCTGCAAGAAGAATGTACAAGAGGTAACAATGCCAATACCTTTCATCTACTTTGTCTCTTAATTGCTAGCCTGGTGATCTGGTAGTAATAAAACTACTCACTGCAGTTCTCTGTCAGACTCATAATGGCAGTGGTTCAGCCCTGGGATTGGGAGCTCTGTTGCTTTTCTTGGTGATTTCTCCATTTCAGGTCACTGAAAAAAAAAAGGTTCTTGGATGTGGTTTTATTGAGAGGTGCCTCCCCCCACTCCCCAGTAGTGCCTTGCTTTGCTGCTTCAAGAGCACCATCAGTGTTTACACAGGAGGGGAATGCCCTGGCACACCACTCAGGGTTTTTCCATGCACAAAGGGATTTGAAGGGCACTGAGCTATTAGATGAGTTTGCTGAGCCCAGGCTTTGTGGGATGAAACAAACCTGGTGGTGCCAGCTGCTGGCTACTGTAATGAGAGGAGAAGTACAACTAAATCTTATTAACTAATTTTTTTCACTATGTTTATCTTCATATGACCTTTTTAACCTTGAATTGTAGACCTGATCTGTGGTGGATGTCCTCTTAAAACCTTTAAATTCCTTTGTGAAATTGTAATTTTCATGAAAACTGTCAGTAAAGCTGCTCTGAGAAAAAGGACAGCTGATTTGGTTAACTGTTCTGAGAAGAAACTTCTGGGGGCAGCTCTCAGGGAAAGCACTGAAAATAGAGCTCTCATCATAGTGCCACAGGGAGCCAATGTAACATAAGCACCTGGTCGGTTTTCCTTGAGAAGGTCAGGGCATGGCTCGGCACCGCTTCAAGATTTCACACGCGTTTTGGAGAATTTGTTAAAACCTCTTGCACAGCGAACATTTCTTCTGAATACAAAATCAAACCTATTAAACTTATTTCCTCCTTCCTTACCTATTTATGAAACTGTTGCCGGCTGATGTGCCTGGAAGTCTGCTGCAGACTTGTTTGGTGCTCTGTGTGGGGTTCACAACTTTGTTGTTCTGATTTCAATGAGCTTCAGCTGTGAAGAAGATGAGATTCCCTGCTTCTGCTCTGGAGTCGCTCTTCTGAATTTTCAAGTGTCAGTGATGCCCTTTCAGACTTAGTAATGATTTCCACAGGTGAGGGTACTGGTGGGATGGGTGCATTTTATTCCATGATTCTCTCAGAGGAGACTGCTAACACTTGGACTGGTGACCTAGTCCATACCAGTTACAGAATCCATTTTAGCTAGAGAAGATTTTTCCTGAATTCTCCATAAAAGATAGGCTCAAAGGCACTGAAGAGAAAGGGAGGGATAGTCTTGTGCCTGGAGATTACACTGGTTACTGATCATTACCAAACTGCCAGCAGAAGAGAGTGATTTAGCCATAGGCTTGACATTAAAACACACAGGCTTTTGTCACGAATGCTGTGCCATCTCAAATCAGCTCTCACTGAAAATCATTCCTTACAAACACCATGGGGTAGGGAGAGTGTCCTGTTTCTCACTTGGAAAGCAGGGAGAATGTCCTGGACACTACTGTAAAGCAAGAAACAATGGCTCTCTGGGGCCACTCTCAGCTGGTTTCACTCTTACTACCAAGGCCCAGTTTTGCAAGCTGCTACATCCAGGCATGCCTGCTGAACTCAATAGCTTTGACTTACCTAGGGACAGAGGTGCCTTCAGTACCTTTCCTAGAAGAAAAACTCAGTCCCAAGAGAGCAGGACTGCTCCTCTGCCTCAGGAGATGCTCCTATGAAGCAAGTGCCAGGAGTCTGCTGTGGAATGACCTGATGTACAGAAACATCACAGGTAAGAAAATGACATTTAACTCTGGCTTTCCGGAGATGTTAAGAGCACTTGGGTTGAGTTTCAGGACTGGTGTGCCTTTCCTGCTGTAGACAGCAATATTGAAGTTACACTCAACATTGTCATAGGCTGCCTTTCATCTTCCCTTGAATTCCCAGGGGCTGTCAAAACCACAAGGTCTTGCCTGAAAAAGCAGAGATTGTTTGCTTGTATGTTATTATCTTATAGGTACTAACAGCTCACCATTCATTAGCTTAGAAAATAAGAGATTGCATGTGGAGCTCTCTCTGTGGCATCTCAACTTGTAGGGGCATGAGTGGATTTGAAGGGTTTCAGTTGGAGTTTGACACACAGGAAAAGCTTCCCTGTAAATTTTGCTGATGTGGCTTACTGCAGCATCGTGAGCAGTAGCAGAACTACAGCACTTTCATATTGAGGGGGAAGAGATTAGTCTTGGGGGTTAATTTATTTTTGAGAAAAGCACAGTTGTTTGTCAGCTTGCTAGTGCCAGTAGCCAGGCAGCACTCCTCAAGAGATTAGTGTTCACATGGTTCGTTTCATCGACCTGTTTCAACAGGGCAGCATTAACCTCCTCAAATAAGTAACCTTGAGGGCCAAGGCAGAGTGATGTAAACAACTCAGGATGAGATTGCTGTTGGGAAATCAAGTGAAACTAACTCCAACATTGTCGCAGCATTGTTGTTTCTGTTTTCCAGACATTAAGGCTAGTGAAAAGTTGGAAAAAGAGGGAGCAGCGTTGGCTTCAGAATGAAGATGTTCTTGTGGTTGCAAGTTTTTGGGAAGGTATCTGCAGACGAGGTTCAGTGGTCAGTTTTGCCACAGACTTCTGCTGAAGTCGCAGAACAACCCCTGTTCTGGAAAAGGCAAGACACAATGTTTCCTTTGGGTTTGACTACATAAAAATACCTTTCTGTGGCATCAGAAGCATGGGGTGGAAGCTCCGTGATTGTTAAGGGAGTAAGAGAGTCAAGGCTCAGGTGTGCCACAGCTCACCTCTCCAGGTGGAGGAGATGAGGGCTGACAAGGGTTAAGTAACCACATCAAATGCAAGGGAGGAAGTAAATTACAAAAGCAACTAGAGGCATGAGAGGAAGGGAGAGAAGGGTGGGTATAAAGAGAGGATTAAGGTAAGCAGGGTTAATTCTTTGTGTACACCAGGATATTAATATGTATAAAGGGTAGTTCCTGGCAGCTAGGTGAGGTGGTGGGCCTGGGGGCAGGACCTGAAAGAAAGACACAGCTGAACTCCTGCCTGTCTGATGAAAGCAGAGTGCAAATACTCAATGAAAAAGTGCTCTGTCTGTAGAGGCTAGAGTATTATGAACTTGAACTTAAATATTGGACTTATGCAAGGGTTACCCGCTGAATTTGGATGCTTCAGTCACCTGACTGTGAGGCAGTAGGCTGAGGCATTAAAACATCTGTTCTTGCAACCTGGATGGCCACTCCTTAGGGAGGGTATTAACCTCCCTCATGTCATTTGAAAGGGTGTTTGGAGTGGAGGGAACAGAAGAGGGGCTACTTGGATGAGCTGCACTAGCACAAATGCTGAAAGAGCTGTTAAGGACAGGTATAACACCATCCCAAGTGAGAAACTTCTGACCAGTTATAAGAAAGCTAATTCAAATTGCTTTATGCCAAGATTAATTAAGTAGTTTTAAAAACTTTGGTAGAAAGTGTTTTTTGCCCTATGTTACTTCCATTAAAAATTTATGCTTTTTGTTTTGTATCCCCCCAAACCTCCCCCCTGCTGATTTTGCTTCCTAGCTTTGAGTGGAGCAGCTTTCTCTTGCTATGCTGATCTTTTTGACATCTCTGTGAGCTTTCATACTTACTTAATGATTTGGATGACTGTAGCCTGTAGTTTATGGCAAGGGTATCTTTACAGCTTCTGAATTTATTTTGATGATCTACTAGCACTGACTTCTCACCCAGTGCTGCTCTGTGGTGACCTTGTGTATAAGTATTGCTGAAAATCACAATTGTCCTGACTAAATGTAAGGATTTTGGTGAGCTTAGAGGCCCGTGGAGAGGTCACTATGTTGAGAGAAGGTTAGCAAAGGTAAGCAACTGTGTGTGTTTTGGTGATAAGTATACAACAATCTACAACTTCCTTGTGAAGGGAAGGGACAGACACTGATCTCTTCTCTCTGGTGACCCATGACAGAACCTGAGGGAATGGCCTGAAACTGTGTCAGGGCAGGCTTAGGATGGATATTAGAAAAACGTTCTTCCCCCATAGGGTGGCTGAGGACTAGAATAGGTTCCCCAGGGAAGTGGTCACAACATAAACCTTAACAAGAGTTCAAAAAGTGTTTAGACAATCCTCTCAGGCACATGGTGTGATTCTTGGGGATGTCCTGTGCAGGTCCAGGAGCTGGACTCGATGTTTCTTGTGGGTCCCTTCCAACGATTCTGTGAGTTAAGAGGCAGAGAAAGCTGTTTGGGGAGGGGGGGCAGGGGGATTGCTTTTTCCCCAATTCTTGCCCTATTGCTGTGACAAGACTTGTCTCCTTCTGACTCCTCATCTTTCTCTGAAAGGGAAAAACGTTCTCTCGCATTTCTTGCCTGATCCCTGAAAAAAAAAAAAAAACAAAGGAAACCCCAAGGACTTGGAGCAGCTGCCAAGAGTTAGTATGTTCCGTGAGGGAAGCACAGCCTGCTCCCCCGGGACAGGGCGAGGTTTGGGGTGCTGTGAGCAGCCGCAACCCTCGCCTCCGAAAGCTGGCTCGGCCCTTGCCGCTTCAGGGCGGCGCTGGCACGGCCGCCCTGGCTCGGCAGCCGGCGGGCGGCCGCAATGCCCCCGGGCCGGGAGAGGGGTTCACCGGAGGAAGGGTTGGCAGGAGGGGCCGGGCGATCCCGCCCGCGCCGGAGCTGCCGAGGGGCGGCGGCCATGCCGGGGGCGGGCCCTAGGGCCGGGCCGCCGCATATAAAGTTGGCAGCCGGCACCGCTCTCCCACCGGCAAAACGCCGCCGCGTTCCCTCATCGCGCCTTGAGCGGCAGCGCCTCCCGCCTGTCCCGCCCGTCCCGCGGCGGTGCGAGAAGAGACCCGCGGATCTTCACCGCTCTCCACCGCGGCCGCTGCTGCTTCCCCTCCAGCACCCTCCGCCCCCCGCCGGGCGCGGGGGCCCCG
>VWZN01013563.1:119068-148803 GCA_013396955.1 Regulus satrapa | reverse complement strand
TCGTGCCTTGGCCTTGCTTGGGTGTAGGTCTGGGTGAGGAGAGGAGCCCGTCACCCTGTGGGCTCCGGCCCTCGCTGTGTGTGAACGGGGCTGGAGACGGAGACATCGAGTTTGCGTGTGCAGATGGGAGCCGGGCAGCATCTCTGAGCAGCACGGCTTCAATCTGCTTTTTTATTTCTGCAGGAGGGTTTTTCCTTGGGGTCTTGGGCACTCAGGTATTCTCTTGCCCTCTGCAAGAGCTAGATCTCCCGTTCAGCTAAAATCTATCTCTGTTTTCAAGTTATAGAATAGCCTTAAAAAGTTACCTCTGAAGCAAACACGTAGTGTAGCGTATCCCTCTGTGCCTGGGGAACAGCTGAAGAAAATGGTCTGTGGTGCCTCCTGGCTTTTTTGGCGTTTTGCATATGGGAGGAAGCCAACAAACAACGTGTTTAGGGTCTGTATGTGGAAGCTTTTATGCTGAGAATAACAAATGCAGAAAAGTTTCTTAAGCTTGAAAGGGGAATGTGGTGTGAGAGAATCGGGTAGATCTCTTTAGTCTCAGAGAATTATGAGCCTCTCTGAGAGCCAAGGGCAGCTAGAGCTGTTTGAAGTTGTCTCACCTTGACAGGTATTTTCCCACAGCACTCCTTTTTCATATGTAGCCCTCATGCAGCAAAAGCTAGCATTTTCTGTGTAGTTAGGTCTGAAGTTTCCCTTGCTAAGCATTTTGTTTACAGAAATGCCCAGTGAAGTGCACCTGTGACTTCTGAAGGTCCTAAAAGCTGTTCAGACCCCAATCTGAGACCTCAAAGGCAGTAATGATGCCCTGGTGCCAGCTTTTACTGTGGACAAGTGATAAAAATCCCTAATCCCTTCTAGTGTAGGGATCCATTTGCAGATAGATAGCTGCCAGGGATTTAGTTGTTTAATTGCTTCTGTTGAGGAGGTGACTCCCCAATTAGTTCCCCAGCTGGGCGATCCCTCTGCCGCTCCAAGGCGTGGCACAGGTGCGAGACAGCCTGACTGTAGTGCCCAAATCCTTTGCCTTGCTCAGATGCCATCCCGAGTGCTGAGCAATCCTTTTAACATGTCTACTTCGTCCTTGGTATTTCGATGTCCATGGTGTGCCAGGCACTGCCCTGGGGGTGGCATCCAGCCTGGTAGAGAGCTTTCTGGGAATCAGAGTAGGTTTTCCCACTCCCTGTGAGGTACAGTGGGTGGCATTATTAAGAGGACTGGGTTAGGAACCTTCTGGGAAGCGTTCACCTACCTCCTGAAGGAGGGCAAACCATCCTCTTTAAAGTTAACCAAGGCTTGTGTCTTGGGTGTTCAGGCTCTGTCTTCTGTTTGACTTCTCTGGAATGGTTTTCTTCTGACTCACCTGCTGACTGACATGTATCCTGGGCAGAGAGCGGCTCTAAGGCGGCAGAGTTGACTTCTGAAAGTAAAAGCACATGGGGTGCGTGGCTGGGCCCTGGTATCGAGTACCTTGTCCATGCCATAAACCCTTCTGACAGTGCAGCTTCCAGGCAGAGGTCCAGAGGTTACAATGAAATCATAGGGGTAAAAGAGGACAGGGCAAAAGGTTCAGCTGAGCCTGAACCAGGAGAGCAGTTCGCTCTCCTGCAGGCTCTTGTAGAGTCCCGAGTAGCTGTGATTGCTGTGCTGCTGAGAGCAGGTGGTAGCCCTTGGGCTTTGAATCCTGTGGCAACTGCTACTCTGCGCTGTCTGTTGGCCAGTCCATAAAACTGGAATGCTAAATAGTGTCTCTTGATGGATGACAAATGGGGGAATTTGGCAGAAGCCTTGCTTATTTGCCCATGTGTAGATAAAGTCGGTGTCCTCATGCCTGCGAACTGAAGAAGACTCTACTGTGCACAAATACTTGCAGGGGAGGAGTGTAAAAACTTCTTCCTTGGGGGTTTTTCTTTGAGTCCAGTCTTTTGAGATCAGAGAGAGCAAAAAACTTTCTTGACTGCAGGGAACAAGATCCTGCTTGGTGGTTTCTTTTCCAGCTTTTTTCCCTCTGGCCTTTGCATCTGTTCAGCTTGCCTGCGAACTCATTAGTTAAGAGCTCACTGCTTCAAAGGCATGTTTAAGAATACCAAAGAAAACAACACTGGGCGTGCATATTACTTAGGCAAGGCATCTTATATTTATATAAGAGATCAGAAGGTATTTGCAAAGTCTGATATGACCTTGCCTAGCTCTGGTTAAGCACTTTACCATTAAGTTGTAGGGATCTTGGATTTATTGTTCAAGGTTACAGCAGCGATGTTGCCCTGCATCTGAGGTGCTGTGTCTCTAGCTTTGAGGTTCTTCTGTTTGCTGGCATGAGAAAGCAGTGCAGTTTCTCTCCTAGAGTAATCTGCATGGCTGTCAAGGAGCTTTGGGCAATCTCCTGTGTTTACAAGTTACTTGACTGTGCACATTGCCGTGCTGTGGCGTGAATAGCTTCTTGCCCCAGGGGTATTTTGGGAAATAGCCTCTGTCACACCTATACCATCTCTCGGGGCTCTTGGAGTGCAGGCATTGCACCTTTATGTGCCGAGCAAGTGAAAAGTTTTCATGCTGCCATTGCAGTCTCCTCTTTACCTCAAATCCTGCAGCTTTTCCCTCCTTCCTCTAGGCAGGGAGCTTGGAGAATGGTCTTCCATCTGTGTAAATCTGAAAGTCACTGGCCTGGATGAGAAAAAATGGCTTATGTGACATGGCAGAATGGTCATTTTTCAGTCATGGGCAGAGTGAAAGGGCAGCTACTCTGGGCTTCTTTTATCCTAATATTGAGTAGGGAATGTATTTTTGGTAAAGTCTGGAATCATCTCACTTTGGTGAGCTGCATGGGATTTGTTGTGCCTGCTTTGGGAACATAGCAGCCTGAATAAATGATGGGATGTGAAGCTCTAATCACTGAAGAGCTGTCTTTGAGCTGGTACTGAGGTCCCTCTGACTCATAGCTAATCAACAGCATCTCAGTTGTCTGTGTGGCGTGTGGCAGCCCTGTCTGAGGGTGGGTTGGAGCTGCTGAATTGCTTCTATTTTGGGGGGGGATGGCGTAGGTTCTGCTGTCAAATGCAAAGCTGGCTATCAAACCCCGTCTGTGGAAGTCAGCTGTTCTCCTAAAGCATGACAGGGTTGACAGAAAATGAAAAAGCAAGTTGAGGAGATGCTTTTAGTACTAAGAATACAGAAAGGAGGCCGTGTGTCTGATAGGTTGAGTAGCATTGTTTGGAGAGCACATCCTGGGTTGTTTACAGCTTTTTTTAAAAATGTAATTATTTTAAATTGCAGGCTTCACCAGGACTATGTTTCAGGCTTGATGTGAGATAAAATAAGTTATTTGACATTTGTGTTTGCTTGTCAGCTGTCACCATGTGACCACCAGGAAATCTACTGCTGAACTGTAGAGACATTTTCCATTGGGTAGCAGGAGCAAAAATAAAAGCCCAGTGTACAAAACCTTCTGAAACCAAGATAATTAGCAATATCAGCATCTTAAATGTTCTGCTTCTGCAGTTTGATTATGTGCATGCAAAGGCTTAAGAACTGGTGATGGAGATTTATTTTCTCTGTATTTGTGTAGTCTTAACACCAAATCCCAGATTGAGAGAGGGAAATAAACCAGCTTAGAGTCTACGGAATCCTCCGAGCAATGCCAGTGTATGTTGGCCAAAGCATCCTAGGGGGAGAATATGTGATGCTGTGTGAAGGGAACTGCGCATCTCCCCAGGGACACAGAGGAACATCTTGTAGCATCTGTGGTGTCTCAGTAGTTAGCTCCCTTCTTGCACAGGAGATGGGCATTTGCACCTTCTGCAGAGGCCCTCTTTGCAGAAAAAGGTCAATAGTCCCAGCCCAGGAAGGAGAAGGAAGGAAGGAAGGAGTACCTTTATGCACATACATGGAGATACGGATATAATTCACGGGGAACCTTCTGGTACTTCTTGGAAATAGTAAAGCTTTTTTTGTGGTGTAAACAGAGGTGGAGGGGAGATGTTCTGTGCTGACATAGTTGGAAATGTTCAGTGGCTTGGTGGGGAAGCTGCTGAGCCTGGACAAGTGCCCTGAGCAGTCACAGGGCTGTGGGATCAGGTATCCAGAGGAGTAAGCCAGGAGCCAGAGCACCCTGCAGTACCTTTTGATAGGAGGGGAAGGCGCCTGTTCCTGCTGTCTGCCTGCCTCTAATAAGAAACCTTCTGTAAGGAAAGGTGCTCTTGCAGGCATCTTGTTGGATGGATGCAAGGGAAGCCAAGGAGCCGCTTCTAGAAGAAAACCATCTTAGCAAGGCGTGTGTTTATTCTTTCGGCACCCCACCTGGACAGCAGGTGTGCAGAGCAGCTTGGTGCCCAGCCTTGCTGTCAGCCGTGGCAGCAGCTGTGCAGCGTCACTGGCAGCAGCACAAGAGGTCTTTGCTCGTTCTTCTGACTCCTAGGTTCAGCACGTCTCTTGAACTTGCAGCATGTCTGAGCTGTTCCACTTCTTTCTGCCTCTTACCTCCTCAAACTCTTCAAGGCAACTGCAAGTCGTCCGTCTAAAATAGGAGCAGCTTTTGTATGTTCTTCAGGGCCCTGTGTCCACTTACTGATTGTGTTTGGAAGTTTAGTCCTGATAAACCAAAAGGCCTTCCTTGGATTTCTTGCTGTGTCAATCAGTTCCAAACTCCTGCTGCGATGGCTGCAGCAGCTCTCTCTGCCTGTCCAGTAGCTGGTGGTGCTCGTTTCCTGTCTTTGGGGGAGCTGTGTTACCTTCCAGGGCAGTGAGCTTGGGGCTGTACTCGGATGCTGGACCCCTGCTCACGCTGGGTTTCTCCATGAAGCACAGGTGAAATGCTCCCTGCCTCGGCTGGACAGGATTTCCACCTCCTTTGTGCTTGATTTCCACTGTACTTGAAGAGGACCGTGCAAGGGCTGGAAATGGTAAATAGTCAGCATTCCTTCTTTCTGGAGATGGGAATGGGCAGGCCTTCCAATTGCAGGACCTTTGCAGAACCTCAGAAATCTTACTCCAAGGAGCAGTGTGAGTGGGTGATTCCTGTTCACCTTGCTCTTTGCAATACAAACCCTGCTCATGGCTGAATTTCAAAGTGGCCACCACTTTTCCATTGAATTCTCTGCACTTCTACGCTTTCGTTGCCCAGCTCTAATACTTGTCCTCTTCCTTTCTAAGTGTTCTTGGGACTTGAAGTGAAAGTCAGGATGTGTCTTCAATTGTGCCAGCAGAGCCTATGTATATGTATTTGCCTTGGGCTGTGTGCCTCGTCAAGCAAGTAGAGTGAGGGCTAGTGAAAAGGAGGGAAATGATTCCATATGGAGGGCCCCAAGTAAGTCCATGTCCCTGGGAAAGGGCAGAATGTATCCTTGAAGTGCTAAATTCTGAGGCAGTAGAAAATCCCTTCCAAGGAGCACACAGGAGAGAGGCAATCAGTGAGCCTGGGGGTTTAGAAAAAGTTGCTGGAGGTTGTTGTAGCCCGGCCATTTGTAGCTACAAAGGCCAGAGGAATGGAGGAGAGAGGTTTTTGTCACTCGTGGTACAACAGCTGCTTGTGGCGGGCCTGATCCTGCCTGCGGGGTTGTGCTGGTCTGCAGTGCGGGGTGTTACATCAGATGTGGGAGCTGGTAGCTGTTTTAGAACCCGGGCTTTGTGCTGCCCTCTGGCGCTCTCCCAGAACTGACCTGGTCCCGCTTTCTGGTACAGATAAAGGCCAAATCCCTAATAATGGCTTTTGCCTGACAAGACCTTTGGAATCTGCAAGCTTCTTGAAGCATCTTCTGCCACTGTTTCCCAGTGCTTTCAGCTGTGCTGTGCCCAGAGGAGTTCTTCTTAGGGTGAACCATTCTCTTCCTCTTCATACACTGAAGTTTGGATGGATATTGGCTTTGGAGGCCTTTTTTAGGCTTGGGATTTAAAGGACTGAATATTATTGTAGCGTTGGAGGTTCTGGCAATCTCTGAGTTTGCCACACCTGTGGATTATCTAGTTTAGCCTCCTGAAGTAGAGGAGGTGACATCTGAGGGTGTAAAATGAATCAGGAATCCCTTTACATATGTTAATTACAAGGGCCAGTCTTGCTGGATGCATTGAATGCTGCTGATTCAGTGCTGGGTCTGGCAAAAAAAAAAATAAAAGTGTATTATGGAGGCAGAGTGTGGATTCAGGCTGCCATAGTTATGCCATGCATGGAAAAACTTGGAGTCCTGCTTCAGAGTGGGCTGTCACCACAAAGACTTACATTGATTTATCTATCCTAGTGTTCTAAAATAATCTTTAAGGGAAGTATTTAACCACTAGCCGTATTTTTGCACACAGGAGAGATCACGTGTCAAATATTCATCTCAACATCCGTCTTGCTGTTCTTGTTTGTGTGCTCAGCCCCGCAGGAAGGGTCGAGCGGAGGCTTTTCCCCTGCAGGGGTCTGTGCAACCCTCTGTGAGCAGCTCCTGTCCTTTTCTCGCAGTTGTTTTCAGAACCCCAGTCACGTTTTGGCTGGGGGCTCCACTGCTGATGTCTCTGAAAGAAAAGTAGCATCAATTTCTAGATTTTCCTTGCCGTGGTTCCCAAGGTATGCAGCCTGACCTTGTGATCTGCCCGATGCTGCTCCAGCAAAAGCAGAATCGCTCTAGAGCAAAATGCCAACACCCCTTGCTAGAGGACTGCTTTGGGAACTGAGCTTTTGATTCTCACTTCCTTTCCGGAGTCTGCCCTGCTTCTGCCAGGGCCGCTGGGGGCGAGTTTGGGGTGTCAGGTGGCACTTGCCCTTGCCTGAGAAGGGAGGGCAGAGCCAGCCCCGCGGGCTCGGTGCTCGCAGGTGCCCAGGGAGGGGCTTGGCACGGACTGGCGAGCCTTGTGAGCCCGAGAGCTGGGCCCGATGCGGGCTGAGAGCCAGTGGAGGGTGCCAGAGCTGTTCCTCTCACCTCTGCCAGGGTTTTAGCAGTCACCCAAGTGTATGGTGGAAAGGACAGGGAGAAAGGCTGCTGTGCCGCAGAGCCAGCCGTGTCTCTGGTGTCATCTCTGAGCATGAAACAGTTGCCTCCTGGAAGCACACAGGAGAGCTTTCTGCAGGGCTTAGGCTGACAGCCACGGAAAGCCGTGTGTGGGCTTTGTTTTGGTGTTGGGGAGCCAGCTGAGGGTAATGGCTGGCATGTGGTAAAGCTGAAACGCTGCTGGAGTGGCAGCTATTTCTTCAGACTGGAAGTAGAAATGATGACTGCTGACTCCAGTTTGGGCCTTTGTGGATCTGTGGTGCCTGGCAAAGGTATCTGCTCTCCTCCTCTGATTTCTTTGTTTTTTGATGAGTAATGCCTCCCCTGTGAAGTGGAAACAGTTTGATTTTCTCTAGTGGGGTGTGTGCGATGCCATCCTGGAAACCGGCTCTGTGAGGTGGACATGAACTGTGCAGGCTTGATCTTTCTGCACTAGCTCCCTCTCAGAATGACAGCGACTGGGGGCTTTGTCATTGTCATATCCATTTTCACCCAGGTGGATAAAGTGAGATTTGGTTCCACTTCAGCCTCTGTGCAGACCAGACAAGAAAGATAATTTCTCATTACAACATGGGTTTCTCCCCTCTGCTTTCTAGCTTTCTCCTTCTCTTTTACTTGTTTCTAAAAATACTGCTTCAAACTTGGTATTACCTGGCCCAAAGTGAGCAGCAAGGATCTGAGCTGCACCTTGTCTACTCTGTGAATCCTCTTTTCTTATCCCATGCTATCTGGATTGCACTACAGCATTGACAGGGATTGAATCATGGATGAAGCCGGAACATTGGCTTTCAGTTCAGCTTGCCTGGGGTCCTGAGCAGCTTTTCCTGTTCATGCACTGTTATGTCATTTATTTTCTCTAATGCTATGGACAGAAATGCAACATTAAGCCTGGTATCAGGGCATTAGGGTAGAGAAAGATTAGACTGCTGGGTGTTGTGGCTGGCTGCCTGCACTGAGCTGCCTCCTGCCCTTCCTATCGATTGTTTCACAGCGGCAGCTGCGCTGGTTTGGGGTTTGTGTTGCAAAAATGAGCGCTGCTGTCCTGACCGCAGAAACAAAGCGAGTCTCAGCTTGCAGAACAGCAGTTCTACCCAGGCTTTGCTGTGCCAGCACTTCATTAGGTCCAGGGCAAAAATTTAGCTGGAGACACCATCAAGCCTGTGAGTTCTTATGCCTGCTCTCCCTGTTTGCTTCTGTACGAAGCAAACTTCTACAGCACATCTGCCTCTTAGCTTCCTGGTATCTAGCATGTGGCAATCGTTCTGGTTCATCTATTAACTGGTCTCTAGAGCACACTAACCATATCTTTTGGCTCAAAATGGGAAAAATGCCTCCTTTTGGTTTGGCTTTATTCAAACGGGTAACATAACTGACAGCTTCCCTTTTTTTTTCCTTTTTTTTTTCCTTTTTTTTTTTTTTCCTTTTTTTTTCCCCAGTTAAAATACAAAAGCAAACATCTTGGGACAAACAGGCTAAGAGGGAGGCTTCTGGTTCTGAAACAGTTGCACATGATCTGAATTTACACACCCCTTCTGCTGTGCAGTGTGTCTTGGGCTAAACAGTTCATGTCTGGTCTAAGCTATGCTGACCATGAAGAATCTGAACCACAAAGTACTGAGGGCTGAGTCCTCCTTCTAGCATCTGCCTTGGGCTTTTCCTTACCTGGAAAGCCTTCTCTTTCTCTTGGTGCTGCTGACTGTATTCTAACGGGGGGGACCCCTAGGAGTTGCTCCAGTAGGGTGTCAGTGCCTCTCATTCCTGAGCAAAAGGGCAAAAACACCATTAAACAGCCAGGCTTTCTAAGAACTCTCCTTTACAAAATTGTTTGTTGAACTCTGAGATTAAATCCCTGCGCAGAGAGCCCCTGATCTTGGCATGGGGAACAGCAGGTCAAGCAGGAGGGCTGTCTGCAAACTGAGTGGGTGTGGTTGTGAGGGGAGTAGTGTTTACCTCCCACCTATCGTCAAAAATAAAAAAGTTTCCTTCCTATATCTCTTATCTGGAGCCAAGTGAGCTGAACTGTTTCTTACAAAATAGTTGGACAGGAGGATTGAGTGAAGGTCTTAAATAAAAAATGCACATCAGAACAACAAAAAATAGGGAAGTCCCAGAAGAACAGCTTGTTCTGATGTATGGTGTTTCTCAATCGAACTGGCTTACAGGAAGATGTGCACAGATGTGAAAAGAGTCAGTGCTTTTAAAGACTTCACTGCTAGCTTCCATCCCCCAGCCTCAAATGTTTAAAAATGGGTAAGTTTTATTTGTGTCAAATACACAGTGGCAGTTTTACGAATATAAATGGCAGTTTTACAACTTCTGGCCAGTGAAGGGTTTTCTCTCCACAGCCAGTGCTTTTTAGGTGTCTGTGCAGGACTTCAGATCAAAATTAAAGAGTTGTGACCAGCAGTGAGGCACACCTATCACCTGAACATGTCTTATAAGGGCAGGTTGTAAAACATTGCTCTTTATTTCCTGTTGGTATGGATTTGTCTTTGGGGCCCCCTTTGACATGTCTTCAGCCTCTCTGATGGACCATCAGAGAACATCTTGGATCAGGTTCCCATTTGGGACAAGTTGGCCTTTGTTCAGCTTGGCTGAAGTGTTCCTTGGTTTTTGCTCTCTTGGGACAGTAAGTAGAAATCAGGTTGCTTCAGCATGAGTGTGGAAAGTGGAACAGAAGTCTACCCGAGCCGTGGGATCTTTCACCAACTGAGGTCATTTCCCATAAGAATTGGGGCTGTCCCTGGGTCTCTGGCATCTTGCTGCTCCTTGGGATGAGCAAACAGGCACATTCTGATAATCTGAGCTACCCATGAGGAAACATCCAATAAAGTTCTCCGTTAAGTATTTTCTAGATGTCAGTTTGAAAACTTTTATTTTGGTGCCTCTTGTTTATAGCTTTGTGGGTTTCTTTTGGGCTGGTGACAGGACTGTGTATAATTAGGACTGTATCACCCCCTGGGAGAGGCCAGGCAGGAAAGCATGCGCATTGCTTACTCTCAGTACTTAGAGAAGAGGCAAGCACAGGAGCTGTGCAGGCTAAGCTGGAGCAGCTTGAGGGTTTGTGCCCTGGAAGAACCTGGAACAGCTCTCTGAAACCTCTGCTTGTTGTCAGAGACTGACTTTTATCTCTTCCATGTACGTGGCACAGAGCAGCTGAAATAGCAAGAGACGGGCGACCGAGATATAAATTCATGTTGGGGAAGGTAATGCTGATAAATTCCTTCCGACTCCTATTCCTAAATTCACATCCAAACTGGGATCTACCAGTGGGATGATGACGATTCCAGCAGTGTGTAGCAGCCAGCTGCATTGAAAGCAACGTGTTAGGATTTTAGCTGGGGTCTCTTAAAAGGAACATCTGTGCTGAGTAGCACACAGAGAGCTGAGCAGAACTTCAGGAGTTCTGGAATGAGGTCCTTGGTTAACGAGGGCTGGCAGGATTCCTGTCCTGAAAATCTTACAGTCAAAATAGCTTGGTTATATGATCCCAAACTAGCAAGGCATAGGGCTGGGGCAGTAGCAGAGTACCTGTGCTTCCTTTCAAAGCTGCTGATGAGTTGGGCCAGCCTGGAGCCTTAGCTGGGTCCTGGGAGCGCGGAGGGAGGAGTGTTGTGATGAGTAGGAAGGAGTCCATTTGTTGGCGTTGAATGAGAAGCAGGTTTAGTGAGGATGTGCGGTTTCCTGCCTGTCCCACCAGTCCAGGCAAGTTGTGGCATCTGCAGTCTGGGGTGTGACCTCTCCGTGCCTCCTGCCAGCAGGACAGAGCATGCTGTCCCTACATCCACCAGCTCTGTGCCGGCCTCTGCTCTCCTCTGCTGGAGAACTTTTCCTTTAAGATTTTATCCCATTTACTGTTGCATTCAGCAGGGAGTGGGAATGTCCTGGGCACAGGTGATCTTTGTGCTGACACGGAGCTCTCCCAGAGGGAGCTGCAGCCTTGAATATTAAGAATGCCCTTCCCTTTATTTAGCTTGCTTTGTTCCTATTCTTCTTGTCCGTGTCTTAAGCGTTTTTTTTTTCCATTTGCAACGCTTCACGGGCAATAGATACCAGTATGGTCTGACATGTGCTTTAACCCTGGTGCCGCAGGCCCGCTGCTGCGATGTGCCTCTGAAGAGATGACACTCCTCTCACTGAGGATGGTGCCTCTGAAGAGATGGCACTCCTCTCACTGAGGATGGTGCCTCTGAAGAGGTGGCACTCCTCTCACTGAGGAGGGTGCCTCTGTAGAGATGGCACTCCTCTCACTGAGGAGGGTGCCTCTGTAGAGATGGCACTCCTCTCACCGAGGATGGTGCCTCTGAAGAGGTGGCACTGCTCTCACCGAGGATGGTGCCTCTGAAGAGGTGGCACTGCTCTCACTGAGGATGGTGCCTCTGAAGAGGTGGCACTGCTCTCACTGAGGATGGTGCCTCTGAAGAGATGGCACTCCTCTCACTGAGGATGGTGCCTCTGAAGAGATGGCCCTCCTCTCACCGAGGATGGTGCCTCTGAAGAGATGGCCCTCCTCTCACCGAGGATGGTGCCTCTGAAGAGGTGGCACTGCTCTCACTGAGGATGGTGCCTCTTCCCCGCTTGTCACGCTGCGTTTCAGCTCCGCCGTGGTCCGTCCTCAGGCACTGCCCAGGTCCGGAGCAGCCTTTGTTTCATCCCAGAGCCCGTAGCCGGAGTTACGGGGTCTTCTCAACTGCTTGGCTAACATCGGTTTTAGGTGATCCGTCTTCAGCTCTGCTGTTCCGGAGGCACGGTAATAGCAGGCTGCTCTGCAGGGGTGTTTGTTTACAGTTATAAATAGCACTGAAGTGCTGCTTGAATGCTTTTCAGGTTGGAGTTTAGGGGATGCCAGGCAGTACAGACTTAATTACTGGGTTATTTTGGAGTTGAGCATGACCCATAGAGATGAGAGTCAGTTGTTAAGGGGAACAATCTAACTCTAACAATCTAACAGTAAGCTTTAATGTGAAGCTGGATTGATGTAGCTTAATAGTGAAATGTGAGCTAGCAGCTGCCTTCAGGCTTCTCCCATGCGTGCCACTATCTTGCCCCTTGTAGCCACTGCAGATGACAAATCAGCAGAGGGGGAGCAGCTAGCCTCCCTGTCCTGGCAAGGGACACGTGTGGGTGTTTCAGGACACAACTGTGTGATACTCCTCTGCGTCATCCCAGCTGAAATTCAGATAAGGACGACAGCCCTGCAGTGATTGGGTTTACGTATAACACCACCCAGTGGGGCAGTGGTGGGCGTGGGGGTAAAGGGGAATGTGGTTTTTTCTAATGAAAATGAAATACTCTGCATATATTAATGCAACATTTTTGAGGAATATTGGCCTAGTAAATCTGTATAGGGAAAGGTGTTGAATTAATTGGTTGGTGGGAGAAGAAAGAAATGTTTTCACAGCAAACACTGATAAGTATTAGGGATTGCCTCTGCCCTGTGGTTGTACCTCAATAAGGAATAATAAATTTAATTAATCTTTTTCACATGACTGTCTTGAATCACTAGATCCATAAAAAACAATGAGAAGCCTTCCAAAGGGCTGCATTTGGCACTGGACTAGTTCTAGAAATAATTGAGAGCCGTTGGCTGACCCCTGTAGGAGTTCTCTCTTGAGAGACAAGACTGCCTCTAATTCAGCTGTTCCCCTCTGACAGACTGCAAACAGAATTTGAGCTGGTTTTCCTGGAATAGCACTTCTGGTAGTAACAGGATTAAAACACTGTCACTTCTTTTCTCTCCTCCCTAGTATATTTCCAAGAGGACTTGCCATCTATCACGGATCTTGCTATATAAACCTGGCTTCTTTGGCTGACTCTTCAGCTGGTCTTATTTCCTGGAAAGCTGGTGGTACTGGAGGTCACCCAGCGCCCATGCCTTCCCACAGAGCAATTCCACATCCACCTTTGGTGCAAGTGATTCAGTGAGTCCAACAGAATCACAGATGTCTTTAAACAAACGTGCTTCGAAGCTCCTGTGGGTATGCATGTGTGCACACAGGTATAAAAGGAACCCAAAACAAAAAAAATACCCAGAAAAGTATTCAAAGAACGGATTTGCTAATTAGCAGTAATCTCCCTTTGCCCTCTTGGGTATGAAACATTGATAGAGCAGTAGCTGCAACTCACGGCTCCCCTCAAATGCTGTTTCTTGGCATAGTCAGGACTTTGCTCTCCTGTTTTTCTTGGAAAAACCCAACCCCCTTCCAGCTCACATTTTTGTTCAGACAGTCATAAGCTCCATTTAGTTGCAGTTGTTTTCAGTATTGCTGTCACGTTTTTCTGCACACAGAGATGCCAAGCCTGAAAGCATCGTCCTCCGAGCAGCATCTCTTGGATAACCTACACTCTGCCCAGCACGGCTTTTGCACACAGGAGTCTCCCCTCAGCTGCACACTCAACACCCACCCTCCCACTGGGGGTTTCAACCTAGCCAGCAATTCCCTGCAGGGGGTTTTCCTTTACGGGGTCGTGTGACCGGGGTGCCGGGCTGGGATCCCTTCTGTTTTTTGCTCGGTTGTGGTTTCTTTGTGTGTCTTTCCTCCCCTTGACAGACATGAAGGTGTCGTAGAGTTTTGAGTGCTAAGGTCTTGGTGATTATAAATCTGTGTGTGTTTCTGTGAGGCTGATTTCTTTCGTGTTGGGAGGGATGTTGAACATGTTGGGAAGGATGTTAAACCATGTGGCTACTATCTGGAACAGGCCGGGCTCAATGGCTTACTGCTAATTGAGTAAGTGAGATCAGAATTAGACTGCTAAACATTGCTCTAGGACAGAAGACTGGGATTACAGGGCTAAAAATTGCTTCAGAGGGGTAACTTTGGCTTTTCTGCTAAGTTGCTACCTCACAGTGCCTAAAATCCTGACCTCAGAGCCTCTGGTCATGTTCAAGGGTTCAGTTCTCCGTGTGCTTGAGCTACTGGTGTTGGTGGGTTTCCTAAGCCCAGAATCACGTTCCCAGGCTGCATTGATGGAAAACATGTTGCTGGCACACGTGTATTGCAAAAGATTGGGATGTGTCAACACAGCATTGAGGGTTGTTGCTCTTTATCTCCATTGTATTTATTAACTTGGGTCTAACTTGACTTCTTTCGTTCTGCTGCCCTTTTTTTGCAATTGAAAAACTAAGTGGGAGAGCAAAATGAGGGGACTTCCAGTTGGCTTGAACTGGTAGTCTTTCATCCTTTTCCAGGAAATGACCTTCAGTTTGGACAGGAGTCTTCATTTGTAAAAGCGTGTTTCTTTTCTCCTGGGTTTTCTAATTCTTCTCCTCACATTCTTGTCACATGTATGTTCCTGACACTCCTTGGAACGCAGTGATTAGCTGGTATTTAGAGGAATTGTTGTCTCTTGCCATGGCTGGATGTGTGTGGAGGCAGCAGTCAGTGAGTGCAAAGGGCAACATACTGGATGCTGTAGTTTTGTATTTTTGTTTCCTGCCATCCCTTTTTTTCCTGCTGGAGAGCTCTGATGTGCTTGCCAGATGGAGCTCCTAGTGACTGAGATAATGGGCTTAGCAGATACCTTCCCTTCTGTGCAGCTGGGATGTCTCCTCTTCTCAGACCCAGCTGGGTCACTGTGTGAAAGGGTACAGCAAGCATTCCTTCACAAGTCCTGGTTGCTATCAGAGTCTGGTTTAGTGCTGTGGAATTGGATATGGAAGGGATGGAACACCAGAGGCTCTGCAGGAGGAACTAAGTCTCTGATTCCCTAAGGGAGCGTTAGTCCCACACACTCACTTGAGACGTGGCTGACTGCAGAGTTGAGATCACTTAGCTGAAAGCACCAGATTTCCTCTTCTGGCACTTCTGCTTACTGGCTGATGATTCTTTTTCCTGTCAGGAAAAAGATGCTTTCTAGAAAAGTTATGGTGGAATGTTTTGAAGTGGATTTATCCATAAGCTCAAAGCTGTTGAAGTATCAGTCTCCTTTTCTGTCTTAGTCTGTTTTCACCAGCCCTGCAACTGGCCAGTGCAACAACATCTAAAAAAAGTGAGTCCTTAGTCAGATGCACTTGATCTTCCTTGACTTCATAAAACATAAGTAAGAGGAGGGTAACTCTTTTGTAATGGGGTGTACTCTAAGGCCAGGACAGCCAACTTCCATGACTTCTATAGCACCCCCTCTAAATAACCTCTTGGTTTGAGTTGCACATTAGCCAGCGGGGAGAAATCTCTGGGGAAAGCTGGGAATGAGGCTTTTCTGTGCCTAGTTTTGTAAAGAAGACTGGCTTTGGTAGCATTCCGTGGTGCATTTGTCTTTCTCTTGTTGCAGGTGAGGCTGGTGCCAGCATTATTCGGGTGTCAAAGGAAGCCCGGAAGAGGTTCTTGGGCCCACTCCACCCCTCTTTCAACTTGGTGAAAACCATTCGGATGTCCCTGTCCAAGATGGTGCCAGACAACGGGCACGAGGTTGCAGCAGGGCGTTTGGGTATTTCCCTGACACGGGTCTCTGATGGAGAAAATGTCATCCTGTCAGACTTCAATTCCAAGGAGGAGCTGATCCAGGTAAATGGACTCTGACTGCAGAGGGTTGGGCAGGAACTGCACGCAGTTTTGTTTTGCCCTGGTCTCTAAATGTACTTTGTCTAGTATAATGAGCATAATTGTCAGGACATGCCAGCGTCCTGTTCTGAGAACAGTAATATTTTCAGTAGGCTTTGATTTGGTTTTTACATTCTGGATCTCTTTGTCCCTCAGGCCTGTATCTGCAGCACCTTTATCCCTGTCTACTGTGGGCTGATACCTCCAACCTTGCGTGGAGTGGTAAGTAAGATTCTAAGATGGTCCTTCATTAAATTACATACTAATGAGTAGGTTTTGACAGTGTTGTTGCATGCCTGCTGGCAGCATTTATCTGAAGAAGCACAAGAAATTCCCAAATTAACAACTTCCAGCAGTGAATAGGCCTTCTTTCCACTGCTGCCCACAGTCAACTATAAATGTCCTGAAGACCAGTGGATTTAACAAACAGTAATATATAGCAGTCTGGGGAAAGGCTGGCTGGCTTAGCAGCGTTCTCATGGCTGCATGGTACAACACTTTCCATCACTGAGGAGGCTGCAGCTGTCTGCATGTGGAAAGGAGTTTGGCCCAGGATAAGAGTCATGAGTGTAGTCCCTCTCCCATGTGCCTGACACTTTCTGTGAGGCTTTAACCAGTGGTATGGACACTGGCCCTCTTTCCCATGGACTTCTTGCTGTCCTTTCTCTGAGAATAATGTTCTGCTGGCATGTCAGAGCTTTCTTTAAATTGTGTCCAAGGCTGTCCAAGAGCAGTTTGTCCCTCTGTGTTTGCATGTTCAAATGAAAACACTTGAAAGCTGTGCAAAGCTGCAGCATTTCTGGATANTTTGTCCCTCTGTGTTTGCATGTTAGAAATGAAAACACGTGAAAGCTGCAGCATTTCTGGATGTTGCAGCCATGCTTTAAGGGTTTCCTGCTTGAGCTTGGCCTCCCTTGTGCTACACAGGTTAATGAACACGTCAGAAGGTGGGGATTTTGCAAACTACACAGCCAAAAGTGAAAGGGAGAACTGCTATAAAATATGTGCCCTGATTTACCAAAAGTGATCTGACCAAAGTGCCTCTATCAGAGCACAGCATCAGATCTGCTCTGATTGCTGCCTTTGTCCTAAAAGTGAGCTCAGTTTTGCTCCTGCATAGTACACAGCTCGTCCTGTGCAAGCATCTTGGCCAGGGAAGTGACCTGGAGGAGATGTCCAGTGTTATCCAGCCCTTCAGAGAAGTGACAGAATCAGTAATAGTTTGGTATTTGCTCAGCAACTGCAGGCAGGGCTTTTTGCCTTCAGCTGGTGGGACCACAGCAGTGGCTCTTGCCTTACATCTCTTTGGGGCTAATTGAGGTCAGTGTGCATCAGGAAAAAAAATCACAATTTCAAAACTGTGTACAGCATCAGGATTTCTGGAATGTGCAGCTGCCCTGGCACACTGAGGGATGACTTCTCATGGGAAAAGGTGGGGAGGAAATGTGAGATGAGGAAATGTAATTCCTACCTCTTCCCTAGAAAAGCATGGCTCTGAAGGGGGCTTGCTGATGAGGTGAGAGGTTAAATTGGATTGGGTATGAGCTTGGGGAAATTGTTTTGAAACAGGAATGCATGGTTCCTAGCATTCCTGTGGTGACTGTGTTTGCCACAGGATGAACTGACAGGCCTGGCACAAGGACTAGTTTTCAGGGCAGTGTTACTGTGTGCAAGGTGCAAAATCCATGTTTTGCCTTCCTCCTAAATTTTTTCAAGTGTTCGCTTCTCTGAGATCTGGTAGCCTCGTGGAGTGGATGATGGAGATGGGTAGAGGAGTTGAAAGAACCCCAATACCTTAAATATTGAGAAATGAAAAAGTCGGTAACTGACCTATCAACACACACTGTAGTTATGAATTATCTGCAGCATGTGGATGAGAAGAATCCCTGGCCAGGGTCACAAAGCTGATTGTCAAATCATGTGAGTGAGGGGCCCTGTGCATGGGAGGACACGGTAAGGGAATGGAAGTGGGCACCCCACTCTATGAACTATCCCCTAAAGCTGCTGCTGCCGGTGCCTGCAGGCAGCTGGTGGCTCCAGCCTGTGGTTTTGGGCTGTTCTGGGCTTTGCAGGAAGCTGGAGAGTGGTTACGCTTGGATTACTGGAGGCTCAGGCAAATCCAAAGAGGTGGCAGCTGAACTTTCCTAAGGAATGTCCATCAGCATTGCTTGGAAGCAGTGGACCAAAGAGTGGGGTTGTGCACATGTACTCCTGGATTTCTATGGAGTCAGAAGGCTTTGCCTGTCAGCTCTGTTGTAGTTGAGCCTTTTTTCTAATGGCATTTGTGCAGTCATGCTGCCACCCTCAGGGAAATGTATCTTCTGCATCCTTCCTGCAAAGCTGGTGTCCAGCACTAAAGTTTACCTCCTTCTTCTTTAAACAAAGTGTGTGCTGCCTGCCTCGCTCTGTTCTCGTCTCACTCGGCATGTTGGCCTCTCATCCTTGCAAAGGGAGTCAGGCAGACGTCTCCAGCTCCAGCTGTGCCTAGTGTGGCTCTCAGCGGGGCAGCTTTGGGAAAAAGGTGACAATGGCAGTTTGGTGTGGTGGCTTTAGGGAACACTGATACCGCTTTAGAAGGGGGAGACGGCTCAGTTGATTGTTGGCGACTCTGTTAGTGGACAAGCTCTTGTGAGCAAGCTGTGTTACTGTTTCTGAGAGGATGTTCTTATTCTGGAGTTTAATCTTTCCTATCCTTCCACTTTCTTCACTGTCCAAGTTCAGGTGGTGTAGGAGTCTCTAAGTGCCTGTGTTGACAACGTGTTTGCTGAGCAAGGGCTGCCATGAGGATAAAATGCCCTGTGCTGTAGCCTACAACTGCAATCGCAAGCATCTCCCCTGAAGCTGTGGGCTCTATGCAAAGGTAGCCCCGAGGTTTAGTTTGCCTCCCAAGAAGAGAGCGTGCAGTCCACCCTGACCCTGTTGCATCAATGGCAGCTGGCTTGCTATAGCTGAATTTAATTGCTTTCAGCCCACGAGACTTTGAACTGCTCCCCAGGCTCAGAGAAGCTGCTTGAGGTCTCTGTCTTTTCTGCCGTCCAGAGCAAGAGAGAACAAAGTGCAAAGCGCCCTCCAGGCAGCACATCTGCTGTTTTCCTGGGCATTGTGCTGCCAAAGAGCAGAGTTGGTGGTCAGTCTGCCTGTGAGACAAGAAAAAGCAGGATGCAGAATGGAGCACCTCCTCCTTCAATCGGCATTTCTGTGCTGTGCCTGGGTTTAGCCTCTGCTGGCTCAGCTTCTCACCCAGCCAAGAGCTGAAAGATGTTTACAGCTGCACTTGTGGAGCTGCGTAGCCTCTGTATCATGGGGTAGGAAGGAAATGGATCCAGGCAGCAAATTGCAGGGTCAGTCCTGATACAAAACCAGCAGAGCTCTTCTGTAACAGAGGTTCACAAGAGCTGGAATTGTTGCTCTGCAAAGACCCCCAGCTTCCTTCTCTTTTGGCTTGACCAGAATCAAAATTCCTTCTATCTTTTGCATGTTGCTTACTCTGCCAAAACTTGATAGGGATAGGGATCATCTTGTTCAGCTCCTTGTGCAATTACAGTATCCAGAGAATGTTTTGAGAACATACTACTGGGGTTGCCATTCCTGCAAGGGTAGTGCAAATGTGTTTATGGTACAGAAGTACAGAACATTCTCTGATAAGAGGGTGCCTGTTAAGAGCAAAACCCAGGTCCCTTGAGCTCTGTTATCACACCACAGCGAGTTGATTCCCAGTGTGTATGTATGTGTTGGGATTGCTGCTCAATAAGCCTAGCAACAAATCAGCTGGTTTTACTCATAGGTAATAACCCTTCTGCCAGTGGGGACTTGTGTTTAAAATTAATAAGCTCAGACCTAAGTTAAAAATAGCGCAATGTCACAGTGTGACAGCTTAGATCAGTGCTAATTTGCACTGCAGGTGGTTATTGGTGTGTGTTATTATTTAATTGGACAGCAGTCAGACAGCATAGAAAATGTAAGTCAGCAGTTACACAAGTGAACGTGCCTTTCTTATTGAACAGTTGTGAGCAGCACACTCAACCAAGGAAAAGCACATAGCAAAAAGGAGTTGTTATAAACAGCACAGCTGTGCTATCACTGGTTTTCCACTCCTCCAATGGATGTATTCCGTTCTCTTCCCAAGTTGTTGGCACAAACAGGAAAAGGGACACACAGTAAAAAAGCTGCTTGCAGTTGTGAGAATGAAGATTGATGCATTTGTCTTGATTTCAGAGATATGTTGATGGAGGGATTTCTGACAATTTGCCCCAGTATGAGCTGAAGAACACAATCACGGTG
Source organism: Regulus satrapa (assembly GCA_013396955.1). Classification (NCBI taxonomy): domain Eukaryota; kingdom Metazoa; phylum Chordata; class Aves; order Passeriformes; family Regulidae; genus Regulus; species Regulus satrapa. The sequence goes on along the minus strand of VWZN01013563.1, from coordinate 129,020 downwards.
TCTCCTTTCTCGGGAGAGAGCGATATCTGCCCACGGGACAGTTCCACGAACATGCATGAGCTGAGAGTCACCAATACAAGCATCCAGTTCAACCTTCGCAACCTCTACCGCCTCTCAAAGGCCCTGTTTCCTCCAGAGCCACATGTGAGTTTTCTGGCCACACCAGAACCTGGCCACCACAAATCTTAGGAACTGGCAGGAGAAGATTCCAGACACTGTTAGTTTTGTATCTCGTGCTTTGTCTTTAATCTTGACGTTATCAACCCAGTGACTCGCTAAACCTTGAGCATCTGCACAAGGAAAGGGTTGGTCTTTTTCTACTTGAACATCTGGAATTGAGGTGGTAGCAGTTGCTTGGAAAGTATTCCCATGTTGCTCTCTCTAGAGTAGTCTTTGCCTGGAAACCAGGCTCACTGTAAACAAAGATGTATTGGCCATCAGAACCAACGTGCACTTCAGTGTTTTAAGGCAAGACTGGAGCTGCCAGTATGAAGCCTTTCTACTATATCAGTGTAGCAAGTAGCACTGCAAACTCTGTGTACTTCTGAGAAATGCCAGATAGCCCTGACATTTTGATGTGATAAGCATGCATTTATGTGCTGAATTACTTGGGCACAAGTAATTCCCACCCCCTCTCTAGTCTTAGCTGGCTTTATCTGCAAACACAATGGCCTTTCTTGGCATCTGCAGGGAAGTATTCTGGGCTGCTTGTCACAGTGACTGCCTGAAGGCATGGGGCAATGAGGTGGCTGCAACTCTATGCCCACACTTCAGTAGGATTCTAGATGTCCCTTCCAGTCTAAATTGTCCTGTGATTCCCTTAGCCAATGTATTGATGCCATACCTCCCATTCCTGCTCGAAGTCTGGGCAAGGTTGGCAAGAATGAGACTTGTTCTTGGGATAGCTCAGGAATCAGGAGAATTCCTCTGACGTCAGCATTGGGGTAGGTATTTGCTCAGCCAGTTTGCACATTAAACTTTCCTTATTCTGCCCACAGGTGCTGCGGGATATGTGCAAGCAGGGCTATCGAGATGCACTGCACTTCCTGAAGAAGAATGGTAAGGCACCGGCTATTTGTAGGGTGCACTGACTTGTCTGTTCTGTGCCACGCTTGGAGCCTCGGCTTTCAGAGTTGTTGATAGTGCATATGGAAGGAGGAAGGGAAGAACTGAACTGTGCCTCAGATACTAGGGTATGGAATTCTCCTTAATGAGTCTAGCACTTGAGGAAGGAGAGGTGGAGTGGTGACCTTGGCACAGTCGCTGGGCGGCAGTGCCGTTTGGGCCTCCTGCCGACACGCTGCCGCTCTCCGTGTGCGGCTGGCTCCGTGTGGCGCTGCTCTCCTGCCCCAGCCGCTGCGGCGCTGGGTGTGCTCTTGCTGCCACCTCGTGTCCATGGGCAGCGGAGCGGACCGGGATAACCGGGATTGCACTGCTGCAGGGAAATCCTGCCTGCGAGATGGGGGACTGGCGGATTACAGCAGCAAAACTCTGCAAAAAAGCACCCTGCGGAACTTAAGGGGGAAATGTAAGAATTTCTAATGGGGAAGGAGAGAATGAACTTAAACCAGCAAGGTTTGCATCTCTTGTGGTAAGCATTACAAGAGATGCAAGCTGAAGAGGCTGGCATGACCTCAGCCTGAGAGGAGTTAGGGTGAAGCAAGGACTAACACCCTAAGACCAGGCAGAGCAGCTGGCTTGTGTCTTCCTTACAGTATAACTTCTCTTCTCAGGTCTCCTTCATCGTCCAAGTCCTGCCCGTCCTCTCCTTGCCATAGAAGCGCCTCCAGAAGAGAAGGAAGAGGAAGAAACAGAAGCCGAGGACCAACTAGAGGACAACACTGCCCTTGCTGTTGTTGAAGAGCACATCTTTGAACACTTGCCTCCCAGACTGAACCAAGGTATGATTCAAAGGGAGACATCACGGGTAATCTTCCTGCGCTGCCTGGTCTGTGTGGTTATTGTGTATCGCTGGGGTTGGTCATGCCCAGTGATTGAAATGACACCTGCTGAGGGTTTAGATGGATTGGGGGTCTCAGATAAAGTCGTGGTTCATAATGTGAAGGCTGGATTTGACAGTGTTCTGCACAGTAAGGAGAGGAGGGGGTCTTGCTGCTCATTCTTTTAGAGTCTGATTAAGGTGAAAGCTGCTGGTTTTAGCTGTGCTCAGGGAGTTACTAACCTGAGTAAGACTTCTTAAGAAGTGGGAAGTAGCTGCCTCAGGCTGAGTAACTTCTGAGATATGACAAGAAAAGAGTCCCACTGGGGATATTCAACCATGTTTTCTTCTGCCTTCAGCTCTCCTAGAGGCTTGTGCTGAAAGAAGAAGTTTCTTGACTGGCCTCAGCAACATGCTGCCTGTGCGTGTGGCCACAGCCATGATGGTCCCCTACATGCTGCCTCTGGAGTCTGCAGTTTCCTTCACTGTTAGGTAAGCCTTGGGCTGATCTCTCAGTGGTGCTCTTCCCAGTACAGACAAGTATTTGATGTAGCTGTAGTGTTGGAATGGACAGAGAATGGGATTCTCTCTAATTCCACACTGCTGGTGTTCTGGGAAGGAGCTCCTGACAATCACTATACTGCTTACCAATGAATATAAAAACAAACACCCCCAAAACCAGAAAAAACAAGAGCCCAAATCTTTTCCTATCTTCCTATGTCATTTAGTTATGGCCACTACTTCCAGCTTGAAGGAAGATTTGCTGTGTGCTAGAACTTGCCCCAGAAAATGGTGATGAACTTTTGAGCCTTAATAAGAGACTTTGGAACTCGTATTCTTTTCATCACGTTCCCTTGTGTAGCCCAGCTAATGACTGTCTCCTGTCTTTTTACAGGTTGCTGGAGTGGCTCCCAGATATCCCTGAGGATATAAGATGGATGAGGGAGCAGATGACAGAAATCTGCAACTATCTTGTGAAAAAAGCCAAGAAGAAACTGGGCAGCCATCTTTCAGCCAGGTATGGCTGCTTTTCTTTCACACAGTTCTGGAAGAGCCCTTCATTTCTCCTTATACCTTTGAATTCTAGAGACTCTATTCCCCTGGAACAGAGCAAATAAGGCACAAATTGACTAGAAGGATTTACCACTTACACTGAAATGCAAATCTGGTCCATGGTTTCTTGCTTCCTTAACTGTTGGATAGACTCAGCACACGGTCCCCTTCCTTTGTCCCATTATAGGGTAGATCCTCTAATGAAGCTGTCACTATATCAGTCAGTTAGATGATGTAAGTCTGATTAAAACAGTATACCAGCTTATTTCGTGCTCCTTCTAGAAGACAGAGGTGCTAGTCTTTGTGGCATTTCCTGTCCCAGGGTCTCCCGAAAGTCCTTTCCAAGAAGTAGCTGTGTTCAAGTGACCTCTTCTACCTCAATATCTCAGCCTGGTGTTTGGGGGAGGGAATATGGTGGCCAGGGAATACAAGAGAATTTCCAAATGATACAGAGTGCTTTGGGCCTGTGTGTGTGCCTGTGCTTCTGGACTGAACTCCTGCAATAGCCCCTGGCTTGAGGCTGTGGATGAGAATAGGAAACTCTCACAGGAGTAGTCAGGGGGTCCCAGCTGTGATCTGATCTAGTACAAAGGTGTGATTCTTACCTGAAAGAGTTTGTGGTCTGACTAACTGAGAGATGTGAGGGGGGAAAAATGGTCACACAGAGACTTCTCACTAAAATCACGTACTCAGTTTAGTACAAAACAGGACTGTTGGTTGTCCTGAGCTCTAGTCCGCTGACCTGCTCAAGTCTTTCTGTACTGTACTGAGTATTTGCATGTATTTGCCTTTCAGGCTTTACTACCACCTCGAGCTCGGAGGGCCGCAGAAGATGCCGATTTCTCCCCCGCCACCTTGTGGTGAAGCACTGCCCATGTGGATGAGAAGCAACCGCTCGGTTTCTGATGTCATGATGAAGTGGGAGGAGTACCAGCGCCAGCTCATGCTGGGCTTGCTCTGCATCAACGTGGACATGCAAGCCTCCCTCTTCCCTCGGGAAGGGTTTCAGTTAAAGCTTCCACCTCTAGACTGTGCAAAAGAGTGCCTGCCACTCTTCTGAGCCCGCTGCCGTGAGGGCACGAGGGTGGGTGGGAAGGGGAGCGGACGTAGAGTGGGACCAGTCTCATCCCTCAGCAGCAGGCTGCCCCCTGCTCCTGAATATGTTGCAAAGGGGATTTCCCCGGGATGGAGACTGGTGGAATTGACTGAAACCATTTGTTGCCCACTGGGCCAAGCAAGGGCCCTTTGTGTACACAGATACACACAGGCTGATTCCTTGCTCTAGATTCGTGGTGAGGCCTGGCCATTGCCCGTGGCCAGGCTGATGCTGACCCAGCTGGGCTCTCCCAAATACTGCACTTTGATTTGCCACTGGCTTTTTACCGCCAAATAACCAGGATGTAGATGACGCTCTCAAGTTCATACGGCTTTTACCTCCCTTGGTTTTTCAGAGCATGTGTCTTGATTCTTCTCTTTAAATCATCTGACAACCCGTAGCTCTTTGTGCTACTGAAGGGATGAAGTAGCCTCTTGCCAAACCAATTTTTTCTCATGGCTTTCAAGTCTCTTCTTGATTTTCTTCTTTGCTGAAACCACATCCTTTCTTCTCTCCCTTAATTGCATCCATACTGGAAGCTGGAGCTCATCCTGCAGCAGACTACACTGGAACTGCAGAAGTTACATATTTTCCCTGATTCATGTTGTCCTGGTCTCTTCCATTTTGATTGGGGTCCTCAGGGAGCTGCTGTGTCTTGAACTCCGAGTGTTAAGTGATTGAGCTTATTTAAAGAAGTAATTTTGACAGATTTTTTTTTGCCAGGGAAACATGTTGAATTTGAAGCCCTATTCCTGACTCTGTGAATGGAATTGGTGTGGGGTTGCCCTGAAAAAAGCTCAGCCTGGCTGTCTCGGGATCAGCTTAGCAGCTGAAGCAATATGAAGTGCTAGTAGGAAGATGAGAATTGTACAGGGCATGTTATTTTTGAGAGTCTCGTGGTGGAGTGTCACAGCAAGTGCTGGGGAAGTGGCTGCCTCTGACAGGGGTCAGTTGGGATTTGCTCCTTAAGGGGCTGTACAGCTGAGGCAAATTCCAAGTGGGTGACACAGAATGGATCTCCTGTCATACTGAGGCTTCTATCTCTCTTTGGCTCCGAAAGTTTGGTTTTTGAGGCTTTGAAGTGAGAAGGATTTGGGCTTGTAGCTACACCAGCATCACAGCTTGCCTGTTTCGTGTTATGGCTCACAGGTCCTGCTCTGCAAATAGCAGGAGCATGAGAAGTGAAGACTGTTGATGCATATGCAGCCACTTGGGTCTAGCTCCCTTTTGTCTTGCCCCTTAAAAGACCAGAGCAAGTGGGTCTGTAGCAGAGCAGGACTCTGCCTTGGGGCACTGCCTTCCTTCTCAGTGGTGGTCCTGGTTGTGGCCTGTGTGAGAAGTATGAACTCCCTGTTCTTCACAGGGTGAGACATGGCTTCCTGTGGGGATTGCATGGACTTGAGGTCTTCACGCTCTGACAAACCCAGCTCCTGGTATCTTTTTCTGCTGCTTGTCTTGCTACGTGAGGCGTCTTCTACCTCTCCTAGCACAAACAGTGTGCAATGGCCAAAGCAAACATACGCTGTCTTTGCTGGGGAGCAGGACAGGGTATCTGAAGCTGATTATGTAGCCTATACATAGAACAGCAATTTTCAATAGACTCTCTTTTGCACCTTAGATTTAGAAAGGGAAAATAAACCCAGAAGTTGTGCTAATAACTGGAGAAAGTAGCAATTCTTCATGAGCAGTGTGGGTGACAGGGTGGGTGCCGTTTCTAGTGAGCACAGTCGTGCACTGGGCATGGGTTTGGTGGAGATTGATAACCATCAGGATTTTCCTGCAGTGGCTGTGCCAAGCTGGGAGGCAAAGGAGTGGGGCTCTGCCCAGCAGATGGGAGTGCAAGAATGAGCTTGGGACTTAGATTGTCACCCCACTGCCCTTGTTGGATGTAACTTACGTATGTAACACAAGGGCCTGTGTAGCTTACAAAGCAGGCCTGCACTTAACGCTGTCAGATTTAGTCTTAAGCTTTGCATGATTAAGTTGGTTAGGGAACAGGGAAGTCACTACAGGAAGAGGAAAAAATTGGAGGATTCTGAAATCAGAATAGAACATTCAATTGCAAAACAAGTCAATTTTGTGATTGCTTAAAGCCCACAGGAAAAAAAATGCTAGATGCTAGTGGAAGGGAACCAGCAACAAGCTATTGCCACTTAGTGGGAACAGGATGAATTTGATGAAAATTGAAAAGGTGTTAATTTTATGGTTTGGTATAGGATTTCTTTTCTTCCACTGTTTTGGACTACCTTCTTGGGTGGAATGGCACATGCACAGCTACTTAGATTGCTAAATGCATATCTCTTGTCCCTAGTGCACACAGAGCAATTGGCAAGAACATACAGATATTTAGTGGCAAGAAATTAAGGCATTTTATCCAGAAGCAAAGCATCTGAGAGGGGCAGAACTGCATAAGGAAAATCTTGTATTTAGAATGTTTAGAAGCTGTTGCCCTTTTGATTCTGGTTTTTTGTTGGTTTTTTTTTTTTTAAGTTAATATATGGGTGGGGAAAATGATGCAAGTATTTTTTTATCCCTTCTTCCTGGACTGGTAGAACCACTGAGTGATTATGTAAACCACTAAACTATGAAACAAAATACTCTTGGCAACAGAGTGTGCTAAGAAGAAGTTGCAGCTTGGCACCCTGATACCTTTTTCTATCAGAACTGAACTTGTCTGGTGCTGACTGGGCTGATGCCACTGTCCTCCAGTGCTCTGATCCAGAAGGCTTGGGGAATTCAGGTTCATGCATTTCAAGAGACCAACGGCTGTGCCTGGTAAAAGGCCTGAGTTTTGTGTTTCACCTCATCTGTAGTTTAATTTATTATGTTAACTTTTCAAGGAGAAACTTTTGTACACTTCAAACTATAACCACAAATCAAAGCCTGGCTTTAAAAATAAAGGTCTAACTCTTCACAAGGAAATTCCTGTTTTCCCTATGCTAATTTACAGGGTGTGAATGGATACTGGCAAAGTACCACTCTGTATTAACCCTTTCTTTGCCTGTTTTTATTCCCCAAGTGTTACAATGGCTCATTGTATGATAGCTTGTTGGCTTTATAGATTTGAGGTCTGAAAAAAGAACTGCAAATCTGTTAAAAATACCTCAAACTAGCCTCATTTTCCTTTTGGAAAGTTTCACCCATTTGCTTGTTCCTGCTCATCCATCACAGATTGCAAAGGATGAAGGAATTAGGGAAGATCACTTTTCCCACTGATGTAGAAAACGGGCTCTGTCAGCTTGGGAATAGCTTTTTGTTACGCAGTGCTGTCTTGTCTAGATGAGACCCCACTCCTTTTGAAGTCTCTGGAAACCTTGTGATAGGCTCTGGATTGCATATGGAGGGGTTTATTATGATAGTGCTCACTGGAACTGTTCAGCCCCTTGTTCTGTGTGTACCTCATGGCATGCAAAGTTATCTTCTGGGCAGCCACTGCTGATTAACCCTCACTTGCCAAGTCCATAGGAGCAAGGTTATCTGTGGAAGTCAGTCCTTTCTTCTCCAAAATGTGTGGCTGGCAGCCCAGCAGGGCCTGTCCACTCTCCAGTGTATGGTGAATGAGAGGTCAGGTTCCTGGACATAAATTGATCTTATAGTCCACGTCCAGTGGTCCTTACAGCATTCACTGCACTCCTGCAGGAGTCCCAACCTTTGCCATTTCCACTGTTCCACATCAAGGGTCTGTGCATTCAGAAATCCACTTTTTTTTTTCTCCTTCCTCTGTTATTACTTGCTGCTTTTAACAAGGCTAACGGTGACCTTGTTGTGCATCTAACCAGCCCCTAACCTGTGCAACGCTGTAGAGTTGTTTTGTGTACAACAGTCCGTGCCTATGGCATGCTCTGTAACCCACAGTTAGTGTGTAGTATAATTGGTTTGGTTTGCTGCCTGCCCTACTGCTAATACTGTTGAAAACTGATTTTCAAGGGACAGAAGAAAATACTGACCACTATGTATAGGACCTAGGAATTGTTTTCTCGTGGCGTCTTGGAAGGCTGCAACACTCAGACCAGAGAACAAAAGAGAATCTGCTGTCTGCCAGCGCTGGGGTGTCCCCAGTACTTTTATATTTCCCAGTGGCTTTATTAATTTATAAAAAAAATCTAATAATTTACTACTTCCTTGGAGAAAAGAGCTCTCCCTTTTGCCAAAGTCGTTGTGGGAGAAATACCTGAAGCTCTGTGTGTGTTTATTCCTTGGGGGGGGTCCATTTCTACTAAACATATACCAGATGTGGTGGGTGGCAGGGCCGCCGAAGACGGATGCACTTGCCAGCAGTTTTCCAAGCTTTGTTTCCGTCTTCTCCTTAAATCAGTGGGAGAATGGACCACCTTACCTGGCTGCCCTGTCAGCCAGCTTCTTTGTGCCAAACACGCCTGTGCCTTGACAGTGGGCTCCGGCCTCCTGTCCCCCTGGTGTCTGCCTTTGAGTGCAGCAGGACTTGCTGCCCTCTCCTCTCCCTCCTTCCCATTGCCTGCTGGTGGGACAGGGCTCCTTCCCAGCCTGCAGGCAGCTCCACTAGGACAGCCCTGAACTGCATCCATCTCAGTCTGTGGATCCACATCAGCCCTCCTGCACAGGGCGGATGAAACAGAAAACTTGGAAATGTAACTTTGAAATAAATACCTCTCACTTCTGGGGGTTTCTCTTGTTCTTGAAAACAGCATCTTAAAGCAGCTCTTTGAGCTTCGTGTGTCCTGGGACTCCACTGCTGCGGCTGAGTTTGAGAAGACCCTTAAGCACACAAGACGTGTGGAGGTCCTGTGGAAATTACTGGTGTCAGAGCAGCAACTAGACCAGCAATAGCATACACAAGTTATGTATTCACGTGGCAATGTTACTAAGTAGTGTTCACAGTCACTTTAAAATCTCAGTATTAAATTGTTGATGCTTCCCTCCCCCCCTCCTGTTTCTATTTTCTAATGTTTTGCTGAAGAAAATGTAACTATTTATTTTGGCAGAAATATATCTTCTAATAAAAACTTTCTCAGTATATTTACCTGGCTCTGGTGGGCTGCTTCTCTTGCCCTTTAAAAGTTTATTAAATATTTTATAATGTTCTGTAGGATGTGGGTTTGCTTTGCTAGGCTCAAGCCCATTCAAGTTCCTCTCAGGGTCAACGTCAGTACACAATAAAGGGGGCATTGACCTAGGTGTGGAAAAAGGGTCCAGTTCGGATTTACTCAAGCCTAAATGCTCCAAGAGCTATTAGCTTCTGTTTATTGGAGATTTGTGGCAGGCCCGGGTTTCCAGGAGGAATGAAGCACCCTCTTCTGGGAACAGCAGGTGTTTGGCGCTTACGGCAAGCTTGATAAAAAGTTATTCACGATTTGAAACTTCTCCATTACTGGACCACCTCTTGAGGAAACTGACCGCTCTTTCTAGAGAGTCAGTTTCCTTGCTGGTGAAATAGGCGGCACTGGCTGCTGTGACAGATACCGAGGGCTGCCCTCGGAATTCTCCAGCTGGAGCGCATGGAATCCCCCGGCCCCTGGCTCGCGGCTTCCTTGGGTGCCAGCCCAGGGGTGCGGGCACGGCAGGGCTGCGCAGCTGGACAAGATCCCTCACCCGGGCTGGGGCTGGGCGCGGCTCTGCTGGGCGCTACAGGGCTCGGGCTCCTCTTTGTCCGGGCTTTTGACAAGCGGAAACTTTGGGAAGAGACTTTGTTGTGTGCCGTCACGTGACGGGAGGGGGGAACAAGTGCTGTAATTAGCATTATAGCATTCAGCCGGTAAAGCAAACAGCTTTCTTAACCTCTGATGACTGCAAATTAACAAAGCCCCCGGCCCGGTGCTGTTATCACTCTTCTGATTACATAAAGCCTCCCGGGCGCTGCCGGCGGCTCCGCCGGGGGAGTGGCTGCG
>VWZN01013563.1:104028-119050 GCA_013396955.1 Regulus satrapa | reverse complement strand
CAGCTGAGGGCTGCGGGGGCCCGGCCTGGCCACGGCCACGCTCCTGCCCCGTCCGCGGCTGTCGGCGGTCCCTCGCCCGTGAGGGACGGGTGCGGAGCATCCACGCTGCTGTGCGACGCTGCCTTGTCCCGCACACAGCGCTCCTGAGGCGGAGCCGCGGGTGGGGAGCGCTGCCCCGGTGGGGTCCGGCATGGGGAGCAGCTGCTGCTGCCTCTTTCGCCTTCTCTCCTCCTCTGTCGCTGTGAAGTCTGCAGGCTCCTTTGATATGAGGTCACGGAACTTTGGTCTTTCTCGTTGAACCCGAGTAGAGACCTTGTTATTCTCTCTTTTTTTTCACTATCTTTGTTCAGGGAATATTCTTTCTTGTCACGGTCCGGGTACAGATGACACTGCACCGTATAATGATGCCGCAGGTTTCTACAGCGGCTGTGTCGGTACTGCTTCTCCTTCTCTGGAAGGAAAAACATACCCGAGCTTTCCCTCTCCTAAGGGAAGAGGCGGTTTCTTTTTCTTTAATGTCTTGCAATCATGGGATGCACTTCGGTGAACTTGTGTGTTGAACCTAAATCCTTCCTGTAGGACTTCCTGAAAACAGCTGAAGGGAAAAGAGGTCAGTCTCGGGCACAGGGAGATGGCTGTGCTCAGGAATATTCTGAGGAGGCAGGATAATCCAAACACAGCTCGCTTGTTTAGTCGTGACCTGTTGAGTTCTTGCTTATTCTGATGGCTGTTCTGGATTAGAGGGGGCTCAGAAAGCCTTCATTTCTAGCTGTGCCTTATGCAGGCTCTGGGGCAATTGTATCTTATTTTTCATGTTCTAGAGCTACATTTATTTCTGAGGATCATCTAACTAGCTATATATAGACAAATATATATCTATATATATATGTATACATCTCCTGAGGGCTATGGAAATTGCTTTTCTTGATCAAACAGATAATGAGTTTGGTCTGTCCTTTCACTGTCTGGTTCAGGTGCTCCCAAGGAGGTTCTGAAAAGCTGCAGTGAGGTGGGGTGGAAGAATCTTTGCCAGGACACCCTGCTCTACAGAGTGATGTGAGGCCTGAGATTTTAGAATCTTTCATAAGATGGCATAAAATGTGTTTGAAGCTACCTTGCCGGGCAAAATATATTCTCATTCTCTGGAGCACTGCTCTTCTCTTGGCTTCTTGTGGTAAGCTACAGTGGGGAGTATGAACTGTCCAGTTGGAAAGTCTGCTGGGTTGTTTTGTCACCATCATATAGGAAAATTTCTCCCCCACACTTCAATTTGAGGCATCTGATGGATCTAGAGCCTCCTGTGTACTGACCTGAAGATGGTGCTGCAGAGAAGGGCTCCACGCGGGGCTGTCTTCAGCAGCACACAGACAGTGCTGGGGAGCTGCTGGTGCTCGTGACTTTCCTCAGAAAATGAACTATTGGGATGAGGACAATTGACAGCAACAGAAATCACATGGGCTCAGCTCCATGCACAATGCTCTTCATGGTCAGAGAGCTTTAAGGAAATCAATCCCTATGTGCAGCAAACTAGGTCTGGTTTCCATAATGCAGCTACACACTGTCTGAATCTTTATGATTTCATAAGGCTGCTCTGGAATCCTTCCTCTTCTCCTCCCCTGCTTGCAGGGGCTCATCTTGGATTTAAGGACAGTGACGAGAAACTTCAGCTGTAGCAAATGTGTCATCTTCCACTGAGTGGAGCAGTGTCTCCCTGCTTCCTGCCAGATGCCTTGGCTTGCTGTCCACGTGAAGTCTGAGGTGGAAATACTTGGTTTACTCTGTACGTCTGAATCTCTCATGATTCATTTGTTGTCCTACCGGAACAGCAGAAACGCAACAATCAGTAGGAGCTCCTGTCCTTTGTCACTGTGTATCCTTGGAGGCACCCGGAGCCCAGCAGCTTGAAAGGGAGCTGCTGTGGATGTCCTGATTGACCTAGCAATGTTCTCTTTTCCTCATCCTGTGTCCCTAGCCTTTGATTTCTTGGCTGATGCCGAGAAGAATTTCCCTCCGCATGGCCCTAATGCACACTTTGCTAAGCAAACCTGACCTCTGCAGCTGTGCGAGGAGCACTGGGGTGGATCTACTGAGTATTCCCATGGGCTTCTGCTGTGGCAAGGAGCACCACGTGCTCCCCTCTGGCCCTATGATCGAAAGGTTTGCCAACCCTAAGCTTTTAAACACCACCAGCCACACATTAAAAAAAACCAAACCAGGGAACGACATAAATTTTTTTTTTCCCTTTTAAATCATGTTCTTCATTTGCTTTTACCTGCTGTTTTCTGATTGTCTTGGAGATGCCTGCGTGCCTGTATAAGCTGCCAGGAATGCTTGAATCTCAGCATTTCACCTCACTGCAGGACTTCAGGTGGAATAACAAATATTGTGAGCTTCGTGAGAAAACAGCACCCAAAGTAGGGGTGTGTTGTGGGTGTGCTGTGGTACTGTGGACTTTGAAATGAAGGCTAGAGCCATGCTGGGCTTTCCTGTGCTTGCTTCAGGTCAGAGTAACATGGCTGGGAACCCTGCAGACCTTTTAATCAAATGTTTTCCTCTTAACCTTGTGTGACAGAGCACTAAAACAGCAACAAATACCGTCTTGTGCTCTCGGAGACTGTGGCTTTAATCTAATCATAGGTTTGTTTTGGAGGAAATGAGATACAGTGCAACACTTTGGAAGGGTACAGTGTTCTTATCTGCTTGGCATAACTGGAGGAAAATCCGTCAAGTAAAAAGAGTGAGAACAAGGAAGCTTGTAACATCCCTGCTTTCTATCCAGTGGAGTGTGTGATTGCAGGTAATTTAGCAGAGATGTCATCTGAAGGAGGAGCTCTTGCCTCTGCTTCTGTACCTTCGCTCTCTGCTGGTAGGAGACACCGTATCGCTCACTCTTCTGCACCAGTTCCTGCCCCGTCGGTGTGCAAGGGACTGCCCGGTTCAGAAGGATGTCTGAGGAATGCACATACCCAAAAGCCCCGCAGGAAAGGCTCGTGTTGTTCTGGGGATGGCAGGAGAGCTCTGAAAATGTGCCCGGGAGCTGTGAACCTCCTGAGCTTTGCTGTGGTGGCCCAGCACTGTGTGGGTTTGGGGCTGGCTGGAGCTGGTGCTGTTGCTGAGATCCTGGCAGATGGAAAGGTGTCCCTGCTCCCAGCAGGCGAGATCTCATGGGCTGAGGCAGCCTGTGTTTCTGGAGAGATGGGACTGTGAGTAAGGGGAAAGCTCTGAAGACCTACCCTACAGCTTTTTGAAAGAATTAGCCTTTAGCACCTATGCTGGATGAAAGGAAAGCAATGCAGTGAAGGCTTGAAAAAAGCCTGAGTATTGTAACTGTGCAATAAAGGCAACGTTTCTACCTGTTTATTGCTTCCTACTTCAAGCTCTTCCAATGAATAGGAGGCAGGATATCTGCAGACCTTTGGAGGAGTAGCTGTGTGGTGTTAAAAATAAAATTGCAGAATGTCTAAATAGGTCATTTAGGCTATGAAAAGCAAACCTTTTGGGAAAATTTCAGCTATGTTTGGATATAGCTAGACGAGTCAAGCCTCTAGAAAAGGAGACACAGTAAACTTGCAGGCTATCTGTAAACTCTTGGCTGGGCAGAGGTTGGAGTGCAGGGAGGCAGATCTAGCTCATCCTACAGGAATGTGGTGGCCCTCACTGTTACAGTAGCTGCTTTCCTCTCCATTTTGTTCAGCATAGAATCTGTGAGTAACAGTAATGCTTTTATCTGCCTCAGTTTCCCTTCTTTTCCCCTCTAGTAAATGAAGAAGAAACCAAGCTCATCTCCAGCTGGGAACTGAAGCTGTAGGTGACTTATAGGTTGACAGCATGACAGATGTTGAAGTGTTCTCTCCAGACGAGACTCCCTGTAGAGTGCTTTTATGTCTCCTGGCAAGGACGAGTGGGGCTGTGTTGTGTCTAGGGGAGGTGAGCTGTGTGCCTGTGCCAGCACCTGAGCTGAAGGTGGGGTGAGAAGTGTACCTATTACTGAGCCTTATCTTCCCCACAGCTCTAGTTTGTGGGGTGGGACACTTTCTGTGGGGTGGGACAGGCAGGCCAGCAGAGCCATCCTGCTCTGGGGTGAATTGCTGCAGGCTGGGAGCTCTTGGCCCCTGCCCAGCTCCCCTTCTCGGCAGGTGCTGAGCTGCTGAGCTTTGCCCAAGAAGAAAGACGAGCGTCATCATTGCTTGGATAAGATAAAGCATGACCAAAGCCTTGTTACCCTTGGCAGGTGTGGCTAGATGCTGGCTGGAATTTGTGCAGCTCAGAGGAATAGCCAGGCTCTTCAGCTGCGGGGAGGGTGGCAAAGCCTCTTTAAAACGTGGAGACTTATGCTGGAGCAGGGAAGGTGAGTGCAAGGCTCTGAGGGATGTGAGTGGAGGAGCAGCCACCCGGTAAGCCTGTGGGCAGAAGGACATCTGCTGTGTGTCCCTGTGTCCTGCTGCGGACTCTGGTGTGGGTGTTGCTCTATGGCAGCTCCATCGGTGCCCTCCGAGCAGGGCTGTGTGGGTGACCTGGCGTGTAGCAGGGCTGAGAACCTCTTCAGCAGCAGTGTCTCTCTCTTCTCCTTTGGTTTTTGGAGTTCTGAGATCTCTTTTGTCCTGAACTGTGTCCTCCTGTCTGAGATCATGGGAACTAGGGAAAAAAAAAATCAGATTTATTGGAGGGAGAAAGGACATGTGGGCACACCCACAAATGTCCAAGGTTTTTTCTGTTGCATACTTTGCTCCTGTGCTTGAGAGCTGCTTTCCTTCTTCCTTATCCTCTTTGCCTCTTTAAGGAGTTTGCAAGATGCCTGATCTACCTTTCCTTTCTCCCAGGCATGTAGCCAGAGGGGTAATCCTCTGCTCCAGTAGAGGTGCTCAAACCCCTTTGATTTAATGGATTTCCTATGGCACAAAGTCTCTTTCGCTTCCTATGCAAATCGGGTTGCTCAGTCTAAGCCGCTAAATGCAAATGGACCACTTGTAGCTGTTTCCTCTCAAGAGTGCTGTGGGCTTGATGCAAAGCATGGAGATGAGCCCTCAGGAGCTGGGAGAGCAGAGCTGCACCTGGATTTGTGCTGGAGAAAGGTCAGCGTGGCCACAGTTCACCCGTTCCCAGACTTCTGAGGTGGGGATAGCAGGCAGGATATATAATGTCAGCTTCAAAATGAACAATTGTTTATAGGAATGGACTAACACCTGCTAGTTGTGGGTGTGGGGGGCTTGCCTGGTTGTTGTCTCCCCTCTCTCCTTACCAAGTCCCTGCTGCAATCCCTGTGCAGAATCTGCGCTGACTCTGATTTGGTGACTCAAGCCACTCTGACACCTGGATCCCTTTTCTCTATTCAGGTTGGCAAATAATGTTCAGTCTGTAATCATGCTTGAGAGCTCTTGCCATTGTCCTAGATATGGGGAGCTGGAGTGATGCTTAAATTGGCTTAATCCAATTCGATCTGAAAATCCACTGCCCTGAACAATAAATGCTGCATGTGGGGGGTGGCATTCAAGTGTCTTTACTAAATAAAAAACCTTTTAAGCATCAGAAAGAAAAAAGCCTTTTTCTTTTCAATGTGTACCACTAAATACACAGGATGTGCAGTATGGTTGAATTACCATTACTATGGGAACCATAACTTTTTGTATTTCCTGACCTTTATCCGTGTAATACTAAGGATTCATTAATGTGCTTCCAAAGTGCAGGGGTTTTGGGGCTTTTTTTTTTTTTTGGTGTGTTTTATAAGCTTTTTTTGTTGTGGTCAGTACTAAGAGAACCTTTGTAAAGAACTCCAGGGGGGATTAGACACAGGACAGGGTGCAAGGTGCAGAAAGCAGTTTGCTCCCTTTTTTTGTACTGTTCTAGCAGCATCCCAGCCAAGACCATGGGTCAGTGTCAGGCAAGACTTCTGCAGCAATGGTGAACAAAATGGTGAGTAAACTCTCCTGCTTGGAGGTATGCACCTCACTTGGTATGGGTTTGTTTGGTTTTATTGGGTTTTTTACCACAGCTGCATTGTTAGAGCCTGCCACAGGGGATTTGGGATCCTGCAGCTGAGGGCAAAGCTGAGCCCGTGAGGAATAGAAAGGTGATGGTGCCCTCTGACAGCACAGAGCCATCTCCCAGATGGCTCAGGGGAGCTCCGTGGCCATGTTAAATCTCTAGCAAATACAATTGTGATTCTTTGTAGTAGGCTTCATGTCCATTTTTTAGTCTGGGTTTTGAAATAACCATCTTAAAATAATAGGGAAGGACACGTCTTTGCTTTCTGCAGGTCCTATTTACTTGTTGCTGCAAGAATGGGGCTCTTTGGAGCTCCTCTCTTTGCAGAAAGATGAGGTCTCTGCTGTCCAGACACCGGCTGGAGTCTTCTCAGTGGAAAATGGGGCTTTCCTCTCTGTAGAGGCTAGGCTTGCCTGCTCGTGATTTGTATGGCAAAGCTGGTTTCCTGGGCAAAAGAGGTGTGTGGGGAAGGGATGAGAAAAGGGCACATAAACCTTACCAGGTGATGAAAAACCAGCCTGCCAGGGTCTCAACTCTTTTTTTTTTTTCTCTTTCCTTTGCCATCTTTCCTGAGAAGACCTCAGGCTTCACTAGTAGGAGCTGACAGAGCTGAGAACATCTTCGTGCTGCCTGGAGACTCTGGAGTGGCCAGTGAGCAACAGATCCCCATCAGCAACTCCAGCTGTCGGCAGGCAGGGATGCCTTTGCTTCCTTCTGGGGATGCTGTGGGATAGTGTGGTGCTCTGGTCAGTGGCAGGATAGAGGGTGGCATTTCTGGCTGCTTTAGTGAGATAGTCCTGGGGCACACACCCGCCCCTCGTGTGTGTTTTATGTTTGGAAACGTGCTCCTTGCTCTGTCATCTTATGCTTTGCTTCTCTCTTCTGCTGAGTTCTCTGTGCCTCTCTATGTGAAACAGGTTTCCAGCCTCGTAAAACTGGAGTTAAACTCGAGGCAGGATTCAGAGGGGCGGTTTCCAGCCCTTGCCTGGTGGAAATTGGCTGGGGGCAAGGCAGCAAGCGAAGTACAAGCACAGCTAGAGTTTCTCAGGGAAGGTAAGTTCAGTGTGAGAGAGATGAGGGATCATCTGCTTGCATACCCCTTCTTCCCCTCTCGCCTAAGGCAGCTCAGAAACAAGCCCTTCTCCCTCGAAGCAAGGCAGGATTACAAGGAATTTGCCTTGGAAGCTCAAGGGCAGGCTTTCTTGTGCTGCCTTCTGAACTGAGGACTGCTGGGCTGTGTTGGAAAGGGGCTGAGATGCGTAGGGAGCAGTGCAGACCACACCTCCTGGCTTGGCCGGGCTCTGATCCTCTATTTCCAGTGGCACTGTTCCTTCCCCGCTAGCTCCTTGCTGTGGAATACACCGCTGCTTCCAGGGAAGGGGAGCAACACTCCTGCTGCTCCAGGTATCTGGGGACACCTGCAGAGAGACAAAATGGGGTGGAGGGGAGGGAAGAACGTTTCTCATTTGGGCAAAGAATTATTTTAGCAGGAAGTCTGGACGAGTTTGTCAGTTGCTGTGTCTCAGCAGAGTTTCTCCCCAGGAATTTTCTGTTCCGACTTCCTGCTTTTGCTTTAAAGCAGCAGAGTGGAGCTCACTGAGTGCAGTGGCATTGTATATCATGCAAAAACCAGTTGTAATTTCTGTGAGAGAGGAAGGAAAATGTATTGATTGGTTTTCAAGAGCTGGGGTTGCTTATTAATTAGTGTTTCAGTTTGGATCAGTCGAGGTCTTTGCAAATGTCGAATTGAAGAAATTTGTTCTCAGTTCTGATGTGGTTCCACAAGATGCTTAACTGTTTCTAGTGACTGATTTGGGAAACTGCTGATATGGAGTAATAGCTGAATATTACAATGTGTGAGATTGTTGTTTTGGTTTTTTTCAATAGATGGATGTCTTGAGCTGGTCTGATTAAAAACAAAGTTTTTTCCGCTGCATGCTTTCTGAAGACAACTAGAAATTTTTCTTTAAAAGCATTTGGCAGGAAATTTCCCACTATCTTTCATAAATACAGCTATTTCCCTCTACCCTTTTTTGTAATCCCTCATCCTTGTTCCTGCTGTGGGCTTCTGATTCAGTGATAGCTTTTGTCAAAGAGAGGAATATCCCCCCCCCAACCTCGGAGTGATTTTTGCTTTTCCTAGAACACTTGTACGTGCTGAACAAAAGCACACCTCAAATGGCATCTGCTTCCAACCTTGCTTCAAATGTTGCTGCTTGCTTTGATTGCTCCTTGCACTAAGCTGTGCCTGGCATGCCAGGAACAGGTGCCCTTCACCTGCCTCTGTTATGCTGCTTTGTGGAGGAGAAGCTCAAGGCTTGTGGCTGCTCAAAATGTTCTCTAGTTTTCTGTCCTGTAGACGTCTGAGGCTTTTAGTATTTTGTCGTGATTGTCCCCTCTGAATGAGAAAAGGAGAGGATGTGTCTGATGTCTTGTACTAGATCCTGGAATTCTTGTACATCCAGACCAATTCTTTATTTTGGGATGGATGTGGTGGTATTTGGATTTGGGGCTTTACCTGTGCTCCCTTCAATGGTCTGACAGCCCAGTGGTGTCTCTACTCTAGGCATGGACTTCACCCTTTTGCAGTGCATAGGTTACATTGGTGTTTCAGGAAAAGTGTTTTGCTCAGCACAGCCAACACCTCCTTGAGCTCACAGGAAGGAGTGAATTTTTACCTTTATACTTACTCTTGGTAGGTAGATCAAGAGGTGAGAGGTAACTAAGTGTCACATATCTGTGCACAGGGCAGTTTTCCTCTCTGGGAGGCAGAGAACGGGTTAACTGTCTTCTTGGAAATTTGTTTCACCCACCTGCCTCGGTTTTGTTTGTTGTTTTAACAACATTTGCAGAAAGGTCAAACTGTCCATGCATCCCTCCTGGGCAAAATCAATACAGCATCAGGCAGAGAGATACTTGCACAGGGAGCTGTGGTCCCTAGAAATCCTATCCATACTCGTTCTTACTCATTAATGTTTGCAAACCTTTTTTTTGTTTTTTACGTGCATCTTGCAGGTTTCAGAACAGTGAGGTAAAGCTTTTCCTGCTGATCCCATCACTAACATGTAGCCTAGTAAATATTAGGTGAGGGTGAGATAGTGGCGTCCAGTTCTCAAAATATTGGATGAGAACTTCTTGGGATGAGGGGGAAATAATGCTTGAATTTCTTGCATCCTCCCATCAGTTGTATCCAGCTCTCTGGATAAGGAGGTTTCAGGTGCTGCAGAGAACTTGCTGGCTCAGCTGGAGAAGAAATCGCTGTTTACATTACACATGTATTCAGTAAACAATGTGAATATTTTATCAAAAAATAAGTTTTTCAGGGGAAAGGAGAAAAGGATTGGGCAGTCTGCTGTTGTGGCTTGATATTTTATCTGTGCCTGGGTATGCTGGGGGAACAGTCTGAGGACAAAAACATAAGGCTAGGAATGTTTGTTTGTGCGAGGCTGATTTCAAGACAAAGGATCTCGATCAACAAAGGTGAGGCTCTTGCGCACTTCTCCGAGCTCACACCTGTGGTACTGCAGGTGAGATGGCATTGTCACAGGATTTTTAGCCTTTGTACAAAGAGGGCATTGAAGTGGCTGAGGAAAACTTGCAGCTGGCCAGGAGGGACTCGTGCTCAAGTCAGTGGGTGGCAGCTGGGAAATTTAATGAAGTGGCAAAACAAGATTGGGAATCACCTGGAGGAAGCCATGAACACTTTTCTTCCTCAGCATCCTGAGGCTGGGTGGCAGAAAGTTCATTCTCCATGAAGTTGATGTTTCTCTCTTAAAACAGAAGGGAAAACTACTCAAAAGAAGCCTTGAGAGGGTGACTGGCTTAAACATCTGCTGGATGAGTATGCGTACATAGCAGCAGCCCAGGAGGGATCCTGCTGAGGCCAGACAAAGTGTGAGGCTGTCATGGAAAGACTGAGCTTCGTATTAGAAGGGAAAATCTTTGTTCTGGTATGACATAGACAGCTAGAATCTGAGGACTCACAGGGAGAACAGAGTGGATTTCAGTACATGGCCATGACAGCTGTGGGGAGAAGCCTGTCCTTTGGCTGCTGGAGTACCCAGTGCAGTCCATTAGACTTTTTGCTGGTGAAAACGCAGCAAATGCTCTGGTCATTTTGGTCAAAGATTCCATGTACTTTGAAGGGGGTTCTGCAGATGAGAGAGCAGCCTCTATTCATGCTGAGAACAGCCAGGCTGAACCAGCCCTGTATCTCCTACAGCAGCTAATGGCAGATACCCTCATCTTCCCAGCAAAAATATTGGATGATAGTCTCCCAGGACACTCTTTTTGCTATTTGTGGAATAGAACATTTTCACCAAAACAGCTATTTTTTTTTGTAATAGTCCTTCATGGACAAATTCAGAGCAGAACAAAACAGCCACTTCTGCAGCTCATGAATACCTGTGACATTCTCAGCATCTCATGTCAGTGAGATGACACACTTGAAAAGGGTTGTAGAGAAGAGCTTCCTCCTGTCTGATGTGCAAATGCCATCACCAGCTTAATCTGAGGCTCCTGGATTCTTTTCTTAGAGGAGGCAGTGAGTGAGGACAGTTCTTCACCATCTCTACCATTTGGGAATAGCTCACAAAGGCAACTTCACAACCCCCAAATTTTAGCATTTGAAGCTTTTTGTGTCCTTTAAAATCTCTTATCCATTTATTAAACAAAAGGGTATTTCTGCACAATTTTGTCTTTGACACACTTCAGGAACACTGATGAAATGTGTCTGAGCAGAGGACTGAGATGTGCCTGCTTTCAGCCTGAATTTTTGTCTGCAGGACACCAAGTGTAGGGAGGGCTGGGGAAGAGCCTCATGTACCCTCTGCTGCTTGCAGGGTGTGAAAGGAATCTCCTCAGCAGCCTTTCTCCTGCTGTGTTCCTGCTGAGCTGCAGCAGCTGAGGGCATTTTTAGCTTGATGATGCCTTAGCTGTTCAGTAAAAGGTGGCATGAGCCCAGCAGAGTCTTGGTTGTTGTCTCTAGTACAACCTTCTCTGCATTCAAGTGTTCCCTTCTCTAAAGGAGCAGGTAAGGCAGAAGGGAGTTGCCACTCATGTTCCATTAAATAAGCTGAGGATCTATCCTGGATTTATGTCATTTCCTGAAGAGCATTAAATGCCAGGTTAGGTTTGGATCTTGTCTTCCTTATGGGGAGGTACCTACATGCCTCAACAACCCCTGCAAAAGAGGAGTAGAAGAAAGCAGGGATCTCCTTAGCCTGGGCTCTCAGTGCTCAGTTTTTCCTTTGAATCAAAAATGATCCAGCATATCTGCTGTCAAGCACCAAGTCCTCTGCCTTCTATCCTCTTTTTCCCACATCTGGGCTGGCAAATAAAGTTTTTTTGCCTCCTGCCTACCTGCCTGGTCTGTAGGTAGCCCCTGCAGAGCACATACTTTGGTGTTAGGCATGATCTAATTCCCGACTGCTGAACTCCAAGCAGCATCTGCCTCCAAGTTCACAGCACTGTTAGTAGTGTTCAGCAAATGCTGCAGTATAGAAGATGAATCCTTATTGCTGTAATGCTCTGTTCTGTCTCTTTAAAGTTTCAGGAAACCTGTAAGCCTCTATAAAGCAACAGAATTCATGAAAATTACTTGTTTTTAAACTAGCTGTTGTTATTTGTCATGTCTTATTGCAGGCATGGTCTTTATTTTCTGAGAAGTCAGCTGTGCGCTAGTTACACTGACAGATCCAAGACCATTAGCTGTTTATGGAAAAAATGTGGTTTGGATTTTGTTTTTAATTGCTGAGAATTAACTTTTGGCCCAAATATTATCAGAGGAAAAACTGATGCTTTCTCTCTCCATTCCTGAAGCAAAACAGCCCAACAAAGCCAAAAGCCCAATTAGGAGGAGAGGTTCCAGTGCAAACACTCTCGCTCACTGTTTGCTGTGCCAATGCTTTGCCAGTGTGAGAGAGCTGCAAAATGCCACTAGCTGGCAGTGCCAAAGCTGGGGAGCAGCACGAGGGGGTGGTGGAGGATTTGTGGCAATTTCTGGGATGAAGGATGTTGTTTTGGGACGCTGTGGGTATCTATCCCTGTTGCAGACTTCTTATGTTGATCGCTGTTGGCACGGTCAGTGGTTTCTGTTGTGCTGTTGAATTGAGAAGCATGAGTGAGTGCAGATTTAACAAGTTTATTTGTTCACCTCTTGAAATGGAAAAAAGAGAACTATTACCACTCTCAGGTTGCTTGGTGATAAGAGCATAGAGTCTAAATCAAACAACTTCCCCCATGGCAAGTTGTTTTTTTTAAGCAAAGATCAAGAAGTTGATAATGGTAAATTCCTCCCTGATGAACTTTGGTGAGGGAAATAGTGAATTTCAGCATAGCCTCTCTTTAGGTTGCTCTACAGAATGAGGAAGGCTCTTGAACCTGTCAGTGTTTCTGGGATATACCTCGGTATCCTACTGGCATTTCCCATGGTGAAGTCATCCAAGATACAGCAGCATGGGTTAGCTCAGGGCTATCAGGCTGGGCTAATCCCCTGCTGAATAAACAACACAAAGGTTCCTGGATTTGTTCCTGTTTCCTTAAAGGGATACAGTCAAGTGCAGGCAATTAAAAGAGAGAGAGTAAAGTGTAGCTCTAGATATGAACACCTGATTTCAGGCTTTCTGCCCAGGGTGTGTATGGGTTTCTTAAGTATTTTTAAAGAAAAAAAACTTTGATGAAACAATTGATGTTTTTCTCATTTTTCAGTGTATTTCTTTTCCTGCCATTCCCTTTGGGAAGGGAGAACCCAACAACCACCCAAACAAATTCCAAACAACGGAAACAAATTTCCTAGAGAAGGGAAAGAGCAAAATTAATTTTGAACAAAGTGCACTAGAGAAATAACTACTCTCTTTTTGCCTTTCTCCCAGTCCTTTCAGGCTGAACCTTGGCAGAGCCTTTCAAAATAATTTTCATAAAAGAGTACCCAGTTCCTTTGAGCAGCTTTTGGAAATTTAGCGTCTGTGGAAGCCGTTTTGTCACAGGGGTCAGTGTCTTTCCCTGGCAAGATCTCTGCTCTGCCTTCACCTGGTCTGTTTTGTATGGCTGTGATTTTTGTCCATGCATATGTGCTTTTTTTGCCTGCAGCTAAGCATAATAATTGTAAACACCTCCATTTGATCACTGAATCTCACAGTACTATAAAATCTGGAATATGTAGATGTGACTGTGATCTAAAACAAGCATTTTTAATAGCAATTGCTAGCTTTCAAAACCTTGGGAGCAAAGGTAGGTAGAACAAACAGAGCAAGTGGCACATGTTTGATATCAAATGGTATAAGAAGGACCTGTGAAGTTTTTATTGCCCTTTTCTTGTAAAACTTACCTGTTGCTCACCTGCTCCTGAGTGATGCTTCCGTTCCATGACCAAGCAACAAATGCTTTGTACCTACTGCATCTTGGCCTGGTTTTGTTGTGAGTTTGTAATGTGCTGGAGGAACAGCCTTGTGCTGCAGTGACCCTTTACCCAGCCCTTCATCTCCTCTTTGTGTAATATCTTCTCCTGTCTGGGATCAAACCTGTCTCGTCCAGTGAATGCAACCAGGAGAGTGTGTGCCTGAACACTTGGTGAATGAATTCCTTTGAAGTTGTAAGACTTATTTTTCTGCATCAGGAGTAGAAAGGAAAGGGTGTGTGTTCTTCTGATTTGTTTAAATAAATGGCTTAAATATTTAGCTTTAGTATGGGGGTGGTTTTGTTGTTTCTAATAATATTGTCTTAGGCAGAGATACAGGAGGATGTCTTTTGGGAAACCTCCCAGCAAGTATCTGAACGCTTTAGTTTGTGGTACACCTATAACAATTCTTCTTGAATATTCCTTTCTACCACTCTTGTCACCAGAAATTCAGTGGTACGGGAAAGCTTTCCCTTATAGGTTCCCTCTACAGGACCCAAACACCAGCCTTGTTCTGTAATCCTGGGTAAGCCACTCAGCCAGTTGTGCTTAGTTTTCCCCTCCTTCATTAACTGTTGATGCATTGTCTTGCACTGGGGAGGACTGCGAGGAATGCAGCGTATTCAGTGCATGCACAATGCCCTGCAGTGACTAGGGTCATCTAAGGACCAGCTGTGGAAATTTGGCTGCACTCCTCACTTTCCTTTCCTCCTTGTCATCGGGCTGTGGAAAAAAATGAAAAAAAACCACAACACCCCAAAGTTGTCATGTGCACATGGTGGTCAGGGTCACCTAGATAAGGGCTTGGTTGTTGATAGCATTCTATCCCTGGCTTTCCTGTACCTCTTTAACACTGCTTATGGCTACAGGAGGAGAAGCTTTTTGAGGCAATAAATTGGAAATTGTGACCCTGTAGTGCTACCTTGGAAGTAGTACCTCCCTTTTTCAGGAAAAGCAACTCGTGTCTGTTCTTTCTGCTTGTTGAAATTAGCAGTTTCTGCATTCACGTTTTTCGTTCTTCAGCTTTGAGGCTTTGAAACTATCTGGATGCTTGAGTTTCACATGTAATTATCAATCTCCAGATATTGAGTCTTAAAATGCCAGCTGTCACAAACATCAGGAACCAAACTAGAGGAGGTGACAGTCTCCATAGGCATAGGCAGGTGACGTGACTTACCCACAGCCATATGACCAAATGAGTCAGGATTAAAATTCAAGTCTCATGATTTTCCTAAACAATGCCAAGCCCGTGGGAGCCAGCTGACTTTCTGCCACAGCTTTGCAGAGGACAAACCTCAGTTTATGCCTTAGGTAGTTAAAATAGTCATTTAAGAGTGGTCTGAGTTTCCTCAGTGCAGACATACAGGAGCTGGTGCTGGCTGTCTTTATGGCAGGCAATTTCCTGTTCTGTGCTGTGTCTGAGGGGACCTGTGTTTGCTTTCCAGGCTCTGGGGAAGTTGTCTTGCAGGAGCAGGTGAATTTTTGCTTCCTAAACCCCAGCATATACTATGGCAGGAGTTACCGGGTGTAATCCATAGCTCTGTATCAGGTTTTTCAGGTGTTGGATCCTGCCCAAACCTGAGCTGTGCAGTATCAGAGCTGACCTTGCGCACAGGCAGCTGAGCCCGTGGGGGGGGGGGGGGG
>VWZN01013563.1:70850-104012 GCA_013396955.1 Regulus satrapa | reverse complement strand
GGGGGGGGGGAAGAAGACAGGGCTGAAGAAAACCACTACACACCAGGGGCATTTGAGCATGTGTTGTATTGGAGCCCTCTAGATCCCTGGCACTTCCATCCTCCCAATAGATCTCCCAGGCCCTGGGAAGGAGCTTTTGGTCTCCAGCACTGTTACCAGAGGTGAAGGGGGCTGAGAACTCGTTTGAACTGAAGCTGGGACTCCATCTCTTGTGGAGTTGGTGCTGGTCAAACCGAAAACAGTCCCATGAGGCTTTGTCAGCACCCACCCCATTTCTGTCAGCGTGTTAATAGGAACACTGAATGTCTTCATACGGTTTCTAAGGGAGGCTAGACAAGTGTCTTGGAAGATAAGGAAGGAATCACCTGGCTCAGGAATTGTCCCAGGCTGACAGTGGCTATTAGTTGGCAGATGTCTTCAGGGAATTCTTCTCTTTGCTTGCCCTGCTGTAACTTTTCCTTCACCAGCCATTCACAGCCAGTGTTGAGGGCAGGATGCTGGGCTAGACAAACTCTGCGGTGACCCAATGCACGCCTTTTTATGATGGAAATCAACAGCCCAAGATGCAGAGATTGTCCTGACTTCAGGTTAGGTGTGGAAATCTATTCTTAGCGGTGCTGACCTTTTCCTGCCAGAAGGGACCTGATAGAACTAATCCTAACAAGAAGTTTTGGTAACAACCACTGGCTTTGTCACTGGAGGTGGCTTGACTTCATCTCTCTGGCAGGGCCTGGCAGGTTTGCCTGACCAAAGCCTGTACTTATCTTCTCTGCCTTTGCCCCTTGTGTTAGGAAAGCATGGTTCTTCCCAAGCTGATCTCTCTGCACTTAAGCCAGCTCTGCTTGCCTCACTTTTGGATACCAGTCCACACTTCTGGTACTCCAAAGACCTCAGCCTCTTTCAGAGTGTTTCTTCTGTGATGTTGTGCTGATGAAGCTGCTGGCCCAGTCCCTTGCAGTGATGATCTGTAACTAGGGAAGGAATGACAGCACCTGTTAGACTGAAATCTGCTTTGTGCCCCACCTGCACCATGCAATGCCCTTACACACAGGGAGAGAGGAAGAATTTCTCAGTCACAAGCTTCTGGGAGAGAAGTCCATCAGAGCTGCAATATATTTTGCTTCCTGGGTTCTCTCTTATTTCCTGCTTTGTTCCTCTACAAGTGCTCTGTCAGCATTGAAAAAGCCATATCTGGCTTGAAGCCACTTGAAGCAGCTTGGACAAGAGACTTCCTGCTCTGAACGTTGAATTAATGGGCTTGGTCTTTTAGACGAGTGAAATCCTTTCAGACTTCTGTCCATGTCAGGCTCCCAGCTCTTCTGATTAAGAGGCTTTTAACTCAGCCAGTGTTTGGGAGCTACAGTGCAGCTGTGCTTTTGATAAAATGAGGAAATGCTAGAAGTAGAGATGTAATGGGTTGGATTTCAGCTTCAAAAAAAAATTGTCTCTGAGAGAGAACAGAACATCCTTCTTGTACCACCTTTGTTTGCTGCAGCAAAGCTGGGGAGACATCAACTGTGTGGGCTGCTCTAGAACTGCTGAAGCTGATAATAAGAAAGTAAGGTCATCTTTACTTCTGGGGTCCTCAATGTCTCTTAAGCAGCAAGGGGGATGTTTTGGAAAACATTGCTTCCTTGTGCCTTTCCTTATTCTGGCTGTTTTCTATAATGCTGTCACGGCTCTTGCTTTGAAATCCTTTTTGCTTTCCACCCCGTTGCTGTCTGGAACAGGGTGCTGCTTGTGCTGAGGCTGTATCTTTGCAAAAGGAATGGGTCTGGAAAAAGCCTTCAGGAAGGTGGTCTGTAGAAGCCAATAATTATCATTCACCAACAGAGCTGTGATTCCTCACCATAATCACCTGTAAAATCTAGGAAGCATAAGATATTTGGGTCCTTTTTGATTTTCTTTCAAGGCCAGCTTTGCCGCTTATATTTGAATATAAAAATAAGCTGGTGTTCTTTCTGACTTCTTTGCTCGTTACACACACAGACTTGCCATCAGAAGCAGGCTGACTGTCCAGCTAATGTGTAGAATCTAACTTCAGTCTCCAAATTTTGCTGTGCTGGCGCCATAACACAAAAAATACTTGGTAGGAGGGTTTGTTTGAGAAAGAGCAAGAGAGAAAAACACGGTCTGCCTCTGTATATTTTTATGTTTTCTCCCCTTCTTCCTTCTGCTGTATTTCTCAAAGCTTGGTCCAACTCTGCGTCCTCGCTTGCCAGGGATGTTTACTTGACTAGAAACATACAACAGCACCCATTTATAGGTAGTCTTCAGAGTTCAGTCTCACTTGAGCAGATATTTATTTAAAACAGAGGGGCCCTGGAAAAACACTGACTTGAAAGGGGGAATGAAGCGTTCTGCTTGTTCTGTGAGGCAGAACCACCCGCTGGCTCGTGGACCAGCAATAATAAACGGAGTCAAAGAGCGTGGGGCATGATTGCCTTCTCCTTTTGTGTCAGCTTCGGATCGTTCTCGCATGTGACATTCTTCCTGGCCATCATGCTCTTTATCCTCCCATTGTAACAAGAGTGCAAACAGAATTAGTTTGTTTGTTATCGTGGCATCTCTACGTGGCTTTTAATTTCTTGGACGTTAAAAAAAAACCCAAGCGACCCAACCCTCAAGCCTTCTTTGTCCAGCACTGTTTAAATCTGCTCTCAGCCTGCTTGCACAGCTCACTTCTGCCCTGTAATGCAGAAAACAGGTCTGCAGACGGAGAAATCTAAAGCAGTCAGTGCAACAGGGCTTCAAAAATGTGGTGGCGTTGCTGAAGAGGAGCTGTCTGGCGGTGTCTGATTCCATCAGATCAGTAAGTCAGAAGGTGGCTCGGTGTAGGGATGTATTGTAGGCATTTTTACAGTCACAGTGCTAAGCTTAAATGGGTGCTCCCATTCCTTTTTGCTCTAGGTCCTTGTAAGTGATGGGAAATATTTTCTTTGGCCTCTGAAATGTCTCCATAGTTTTGTGGTTTCCTTCCTATAAAGGTGAACGTTTCAGATTAAAATTCTCTTTGGCAGCTCATGAGTTCTCAAAACAGGCTTGAAGGCAAGGGGTCAGGAGTGCCCAGCTTATTAAATTTTTCCCAGCGTAGGAATTGTCTGACCTTTCTTTGTACTTCAATAGCATTAAAAAATAAAAAAAAAGATGGAGCTAGTATTTGGAAAGTGTTAACAAGAAAATGTCAGAGGTGGAAGACCAGACAGAGGACCTGGCTGGGAGAGGACTGAGAGGGACATTTCTTCTCCTTCTTCTGTCACTTGCATAGATCATCCTCCTGTCTGCTCTCATCCTGCTCTGGGTTTTTGCAGTTTTAATGTAGGTTTGGTGCTCAAAGGCGTGGTGCAGAAAAACAAGAGAAGGAAAAGCACATGTTATTGCCAGAGGAACCAAGACCAGAGGTGCAGCTTGCAGCCTTTGAGCCCTGTCTTAGCTGATGTGGCACTATCACTGTGCTCCCATGCAGATTTACCTGTGTGCTTTAATATTCCCTTCCCACCCTCTTGTTTCTGCTGAAACCTTCCCTTGGCACCTGGGTTTCACCAGCAAAGAACTCAGGCTGCACTGTGGGTCAGAGGCAGAGGAGGGGGAGAGATGGCAGCAGAGCTGGGTTGCAGGGTGGAGGGTTACAGATGTGTGGAAGGCTCAGCTACACCCGTTTATAGGTACAGGGCTTACCTACATGTGGTGTGTACCTCAGTGTGGTGTGTCTCTGACACAAACTCCCCTTCCCCCCCTCTGCTCAGTTGATAGAACCATGGAATATTTTGGGTTGGAGAGGACTACAAAGGTTACTTTGCCCAGGTACGGATGCTGAATGTTGTTCTTCCAACCATCGAGGTATTTAACTATATCGTGTGTGGGTTGGAAGTGGAGGGTCATGTTTGACTGGGTTTTCTCTGTTTCCTGCCCCACAGCTCTTCTTCTGTTTGGCTCTGCCCTGGGGAAAAAGACTTTGAGAAGATGGAGAACCAGAGTGGAGTGCTCTTGGGATACGTCCGCTGGGAGGGAAAAGAGGAAGGGGGTGAGGAGGATGGGGTGGCTCCTCGTGTTTCTCCTCCCAGCCAAATGAGCAGACTGGAAGATGTGCAGGTGGAGATGCTTCAGAAGGCAAGGGAGCTCTTCCAGCTGTGTGACAAGGATGAGAAGGGTTTTATCACCAAGGTGGACATGCAGGTGAGGGAAAAAATTCTTCCTCTGTCCTGGAAGGATCTGTGAAGTCACAGGTGGCAAAGAAGGGGGAAACGTGGCATGCCTTCGCTCTTGGCAAGTGTGGGTGTGCGTGTGGCCTCTGTCTTATTCGGATTTCTAAGATCCAAACTCTGGCACAGACAGCTGCTAGGAACTAAAACTCCCAAGAGGGCCTTGCATCTCCAGGGAATTACTGAGAAAAGTGCAATTCAAAATTGTTAAGGAATGCATAAAATAAAAAATGTCATGACTGTTCTTATAAACCTTAAGAATGCAGTGGATGGGAAATTTGGAGGGGAAAAAATAATCTTTATTTTAATTAAAAAAAACCCAAAAACCTACACAATGAACAGTCCATCAACCTCTCAAAGTTGAGACGACAAAGTTATGCAATGGTAGCTAAAGCCTAATCCAGAAACTCAGCTTAGACCTGAACTACAAATTTGCTTTACAACTGTGTTTGCTGCTTTCTGTTAAAAAAGTACTTGTTAACAAAATCCCTGTAGTTCTCAGTGAGTTTTGTTTTAAAAGTTTATTAGGAAGGTTACATGTGGATGATTTTTCTCCTGCCCCATCTCTCCCCACATCAATAAATAACACTTGACAGGTTCATGCCACTTTAAATATTGGCTTACTTTGCTTTGGGTTGTGTGATGCCTAAGTTACATTAATAAATTTTTATTAAGCTTTTATCTAAAGCTGCATGTTTAATGGACAGTTACAAGGTTTTAGACTACACCCTTTGTTATTTGTTTCTTGGGGTGCCCTTCCACCCTAGGTGCTCTGGACATGTATTGTGAAGGGGATTGTTTTGCTCCTTGTCCATGTTGTGGGAGTAGTGATACAGCTAACATGCTGTTATGGATGGAACATCTCCTTTAGGATCTGCAAGAGCTTGGGACTGAATCCAGATGCCCACAAGTCTGACCTTCCCCCCGTCAGCCAAAGAGATGGAGCTGATAGCTGGTCTGGTAGCAGAGCTCTCCTGGGCACAGCAGTGGCCACCGGAGGCTGGCAGTGCCACCTCTGAGCAGGAACGGAGGGAGGCAGGCAGTGAGCTAGAGGCAGTGGCTCTGTAGTGGGGGAGGGAGCAGGATGAGCTTTCTCCAAACAAAATAACCTGAAATTCCCTCTCTGAAGTCCTGTTTGAATCATCCAGTAATGGAAAAAGTCAACATATCAATGACTGCAGGCAGGTCTTTGTGTCATCGCTCAGCTATACTGGCAGACTGTCACACCCTGGCAGGATGCAGTGCTGGAAGGGCACATCGCTGTGGGCCAGAGCTGAGGATGGCAGGGACAATCACAAGGAAGACTTGAGCTATGCCTCCAGTTTGTTCTTTTGTCTTTGCAGCGGCTCCAGAGTGAGCTCCCACTAACCCCTGAGCAGCTGGAGACTGTTTTTGACAGCTTGGAACAGAATAATAAAGGATACCTGACACCTGTGGAGTTCAGCATGGGTCTAGGTAAGGACTGCATAGAGGCAGAGGAAGGAAAAAGCCCGCCGGTGGCAGGATGGTTTTTGTTGGTAAGAAAGTGCATGCAGTGGTTCTGCTGCAGCTGCACCAGCTGTGCAGGACAATGCCCCATGCTGATGTGAACATCACCGGAAAAGAGTGGGTGTGTATCCCCCTCCTGGAGGTTTTTTGCTGCCTTCTCCCACAGCTGTTCCCTGCCTGCCTGGTGGAGCCAGCCACAGAACATCTCCTGCTGGAGAGGGTATGTGCTGCAAACTGTGCCTGGCTATCTGATCAATTGTTCATGGAAATATGGAAATATGCCTCTTGGCAACTGTCCCCAGCTGGTAGCAATGCTGTCCAAGGGCGTTAGTAGGAGTCCTGTTAGTAGGCTAGAACACTGGCAAGTAAGCCTTTGTTGCCTTCTCACTGCTGTCTTTTCCAAACATTAGGAGAATGCTAATCCTTAACCAAAGTCCTCACTCATCAGCACAAGTGCTCATCTGCCTTGTCAGCTCTCAGAAAATCTGCACCTGTCAGCACCCTCCTTGAATATGCAGAGGTGTTACATGGATCGGGTCAAAGCAAGTGAACAGAGGTGGTCTAGGGTTTTCAGAAGGGGATGGAAGAGGCTCCTGAATTTTGCTCTTCTGACTGCTCAGATTATGTTTGTTCCTGGTATTCTCACAACTTGGGAGGGAGAGCTTTATAATGCTGCAGTTTGAATGGTCAGAAACAGCCACTGTGAGAGGAGAAGTTACAAAGATTTCCTCTAAATAAACCCAGTAAACCGTGTCTTGGGCCAGCCTGTACAGAGACTGTTTTTTATCCCACTGAGTGCCTGCTGACTCCAGCTGCTCCTGCCCTGTACCTCTGTCCTTGTCTGGTTCCACTTCTTTGGCAGAAACAAGAGTCCTCTTGGGAGTGAGGGCTTTCCAGTCCAGCACTATATGTAGCAGGTGAATGGGCACCATTTGTGCACATTGGCATCCACAGTACCCTTTTGTGTTAGGACTTGATTCCTCCCAAATCTCCTTGTATGAGGCATTTGTCCCATGGGCATAGCCTCAGGGGCATCACAAGGGCATCTGCCTCAGTGCCATTGCTGGCAGAGGTAGGCAAGTTTTCTCTTCGTGTCAGGTGCCACCCCGTGCTGGCAGCCTGTGGCTCTATGGCACTTGCTCCAGTCGAGGCAAAACACTTAAATTCTGCATTTATTTTCTTGGTGGTTATTCTTTGTGTTTGTCATCATTGAAATCCTTTTCAGACTTTGCTCCTAACTCAGGAGTTTGGCCTGGCTGTCTTTCTTATGGAGTGTGCAGGGGCAAATCATGGGAAAACAGTTCAGGCTGCAATCAAGTCTGCTTCTTGAGAGGGCTCCTTGCTCCTTCTAGAATATCAAAACAATCTTCAGATCATTCTCTACCTCAATTTTCCTATCTGTAAAAGAGAGATAATGAGACATAATGACTCTTTCTCAAAAGCAGACATCAGAAGTGCCTAATCTAAACCATTTTCCTTAATTGTCTGATCATCAGGTTTTAGCTAAGTAGGGTCTGGATCTCCACGTTTCAAGTTTTTTTACAGCACATTTTAAGAGTGGGAGAGAAGTAGCTAAATTCTGGATTTGTGGAGGTAAGAAGAGGTAAAGTTGAGTCCTTTTGAATTATAATAACGATGCATATTTTCCCCCTTAGAGTAGCTTCATGTTCTCATCTGTGCTCTGTGAACATCCTTGACTCCTGGTCTTGTAGTCGGGATGTAATTTCTGCCTTTTGAACAAGGCACATGCATTTTGGAAAGGAAGAGTAGCTGCTGCTGAAGGTCTGACCTCTGTATACAGATGAGGGGCTGTGTTTTGGACAGGATTGCTCGATTTGCTTCTTTGAGAAGGATTTATTCCCAGCCCCAGTATTTGTCACATGCCTCGCGTAGCAGGAGGTTCTCGTGGCCTCGGTGTCCCAGCACGAAGCAGAATCCAGATACCTGGAAGCCATCTACACGGGATGTGGGGGCAGTCGGAGGGCGAGCCCGTCCTGCTCCACACAACCCTGGCGGGGGGGCAGTCCTTGTCGCGCCGCGCTCGGCTCCGAGCAGAGGCGGCACGGCAGGAGGGAGGGCTGCTCAGCCCCTCCTCCTCCCCGTTCCCTGAGGCGCGGAGCTGCAGCCATGGAGCAGCCGGGGGCGGGCGCGCAGGGCCGAGGGCGGTGCGGCAGCGCCTGGCAGCCTCGGCTGGGCCGAGCCAGCTTCAGCCCCGGCGCTGCCATCGCTCAGGACGTGGGAGCGGAGTCTCTGGGCTGAGCGGGAGCTGTGTCCTGCGGCAGCAGCATGCACGAGGCTTCTCCCGGAGCTCTGTCCGGCTGCCATGTAAAGAGCAACTTATTCAGTGACATCCAGTTTGACTTTGTTTATTCCTCTTCTCTTCACCTTCCACCAGGAAAGTTAATAGGGATTGAATTGTGTCAAGGGGCCGGGAGAATGGATCACTCCAGGCATGAGGAGACCTTTGAGTCAGGCTGGTCAGATGACTTGGACCCTGCAGATGATGATGATGAAGAGAAACGATTCTGTTCCATGATGGAGCAGCTTGGAGCAGCCCAGTTGTTTGAAGAGTAAGTAGGGAAGTCGCATGGCATTGCTTCTACCCTGTTTTGATCTTGCAGTACCAAAACTTCAAAGTACCAGAGAAGACCAAAGTGGTGAAGTGAGCTCTGAAGCACTGCTTGGGCTCTCTGTATCGCTGCCTTGGGGTTTCATATGCTTGGTAGCAAATGCAGTACGGTCTGGGTTTTCTCATCCTCTACCAATTACATTTAGCTCAGTGCTTTTCACAATTTCCTAAATTTGAGCTCTTAACACAGCTGTAAAATGGAACAGCTGGTGGCCAGCGCAGGCAGCAAATCACAAGAAGCATGTGAGGGTTAGATAAGGTAAGGAGGATGAGAGCTCTCTGTTCCAAAATTGTGTGTGGCTGTTCACGTATTTTTGGACAATCAGTTCTAAGAGTCTCTGTGAAGGACCTGTGTTCAAGGAGCTGCGTGGGATTGTGCTGATCTTGAAGAATGTTAGAGGCTAAACTGGGCAAAGGGGGATGCTCCAGTGAGCTTTGAAACTTGGTATTAATGCCCTTAATTAAGAGTCTGCTGGCCCTAGGGTCATCCAGCCTTTTTTAGGCTTTCCAGCATGAGCCATTATGCATAACTGGTTCTTACTGGTGCACACCAGGGCCTGGGGTACCTAACTGCTTCTGTGGCTGTCCTTCTTTGCAGGCTTTGTGCTCCAACTGTATTTCCATTTTGCAAGGACCAGTCCAGTTTAGGGAAGGAGTGGGACAGGATTGGAGATAGAAGCTGAGGGTGATGGTGTTTGCTGCTTTCAGAGGCACATATGTCACAAAACAGACTTTTTCCCCCTTATTTTCATTGTGATGCAAAGCACCTGCCTGTTTTAGTGATAAACAACTTCTGTCTGGAAAAAATTTTGGAAAGCTGTTAAGCTTCAAACAACAGGATGATACTGTGAAAGGCCATATTATTGTTCTGGGAAAACAGTCTCTACTGTTTATAACTCTGCTTTGAGAAGCAGAAGTCCCAGAGTGGAATTTCTTGTGTTTTATGTTGACCACTTACTGGCAGTTTTATGCAATGAGTTCAGTAGCTACTTTGTGTCACGTCTTCGTGCCAAATCAGCTGTTGTAAAGCAGTAATATCAAACAGAAGCTAAGTGGGGTTGAGAGCAAGAGTCAGAAATATTTTCACTAATTTCTCTAGAAAGAAATGGTTTCATTTCCTAACAGGACTCATTTTATTTCAAATATGAAGATTACTGGTGAAGTGCTATAACTTTTTTAACTTGGGAAAGTAAAAGAAGACTGTAATGCAATACTGGCAGAGGAAATAGAAAGTTTTTAGGTTGGTTTGTTTTGCTTGTGTGTTTCCCCAAAGAATACTGAAAGAGACAAATATATAGGCAAAGAAAAATAGCTCTATGGATACTGAATATACGTATAATTCTTCTGTATCTTTCAAGGCAATTTTTTCCAAAGTGTTTAATGAGTAAAAAAAAAAAAAAGTGAAAAGCTCTTCTCTAGAAAGAAACATAAAGTGATGTCTGCAGGCTTACAAGACAATTTGGGAATTAAGTTTGTAAGTGCTGTGTTCAAGTTGCAATGAATTAAATATCAAAACAGTGAAATCATTATTGCAGGTTCAGAAAAAGACATCTTTGGTTATCCAGGACTTCCTCCATTGTTATCCTGATGTGACACTTGAGCAAATTTACATCTTTTTTTGTGCCTCGGTTTCCAAACCTGTAAAAAAAAATAAGGAGGACTGTTGCAACCACCAGTACAGTCTGAGTGTAAGAAAAACACCAATGACATGTGATGTGTGCTATAACAGTTTGACCATAACACACAGCAAATTTGCTGAATATTCATTTCTCCAATTTGGTGTCTTGATGTAGACACCAAATGTGCTATTGATGAATACTTGGAAAAGCAATCATTCCATGTTTGCTTCCTAGATTATTTTTCTTTTCTTCTTTCAGATGACTTCCTTTATTTTGACCTCACTAGATCCCACTCCACATGCATGCTCTATCACTGTCTAATTTCCCTCTCTGCTGTAATGGTGCAATAGAGATCATCACTGGAGAATGGCAGCTTGTCCTGAGTGCATGTTGCAGTTGGAATAACTGTCCATAAGATGATGCAGTAATTCTTTTGCTTTCCTTCTCTCTTGTACGCTTGCTCCAGCCCACGGGAGATTCGGGAGCTCTGGGCTCGCCTACGGAAGGAGCGTCCAGAGCTCTTGAACAATTTTGAAGAGTTTCTGTTGCGTGTTTCATCCTATATAAAGGAGGTGAATCATGAGAAGGAGTCTATGGAACAAGCATTGAAGAGGTAAGGAGAGCAGCATCATGGCCGTTGGCTGCCAGGAGCCAGCTGATGCTTGGATCCTGCCTCAGATGCAAGGAGGGACTGGGTTACAGGATCACCAGTAAAAAAAAAGATGTTTCTTGCTGTAATAAAATGACTCTGTCTTGGTCTGTTCCCATGGTTTTCCTCAGCAACAGTACTCACCTGTAACATTCAGTCTGGTTAAAATTCCACTCAGTGTCACCCAGCTCTTAGTAGAAATCTGTTTCCACCCTCCTCTTTCCTTTGTGTAATCTCTTTTTCTCTTCTGATCTGCGTGCACCTGTGTTTTGTAGGAAGGAGTCAGATCACGATCGAGAAGTCAGGTGCCTTTATGAAGA
This sequence comes from Regulus satrapa, assembly GCA_013396955.1. Taxonomy (NCBI): domain Eukaryota; kingdom Metazoa; phylum Chordata; class Aves; order Passeriformes; family Regulidae; genus Regulus; species Regulus satrapa. The sequence continues at coordinate 93,105 of VWZN01013563.1, read as the reverse complement.
AATGGAACAACAGCTCAAAGCAGAAAGGGAGAGGCTGGTCTGCCAGGTACCTTCTCTCTCTCTTGGCTTGAAGGCCTTCCTTTGTTCTGAAGTAGAGGTGGTGGCTCATCTGGCCAAGGAACAGCTCTTACTGTGTGGGTGTTGTGCACAGCTGTGTATCTACTTCTGCAGGAAGCACAGAGGCATGACAGGAGTAACCTGCTCCAGAAGGAACTGCACAACAAAGAGCAAGAGCTGGAGAAAATCCTCTACCGCCAGAAGAAGGTAATGGGATCCAAATCCTTTCTAACAAAACACATCCCCCCTCTGCTGTCTTTCTGCTCAGGCATTTCCTGATGGAAAATGGTGTTCAGTTCAAAACCTGCTGAGGGTTTGGCACTAGATAATTCGGCCCTAGTCCTAGTCTAGTGAAGTCCTCTCCTGCCTCTGAAGGTGTTGAGATGTCAAATAATTGGTTTTCTTCAGTCATAATGCCATTCTGTGAATGATTTGTTCATGCATTTTCTTATCTGCTTCCTATCCTCTTGGTTCAATCTTCTATCAATTGTACAATGTTGGCAAGGAAGATGGGGTAAGAATCTGAAAGTTGTGAGTTTGAAGCTTCTTGTGGTGTGCAAGTAAGATGTGTATGGACACAAAAGAGCCAGATTTCTCTAGCTTTTGTATTCTGGCTACTCCAAAATGACCCAGAGTGAACAGTTCTGTGATGCTTAAAGAGGTGCATATTGTATGCTTGCATTTGGGCACTTGACCTACTGATTAATCATAAAAGATCAAAGCTTTCCTTTAGGCTGCCATCCCCAGCGTGGACATTTGTATGGGATGGTCCATTCCAGGTGTCTTTGTCCTTGGTGTCTGAAGAACCGAGATTTGATCCCCACAGAAACAGGTCATGGCAGGTGCTGGAGACTGGGGGTGTCCCAATTGAATACCTAGGTGTGGTGTGGATAAAAGAGCACTTCTCTGAAATCACCAGCTCATTGTCCAGCAGCTGGAAAAGCCAGCACAACTGAGGTGCCATCAGGAAGGATATTGAGAATAAAATAGAGGATGCATTTTTCCTGCTGCCCACATCTTTGATGTGCCTCAGTGTGTGCACAGTGTGTGTGCTGGTCTCCTCTAATTCCACTGTGTCCTTCTTGAGTATGAAGGTGTACAGAGTGCTAATATTATTAAGAAAATGGAAAATTTGCTTTAGGAAGAGAAACCAGGAAAGTCTAGACTTTAGAGAGAAGGAGACTGAGGGAAGATACACGTGAGCTTTATGAACTCAGAAAAGTGATGGATAAGGTCCCCACAAAACTGGTATTCGCCAAGTCCTGAAACAGCAAACATGAGGGATACTCAATGAGACCAGTATGAATTTGGTTTAGAAGTACACACTTCTTTATACAGAGATCAGTTCTGGACTTTTGGCCTCAAGAGGCAGGCAGTATCAGCAGTTCAAAGATGAATTGGACAAAAGGCTTGTAAATATTCACTGAAAGGAAGAATAGTCAGAGATGTGGCCTCTAGCATCCCTAGTCCAGGGACCATAGATGGGAGTGGTATATGAGGGGAATGGACAATAGTTAGGAGCTCAGGAAGGCTCTTCCTGCATCTGCTCTTGCTGAGGGTCAGAGCAGAACACGTGGGCTGCGTGGACGCTGCTTTTCAAAGAGGCATTTCTGGTGCTCTTAACGCTGAGGCTTGCACTGAGCTGTGTGGATAATCAGGTCCCTCTTGTGGCCTAAGACCAGTACTGTGATGCTGCTGTTGCACAGCGTGGCTGCCCAGGACAGACCACATAACCCGGAGAGTTGTGCGTGATGGAGGCTTTTTGGGGAGGGGCAGGTGTGCCTTATTGAAGGCGGGTTCCTTGGCTTATTGAAAGATCTGAAGGCTGTAAGCAGGGGTTGCTGGTTTTCAGTCTCAGCCTCACTGCTCAGCATATGTAGTCATGCTGAAATATTCCCCGGTGTCCACAGGACTGGAGGACTCGTGGCAAAGCTGGGTGTGGCTTTCTCCTCTAGCCCTAGTGAGGAGGCGAGGCTTGTTTCAAGGAACCTAGAGAAGGTCAAATCTATTCGTTCCTGCTCTTGACAGTTGTACTGTCTGCTGGCAGAGAGGAGGGTAGCAAAAAAGAAAGCATTTTATCTTCAGACATAGTGTGCTGCTTTATTTTTCTTTTGAGAGGGGGAGAAAGTAGGCTGAGAGAAAAGGCAAGCTGAAGGTGTAAATGTGGAGGCTGTCTCTGCCACCTGCTACCCTGATCAGACCCAATTCCAGGTGTTTCTCTCTAGTTATAAGCATGGATTCCATGCTTTTATTTTGGGCTGTAAGTTCTCAGATGGGTACTGCAGTTTCTGTGTAGCAGCAGCTTCAGCAGAGGGCCCTGTTTAGCTGGTGTGGCTTGGCTGGATGCTGCAGTGTCACTAAGATGCCTCTTGGAATGCCCTACTTGTCATCTGAGACAGGCAGCTTTAGTAGCTGCATCTGTCTGTGACTCTCTCCCAGGCCATACCAGCCGTTTGTAAGGAATTAAGTCACTGCCACATGGCAGCAGGCTTGGAACTTCCCAAACCAGGCTTGTTAGTTGTGCTGGGGGCCTGTGCTGCCCAGAGTGCAGCTGTGCCCTGGTGGCATTCAGTGACATCTGTAGCCCAAGGTCGGGTCTCTAGCAGTAGTAAAGGCCACCCAGTCACTTCACTTTCCAGGTGTAGTGTGAGATGCACCTCAGCATATCCTCCTTTCAGCTGCCATGGGCTCAGGAAGCATTTCAGCAGCTCTGCAGACACAATGCTGCTTCCACCCAAACATTTTCCAGTCCTCCTTTGACCCCCCATTTGCACTCTGATTCCTGATGCCTGACAGCATCAGGCTCCTCATGCTGCCTGAAGCTCTTCCTCAGCTGTGCCTAAATTGCATTGCTTGGTTTCCCCAGTGCTGACACGTTAAGAGAGAGAATTCCTTCCAGTTCACCTTCTCCATGCCACTGGTGACTCTCTAGACTTGGGTTGTTTTTACCCCCTTCTGCCTCATTGTTTACATCTGCTTTTTCAGCTTGTGTCCGCAGTTATGGTTGTAGCACAGAACCCTTCCTCTGTGTGTAACCCTTCCTCCTCCTCCTCCTCCTCTCCCGTTGCAGCTGGAACATCAGCTACAGTCGCTGAACTCGGAGCAGCTGGAGACCCGCGTGCAGAACGAGAAGCTTCGGCACCTGAATGAAAACCTGCTGGAAGAGCTGGAGAAGAGCAAATGGGAGCTAGAGGCAGTGAAGGGGCAATTACAGAAGCTCCAGAAAGAGGCTCAGCTTGAGCAAGAGCAGAAGGACAGGTGGGAAAAAAGTAGGAAATGGAGCGTGTTAGGGCAAAGACGTGGACAAAGAAGGAAAGGTGGGGAAGCAATTAAAGAATAAGTATCCCTAGTTAGCAGCCTTGATCCCATTAGAAGATTGCCTGTCTCTTTCAGAGGGAAAGAAGAAACATTCCAGTGGTTTTATGGGGCTAAACAGACAGTTATATTGTTTGCCTACCTTTACCCAGGTGGGAAATTAATATGTTCTAGAAAACCAGTACAAAAATACAGATGTTCCTCAGCCTAAAGAAGGCTTCTCCATGTATTTTCCACCTCACCCCTCTACAATGCTCTCTTTAAAGATCCTCTTCTCAATTCTGTTCCCATTTCTGGGTTAAATCTAATAATGCCTATATAAAACATTGAGAGGTTTCTGATCCAGATGGCAGTGAGCCATTCTAGCAGCTGAGGAAGTGGAGAGGATGAGTTGCCTGCTCTCCTGTTGGAGGAGAACAGGAGAGCTCTGGTACAACCCAGCCATCCCAGCTCCCAGTGCTGCTTCCTCTGAATTCTCCTAGCATAAGGCAGGCCTTTGTCTTTGAGAATACCATGAGTGCCCCTGAGAGAAGGGTGTTTGTATTTTCTCTTCCATTAATTTATTTCCCTTTCTTTTAAAACACCTTTTGCCCAGGGATGTGTTTAGAGTCTCCAAGAACATGCAGAAAGAGAAACAAAGCCTCCTTCGGCAGCTGGAGCTCCTCAGGTGAGAACTGGTGAAGGCTGGAGGGAAATGCTGAGCTCTTAAAACCTGTAAGGGGCTGAGATTTCAGCACTGTGTTCATTTCTCCCATGGAAAGCTACAGGATTGTATTCAAGCAGTGTTTAGACTCTGCTTGTTTTTCTAGGTCCAGACAGAGCTGTGCAATTTGGCCAGCTCTGGCACATTACAGGCTATGTTATTTCATGAGGTAATCCTTCCTCTGCAGGAATTTAGCCTTTCCTGCTGGCTAAAGCAGCCATGACCTTGGCTGGGCTACATGGAAATCCCAAGATACCTGGTTTTAAACAACATCTTTATCTCTGTTCCCAGGCTCTCTTTCTGTTCTCACTTTCAAATGTTGGGGTTTACTTAATTTTTGACAAGCATCTCACGGTGTCTTTCCTGTGTCTTCCTTTGGAGCAGAGAAATGAACAAGAAACTTCGAGATGAGCGAGATGCTTTTGAAGCCAAGAAGCTGGTTAGTCTGAGAAAGAAAACCTTAATTCCCAACTACCCTCCTTTCATCTGCTGCTGTTGCTGTCACCACTCGGGGGCCTGTCACTTCCACGAGGGACAATGACAAGAGCTCTCGGGGCCTGGCATTGTGCTTAATACAGACTTTGCAGCACTCTGTGTGCTGGAGGCAAGCTCTGCTGGTTGCTGCTGCCAGCTGCCTGGGTTTAACCCAAGGCACGTTGGCTGGGGACTGTCACACAGCCCTGTGCAAGGCTGCAGTGGGTGCTGGATGCATCCTGGAGCTGGGTGGTGAGGAAGAAGATGGATTGTCAGATGTGCTGCTGGCTGACTGGCCATGGAGTGGCACGGGAAGGAGTTTTCTGACCCCTTGAGTTTGTAGCAGATGTTTTAAGAGGTTCCTCTGGGAGCTCCCCATTCCTGTGAACTCTGCTGGGTTCAGCAGTGAGCCTTGTGTCAGAGAACTAGGAGAAAGCAGGATCTTTCTCATCTGGAACTCTGGCCTTTCCCAGTTGCCCAAGATAAGCACAGATATGTGGCCTATTTTTAATTATTATTATTTTTTCATTTAAAAGTTTTTGTGTTCCCAAATGTTGCTTGTGCAGCTGCTCTGCCCTCTTGGACCCATCCCTGCCACCATGTCTTTGCCTGCTCTGCCATCATGCCCCATCTGAATAATTGGAATTAGGTGACTTGCAGGGAGGACAGTGATACAGGTTGGGAGAGCCTTTCTGACTGGTGTGTAAAGGACTCTGGAAGGAAACACAGGGATTGTGGAAACACAGGGATTGTGCCCATATAGGAGACAACATGCCCTGCTCAATTCAGAGGCTGGAGTTTTCCAGGTGAACAGCTGTGTAAAATAACGTCAGTAACAATTTTGGACAAAAGAATGTGTGTTTCTAAAATCTGGAAGATTTTTTTTCTTCAATCTTAATTTCTAAAGCTGCTAACTGTGTGGATGTACAGCAGAGCTTCCTGCTCCCTCTTGTAAAACCCTTAAACACAGTCACTCTGTAGCAGAGTTCAGTGCAAGCAGGCGAAGAAAATGGCTTTTTATCCTCCTTCTATGTGTTGTGCTTCATCAGCTTGTGGGTTCCTATGGGTGGGCAGGTGGCCTGTGCAGACCACAGCCCAGGTATGTAGCTCTGTGTGTGCAAAGCTTCTCTGCTCCTCCTCTGTTCTCTTCTCCCACTCCCCTGCTAAGTCCTGCTGCTGCAGGTGGACCCAAGAAAGAGCCCAGCAGAGAGAATCACAGCACAGAGGGGCTGCTTTCTCCCTTCTCCCAGCACTGGCAGTAGGGAATGAGGTGCAGAGTGAACTCCTCCTACCACCATTGCTCATCAGTTGAAGCCTATACTGGAGTAAGGTTTTTTTCCCTTCGGCTGCTCTTGTTTCAGTCCACAGGGAAGCAGGGCTCCAAGGGCTTGCAGAGGTGCTGCTATCATCACGTACCTGCAGAAGGTCTGTTCCCCAGCCTGTCTCACAGTAAGGAGGAGAGAAAATGACAATACTTCCCTGCAGAAGCAAAGAGGAGAGTCCAGCCTTCTTATGGGAATCCCTAGTGTGCGACACGCTCTCTGCCAGAGACTATCAGTGCTTTTACAGGCTAGAAAGAAACCCAAGGCCTTAATATCCTCTCTTAGTGCTGGGAAGAGTTATTTCCGTGAAATGAAGATGTGGTGAACAGAGGTTCTTTCATTGCAAAGATTTAGAAGTGGTTAGAAGGAGGAGTTGGGCTGTATGTGGCTGATAGCTATCTAGTCACTGCTCCTTTTTCTTCTCAGTTCCCAGCTTAATACCTCGCTCTTCATAAGAGTTTCTGGCCTTGCCAGGGTGGGCAGACTTGCCCCACTGCACGGTGGGGCACTCTCTTGGTCCCAGACAAGAGAGGCTGGGTCACAGATAGCGATATGTGGCTATTTCTGTCCATGTGCAAACCAGTGATGGGTATTTTTAAGACCCAGGGGTTGCAGGTTCAGTTTCACACCCACCCATGACCCATCTGGCTATGGAATTACACTTGCATGCTTTATGTTGACAGAGCAAATTTAATGTCTGTTCATCATGAAGAGTGTTTTGGTACTTAGACTTCATTTGACATGTATTTTTATTTCACTGGTAAACCAGAATCTTTCCCATCCAAAATGCATGTGTTCTTGTGGAATCCTTGTCATCATGTGTTACACAGCTTTGATGTCATATCTGTCCCCTTAATCATCCCTGATGAAAAGCCAAATGTTACACAAACCTGGCGGGCCAATAAAGCATGGCAGAACCAACGGCAAAACATACCCCATTGTTCCTCTTTTCTTACCCAAGTACATGCTCTGCACGCTGTTCCCTCTCCAGGTAAGGTGGTGGCAGAGCAGATTGTGTGCGAGTCCTTTTGCTCCACAGATGGCTTGAAGGTTGAGAGTCAGCTCCGGTGGCCTGTAACACAATTTCCTTCTTTCTGTGTGGCTGGAGGGTGCCCTCGAGTGGAGCTGCTCAAGCACTGAAAAGTTTCCCTTCTGTCCCTGCTGGAGAACCACTGTACCACAGCCTGGCTGTGCTGGCTGGAGTGGTGGTACACACTTGGGGGGCACTTGCCTTGATGTGTGCTCCACAATTATGAGCCTCTCAGTGCTGAGTTGTTTCTGTGGCTGGAGGTTCTCTTGAACATCAGTTCTATGCGTTAAAAATGTTTTGGTTTTTTTCCCCCACGAAGTTCCTAGTTGGGTCAGGCCCTCTGTGGATTCCAGAAGGTCTCCTTTTGTTAAGACTGCATTGCAGTAAAGGTGTTTTGGGAGTTCCAGCCAACGGAACAGCTTCTTAATTTTTTTTTTATTTTTTTGCCTTTCAAAAGAAGCCTTCAGTTATGGTTATTGAAGAAATAATCTTTGTAGTTCTCCAGGCTGTGAGAAGCATGAAGGAAGGCCTGTCTAGAGCTGCATGCAGGTGTTTGGTCACTTCAAAACTGCTGTGAGAGACAGATCTAGCAGACTGCAAACCCTTCTTCCTCCACCTTTTCCCCCAGAAATAACTTGTAAGGACATGTTAGAAATCTTCAGATTTTCAGACTGAATACATCTCCCTTTCCCCCGGTGCCGATGTGATGGGCACCTTTCCATGCTGTCTCTCACTTCACATCTGGCGTGTGTGGCCGGAGCAATGATTCTGCTGGGAGTGGCAAAGCTGCTCTATGGGGGGAAGAGGGTTGGGAGAGATGTTGTCCTGCTTTCTCCTTCTCTGAGGAGCTGGTAAATACCGGCTGTAGGAAGTGTTCAGTGTGTGGTAAGCAGGAGGAAAGCACGGAGAGGGATGTTGCTGTAAGGCACAGAGCATACACATTGCTCTTTGCTGAGCTGCCTCTTTCCTGTGGATCATGGCAGCTCTAGCTGAGTACAGGTCGAGGAAAGGGTACTGGTGTCTCCTGAGGAAGGGGAAATTGGTCTGCCCCACAAAACATCAACATAAGAAAGAGGCGGATGGGGAAAGAGAGATTCAGCTGTGAGACCAAGTGGATAACAAGCCACAGAAATAAAAAATCTGGTTAGAGGAAGATTTTAGTTTGGGACATCACCACTTTGATGGATTTTAAAGTGAAGGAGAAAGCAGCAACAGTGATGGCTTCTTGCAGGAATTAAATTATTTGAACAGAGAAAAACAAGCCCTGTGTTCACCTTTAGGAGCCTTCCAGTGAGTCGCTACCACTGCACAGTGTGGGGCTGCCAGGGTTCCAACCTTGCCTCCCCAAAGTGCTCTACAGAGATGGGGAGTGGTTGAACTGAGGCTGTAATCATATTCTTCATTCCTTCTCTTTTCAACTTCCAGGTGTCTCAGAACAAAAAGCCCCCCTTGAAGAAAGGGTCAGTGCTAGGCAGTTACCTGCTGGAGGACAAGCCCGTCAAACGGTTAGATGGGTGTCTTGTGTCGTGTCCATGGTGTTGGTCTGTCCCCACTGCAGTACCCTGTCAGTCGAGCTGTGTCCTGTGTCTGGTTCTCCCACCTTGGTGCTGGCTGGTTTTGGGAGCGTGGTGGGGTTTAGCTTTTCTGTGGCTGTATTTGTCCCTTGGCATCAGGTGGCTCGGCATGAAGCTGAGGATACTGTTCACTAATTTCCACAGGGAGATGGCCCTGCTGCTGCTTCTGCCTGCAGCAATGGGGGAGCAAATCTAAACATTGCCAGAAGGTCTGGGACTGTTAATGGGATTGGGAGTCACAAAGGCTGCCTCTTTCTGAGTCAGACAGCTCTGTTGAAATGAAGGGATCAACTCCCAGGTGTGCCAGTTTGTCCTCAGGCACAAATCCTGTCCAGTAGTGCCTCATGCCAGAGTCCATATCTCTGGGGCATGGGAGAGGGCAGAAATTGCACAAGGGTTGGGTTCTTTCTGGCAGCTGAAAGCCTCGAGGCGAGTGCCTGGCTCCAGGTGGGTTCATCCTGCTCATCTCCCTCTATGCCTGTGCAGATGCTCACCTGGCACAGCAGGCCTTACTTCAGCCAGGGCAGGCAACAAAAAAGGCCAAGGCCTTTTCTTTTTTTTTTTCTCCGCTCTACATGCAGAATATTCAGTGACCTGGCTTAGAGCTGGGTCTCATCTGCTACTGCTGGCCCCAAACAAGTTTTAAAGGCAGTGCACTCCCCTGATTCTTCCCAGGTCTCTGCAGAAAGTTCCACTGTTCCCGTTTCTCCTAGTGCCAGCCAGAGACATAGGTCTAGGCTCCGTTTCTTCCAGCTTCACCCTTAATGCTTGCAATTTTGGTTAGTGGCATTTAAGGATTTAGCCCGAGATTCCTTGGCTCATTGACTTACTGAAAACCAGGTGGACTGTGGAGAAAGGTTCAGTCTTGAGCCCAGAGCGGGAGGTTGCCTGGCAAGGTCTGAGGCAGGGCTCTTTCATGGTTGTGTGACTGGCACATTCTGTCCACTGAATCAGATAACCAAGTTCTCCCATCTGCCTCCCCAATTACTTCTTGCAAAGATCCTTCCAACTACTACTGGATTAAACCTCCTGGAAAGGTTTAACAGCTGGAGAAGTTTGGGAATGAAGGTGATGAGAGAAGTGGAGAAGTAATTACCTCTCCAACAATTGTTGGCCCTGTTTCTGTCCCAGCGTTGTGTCATACCACATTGCTTGAGAAACGTGAAAAGAAATCCACTAGATCTGGGGTCACTGTTCAGAATTTTGGTTTGTTCCCACTAAGGGGGGTCTTGAGAGTCCTTGTGTGATTTTGTCAGCCCTGGGAGATGGGCACCGTTCCCCAAAGCCTGAGAGTATGTGTCCATTTTCAAGAGGGAGAAGTTACAGCTGGTCTGGCTCTGGACTGGCATTTGGGGCAAATGCAGAGAAGGCAACCAGGAATGTGAGCTCCCCTTCATAGAAAAAAAGTGTAGGCATGGCAGCAGGTGAATTTTGCAACCCAGATGAAGTGTATTTCCTGGAGAGAGAAATAAGAATTGTCTGGACTCCTGCACTAACAGAAAGAGAAAAATGTTGCAGAGCAGAGTGGGATCTCCTGCCTCTGAAGAGACTGACTGTAGTATATACTCTGGTCACTCTAATTGGCTTCCACATGCAATGGAATGAAAGCAACAGAGAGATCTGTGGTGGATAAATATCTTCAGCTTAATTCTAGGTCTTCTCACTCCTTGTCTAGTTCTTTAACCATAGAAAACCAGGGATGCTGCCTTACTCCTCAGCAGTGATTCCAATAGTTTAAACTGGTTGTTTTAGGTATTCTTTTGAAGGTTGTTCTGCCAACTATCACATTGGCTCTACCCCCAGCTCGTTAGCCTGCTCTTGTGTGGGCACAGTCTGTTATATAAAAATGCAGGGGTGGTTATTGGGGTTTTGGGGTTTTTTAGGGTTTTTTTGTTTGTTTTTTTAAAAGGGGTTTTAATTTTGTATGTTTTGCCTTATTTTTTTCACTACTGGGGGAAGCATCAGGCTTGGAATCCTTGGAAAACCAAAATGGCAATTTTTATTAAAATCAATGGAATATTTGTCAGCACATATGAACGTAGCAGCTCTGGTGAACTGTCTCTCTTTCCCTCGGGGAGCCACTGATGCCTTAGTCACAGGGAGTGTGGGGAGTGAATATATAGAATTCCTGCGAGAGCTTCCTATACACAAATTGGATTGCATTGGTTGGCTGGGAATTTGCAACCTCCTTGTTTCCCTATCTCCTCAACCCTCCCACCCTATCTGTGCTGCCTGTGGACTTCAATACAGACAACTGGCCTCTGCGGACTTTCCCTTCACCTTCCCCGTGGATGTGGCAGTGGAAGAACCCAACAGAAAGAGCTGTAAATACTTCCCGGGCAATGGGGTATGGATGAAGACAGGAGAAGGAGGCAGCACAAACTTGGGAGAGAACAGCAGAGATGAGGAGAAATGGCCCTTGGCAGCAGCTCCTGAGTGGTTCAAGATGACTTCGAAGGGTGGCTCTGATTGCAGAAAAAATGCAGATGGCCTGGATGGTGCTCCACTACCTCCTCGAGCCCAGCCTGTTGGCACTGAAACCAGGGTGAGTGCAGTTACCTGGGGATACTCCTCAAACTCCTGCTCCCTGCTGGGGACTTGGGGGTGTCTGACTCTCTTCCCACCAAACTCCAGCTCCACAGATTTGCAGTGGAGAGACCCAGTGCCTAAATCAAAGCCTGCAGCTGGGCTCTTCAAAACCTCATGCCTTTTTTTTCCATTGCAGCTCCAAGCACTGGAGGCAGCCAGCTGTTCCCCAGATCGCATCTTTAAAGTGGTGTTTGTAGGGAATTCTGGTGTTGGGAAGAGCTCCTTCATCCACCGCTTCTGCTATGACAGGTTCTTGGCTGAGCTCAATGCAACCATTGGTAAGTAACAGGGTGCCTGGCTCCTCTGGATAAGGAAGGTGGTTAAGTCAGCCTGGGCAAATGCTTTTTTGCCTGTATTATAGCCCAGCTAGAGGTAAAGATGGTCCCTCTCCCAGTTTCCTGCAGTTTCCCTGAACTAAATGGAGTTGGTCTGGCCATTGTAATGGCAAGTTGCTCTCCCCATCCTACCTCATAATCATTGTCACCTTCCTGGCAGGTATCGATTATCAGGTGAAGAGTCTAATGGTGGATAACACCCAGGTTGCCTTACAGCTGTGGGATACAGCTGGACAAGAGAGGTAAGTGATTTTTGCCAGGCTCACTGAAGGAAAGTGAAAGAGGGCACGCAGCTGTCTTCTGTCCCTGGGAAAACTATCAGCTTCAGAAGGATCAGACAGGTCACGACAGCTATTTCCAGTGCTGAACCTGTGCAGCAGAAGTCTGTTCCAGAGATTTCTGGAAGCTGTGACTGAAGCAGGGCCTGGGGAGATCGCTCTGAGGGTTGACAGAAAAGTAGTTTTCCATGTGTCTGACCTGCATCCTTGTGGCTCCAAGCAGTCTGTCCCTAGATGTTCGTCATGGGGCTTAAAGGGTGGAGCGGACTGTGAACCTTTCCACATCTGCTGTCAAAGCCAGCTGAATTAGCATGACCTGTGGGAAAGGTGATTTGAACTACCCTGCTGGACTGTCAGTGAGGTTATTGGTCACTTTCACTGTCCCTTCTGCTGATAGACTTGTGGAAGTGATAATCCTTGGTAGAGGGATTGTCCAGATTTTTGTGATACTGAGCACTGTTTCTTCTGTGAAGCCCTCTAGTTTCAAAAGCATGGGATATCTCCAGATGTTACCAGCACTGTTGATGAGGATCAGATTAGTAGAGGACACATTTGACCCTCATCTACCACTAGAAATTAAGGCCCATCACTGACTCCATGTAAATTGCATTTTATGTAGGATATAATTTGAAGCATAAAGTGAAAAGCTATTTCCAGAGGACCATGAAGCTCAAGGGCCTGACAAAAATAAGCACTGGGTATTTTGAGCTAAATATGTTATGGGGGCTGGCCTTCAGGGGGCAGCCAAGGTCATGGGAATATTCTAATCCTAAACTGTGCCAATGATGCCGTCTCTCTGAGTCAGCCAGACCATGCAGAGCTGGTGGGAATGTACTGAGTAGGAATAGCTATTGAAAAGCAACTCTCCCTTCCAAAATTAGGCTTCATGCTGAAGAAATAATTCTTTCTGAGGGGACTCCTGTGGTTATTTTGATGCTGAAACTGAGCAGTAAGGGGAGTTGCTATGACAGAAAATGTGACATTTTATTGAGGTCAGATTGCAGCAGAGGCCAAATTCCAGATGTTGTCTCTGCAGAAGGACCTTTACCACAGGCCCCTGCAGCACTAGCAGGTCTTAGATGTGTACCCACAAGAGAGAGCTTGCCTCAGTGCTGATACCAAATAGGAGACCTGGGAAGAAGTAAAAGCCTTTTCTTCTTCTGGAGGAATATTAATTACTTCTAACTAGAGGTGTCCAACTGTAAATATCTAAGGAAGACATGGAAGAACCCCTTGGAGCATGCAAGGAGAACTCCTTGGTGACTTGCCTGAGACTGATGCATGCTACCTTTGATTTTTTTCTGGAGCATCTTGCCTGGCTGGCAGTTCCAGTGGTGCACCTTGACTGCCAAAGATACAGTCTGTTCTTTTTCAGTTGGGTGGGTGCCAGAATATCGTGTCCTTATTGTAATGAGAAAGAACAGCTTCAGGCAACTCTCTGAAGAGTTACAGGAGGGTAATGGCTGTAGATTTTCTTGGCTTATAATAGGAGAATTTGTTATCCTGTGCAGGAAATACACAGCTCTCTAGTGAGATCTCAGGACATTTGTTACATTTATTAATTCCCAAATTATATTGTGAATCCCATCAGTTTGCAATCAGCGTGGTTATATCATGGCTCTGTCACAAAGTGCTTACAGATTCTAAGGTTTGGGTTTGTTGTTTCGGTTGTTTGATTTGGTTTTTTGTTTGTTTGGCTTGCTTTGGTTGGAATTTATTCACAAAACACAAGCCTGTGGTTTTAAATGGTACAGACAGGAAAAAGTAGATGTCTGGCAGGAGCTTTTCCTGGAAATTGTGTCTAGCTCCTGTTTTTTTTATGTATAATGCCATTGGTTTATAGATTTAATAGTGAAAACAGACTGTACTGATGCTGAGTTCTTATTTGCTTTTTTGGCAGCCCTGGGGCAGACATTATGCGTGCCTAGTTTGTACTGTGGTACGGCTTAGTCTGCAGATTCTTCTAGAATACAGAGAAAAATCCAGTTTTCTCCATCAGTTTCCCTTTCAATAGGAAATCGCCTTTTCCTATCCCACCCAAACAGATTCTTCTGTTTCTTTCTTCCTGACCCACCAAGGTCTTCTTCCTTGCTTTCTCAGCACCATGCATTTGGCAAGATTCCTGCTTTCCCACGGCTGCCAGGGCTGTCTCAAAGGTGCAGGGATCTGTCCCCTGTGTGTGGACAGCATCCCCGAGGGACAGACGGTGCCCAGGGGCTGGCAGGCCTTGCGGAGAGCCTGCGCTAACACCCAGATAATCCCGCTCCCTCGCTCGGCCGTGCCTCTGACAGTGCCTTTGGTTTTGTCTGGGCTCAGGTTTCGGAGCATCACCAAGCAGTATTTCCGCAAGGCAGACGGGATCCTGGTGATGTACGACGTGACGGCCGAGTGCTCCTTCCTGGCCGTGCGCAACTGGATGAGCAGCGTCCAGGTGAGAGCGGGACGCGGGCTCCAGGGCTGCTAGTCCCTTGCTCTGCGTCAGCTCCAACAGTCTGTCTGGAAAGCTGTGTTTTTCAGCGCCCCAGCAAGTCCTTGTGAAGCTGAATTATCAAAGCAGATGCCTGTGGTGGTCAGTTTGGAGCCAGAGGCTTTGTGTTGAAGGTAACAAAAAGGCAGTGGTAGCCCAGGTAGTGAAATCAGGGAGCTGTGTCAGAACGTGGTGGGACCTGCCATAGTGTGGGTTTGTAAGCAGCCCACGGGCACTGGCTGCATCTCCTAAATGTGGTCACAGCCCACCTGTGCTTAGGCAGAGAGATCTCCCAGCGTCTGGCCTATGCACAGGAAAGGGAGGTTGTCCTTTTTATTTCCTTTTTTATTTTAAAATTTAGTAACGATGTATTAATACTGTTAGGTTTCCACCTATCTTTTATTTCCAAACACTTACTAAAAGCATTTATCTGTGGATTATATTGTCTTGGGGATACAAAACTACCTTTCTTTATAATATAAATTAGTTGCATGTAGATGATCAAGAGATGAAGAGAAATTTTCAAGGCCCATTTTGTTTTGATTGTGCTGAGTCTCAAAAAACCAAGATCTCAGTGGAATGAGTAAGTACAGGTTGGAGGATTCTAGTATTGTTAATTTCCCCAAGCATGTTGGGGGAAAATACCAAAAAACCAACCATTTATGTCTTTGGACTCTAAAAGATCAAAAGTTAAGATCTTCAAAACTAACCAGCCTCTGAAAATCAGGTTCCTTTCAAGAGGAAGGTTAAACTGAGTACACAGAAAAGCAAACCACATGAAATCTGTATATTTTTATCCCTCTCTTCTTTTCCTCTCCCCATCTATGTATTTATTTTGCTTTGAAGCTGTTCAGGTTCTGTAGGTCATCCAGGTTACTTGAATGTGGAAATAACTTGGAGCCCTGTTCTACTCTGACCATGTTCTAGGGAGCCAGTGGAACTATAGAGAGTTTGACCAGAGGTAAGGGGCTCCAGGAATTGCCTAAGAATAACAGTTCCTACAGAGACAGCTTACGAGGGGTGAAGATTGCTAAACTTGCTCAGCTAGTAGATTTTCAGCAAGGGATTGTTGAGTTTAGGACAGCACATTAGACACAGTACTGCACATACAAAAATTACTGAGCTTATTAAGAACTGCCAGATCACAAATTCCAAAATGCCTATGGAGCAAGCTGCTTTTCTTTTGGCTTCTTATTTTCCTGAGAGGCACTTGTGTCCTGTCTTCCCCTCTCTCACCATACCAGCTCAACATACCGAACATTTGGAATGTTTCCTAGTTCAAGGTTCCTTTCATGAATCCCTTGGACTATTGAAGAAACGTCCCTTTAATGATCCTGCTGCCACTGAAGGTCTTGTCTGCTTGAGCTGGAAGGATCTGCTCTGACTGGCTGAGTCTCTAGGGGTCTTTATTTCTTTTGCAGGACGGTATAGAGGATGGAGCTGTGGTCTTTCTGCTTGGAAATAAATTGGATGCTGTGCAGAGAGAGACCCGGAATGTGCCCAAGGTGGAGGGGGAAAGGCTGGCAAAGGTGTGACCCATTGCTCTGCAGCTTGTCCTGCTCTGCAGCTGCCCTGCAGCTGTGAGCAGGGCAGTTTGGCTGGCAGAAAGCCCTTCTTGGAGCCATTTTCCAGTATGGTACCTTCCCTCTCTCTCCCACCCCCATTTCTCCGATGTGAACGTGTACCCAGGTCCCTCTGGGAGGGAGGAGGAGGTGGTGGCCTGTATGTGGCAGACAATGGCCCTTGCATTTCTCCTGGGACTTGATGCCTCATTACAGTCTTTCTGAGGGGAGTATGCATGGCTGATTGCCCATTTGAGGGCTCCCTAATGCAACATCATCCTGCCCCTTTGCTCACTCCCTTGTCTGCATGCCTGCTGTCACCTTGGCCCCTGGGTGGGGGGAGACAGGGTGTCAAAGGTGTTTCCTGCCGTTTGGACTCACAACAAAAAGGTAAGAGAATTAAAGTACGCTGGACTGATGTCTTCTCTTCCCAAACAACTCCCCCAGTGCTCCCTTTTGGCCACTCTGGCTTGGCCCCGGTGCTGAAAAAGCATTTCCTTCTCCCTGGGTTGATGAGCAGGGTGTGCAGCCCAGCAGGGTAGCAGCCACCCTTCTGGCTCCAATGGCTCTTGGCAGGGTTCCTGGGGATGAGGGTGGCCCAGCTCCCAAGGCTGTGGGTGAATGGTGATGGTGAAGAGCTGGCAGTCATCCTGGGTGCTCGCTGTGCTCTCTGGCAGGAGTACAAGGCTGTGTTCTACGAGTGCAGTGCCATGACTGGCTACAACATCATGGAGCCCATGCTGCACATGGCCAGGTCAGTGAACAGGAGCAGTTACCCTGGGACACTTCTCCAGCTGGAGGTGACTGCTGTGGGCTCCTGGGGAATGGACGAGAAGAGGGGAATCTCAGAGACTGACTTTGTCACTTCCCCAGAGACCTGACTCCAGATCCTTGTCTTTGGTGCCTGGAGAGCATCAAGGGTAGACTGGACTCTTTGCACACAAAGTTCCACCTGGTAGAACTGGCTGTTGCAAGATTAGGAGTTTAATTTGAGTATTTCATCACAAAAACCTTGCATACTGTCCCGGATTTTAAGCTGGTGTTTTCAGTTTGAAGTCTTCATGCAGCTCTAAGGGTTCTTTCTTCCCTATCTTAATAAGCACTGGACAGACTGAGCTAGTTTTAAAAGTAGATAAAATACTGTTCAGCTGAAAGAAATTTGCTCTATTTTTTTTAGTTAAAAAAACCCAAACCAGGTAGTTTTTGGAAAAAAAACCTTTCAAATCTCACAAGAAAACAATCCTTTTGTTTTATCTCTTCGCCTCCTCCTGCATCATCTCTGTTAAAGGCACAGCAGGACTTAGCTGTTCATTAACTGGGAGGGTTTACTCATCAGCTAGGTGGATCACATCTCCCATAGCATGTGCCTTCAGCATGTTTTATTATCAGGCTGCTGCCTGAGATAGCTCAGACAGGTGGAGCAAACACAGGATTCTGACATTAGTAGGGGACCTCGGGAATAAAGCACAGGTCACTCACACTGGTGCTCAGATTACCTAAACCATGGTGTACACTCCTTTGTATGTGTCCAGTTTCTTTTCCTGTTCCCTGGAAATTAATGCTCATTCTCTGTGCCTGGTTTATCTAGCCCAACTTACAGGGAAGCCCCGTCTTTGGGGCTGTTACTTTTTTGCCATCCTAAATATAAATCCTAAATGGCTGGTGGAGAGCAAAGGGTAGAGGCAAATGCCTTAGCAGGAAGAGCTCAGTAACCAAGCTGTGTTCTTGATCTGTGCTGCTCTTTCTAGGTTGCTGACAGCACAAGAAGACAGGCAGAGGGAGAATGCCCTGCAGCTGGAGGATATCAGCAGGAGGAAAGGGTGCTGCACATAAAGCAGAAATTTGTCAGCAAGAGACATGTGCCAGTGCTGTATCACGAAGCTGGGGGCTCCTTTCAAGCAAGCTGAATTTGATGGTATCAGCTCTCTAGAGACTTGGGGAAGGTGCAGCTTTTCCCAGTCTTTGAATTTTAAGGTATAAATCAGACCAAAATGTGCATGTTATCTGCACAGTTCCTCTGCTTCTTGGGGGGAATTTGGCTGGCCTTAGCTAGTAGCATAGGTCTGGAGAGGTTGGTTCCCTGTAACAGGACGAGGTCTTGTCCCTGTTCCTTCTGGCAAAGTGGCCTAGCAGCAGAGAGCAGAGGACACAGGGGGTCTCTATTAAACAGAAATTCCGTGTAAGAGAGAAAGAAATTACTTTAATTTTGGGCTAGCTCTAAGTAGTGATCCATCTGTCTCAGAAAGAAGCGTCTCCTCTTGGCTCTGCAGCAGCAGTGCTCAGCTGAGAGCCTGCTGTGGTGAATGAGAACGCTTCCACCCCTTCCTGCAAGATCTGGATCTGGCCCTGGATTTTACTGTAGGGTTGGACTTGTCAATATTGTCGTTTACAGATTCCATATGTGATTATAGTATGAACTGATAGGACGAGTCATCCCAGTGGCTTTCATTGCTTTGTCACCCTTACGGACCTTTTCGCTGTCCTAGGTATGTTTACAGAACACAGAGCAGTTGCCCTGGGACCCACAGGCGCTGGCATGTGCTGCTGATTCATAGCCCATTGCAGGAGCTGTGCTCTGCAAACCAGGGGAGCCATATATAGCCTGTTTTAAGGCTGAATGCTGCCTGTTTCCTCCCATTCTCTTATCCTTTCCTGAAGAATCTCCAGGAACTCGGAACAGCCTTACCCACAGTCATGAAAGATCCCACCCAGAGTGCTTTCAAATGCACCTGGGCTGGCAGCACAAGGCAGCTGCCTGTGTGAAATTTACCTTTTTCTCTTGCAGGGACCTTGAGCAACAGCCTCACTTTACTGGTGAAGGGTTTGAGAAAGAGACAGACTGAACCTGTTTGCTTTGGGAAGGGGCCTTCTTGTCACTGAGGGGTGGGGCAAAGCAGGGCAAGGAGAAGCAGGGACAGAGGTGGGAGCTGTCCCCGAAAGTGCTCCTGTCTGCATAGTCGCCACAGTGCCTGGGCATGGAGCTTCTGGGGTGGGGCGATGCTTTCTGGTTTGCAGCTCTCAAAGCCTTGGGACCAAGCTTTTTGGTAGTGCCCTTTTCCCTTTCTTCAAGGCTGTTTCTGTATGTGACTAACACTTCAGGCACAAGATGTGATTCTGCAGCTGTGACACAGCCCCCAGACCTTGTGGCATAGGGAAGGCCTGTACTTGTCCATGGTTTTTCCTCTCTTGGGACGAGGCGGTTACTCTGAACGTCTATTTATGACACAAATTTCGCTGGGAATATCCCATGCAGGAAGAGTGCTCTGAGTCACCTTCAGACCATCAGTATAACAAAGAATTTCCATGGTTCTTCCTGGCGCCCTTTACTTCTGATAGGAAAGAAGAAGTTTTTTCTCTGGAAGAGTACAATTTATGAGTGAAAGGAAGAGCTAAATGTAGTAAGATCCTGCTCAGTCCTTACTGTTGGCTGGCTGTGGCTCTCGCTGTTTAACTGCACTAACGCCTTCCAGAGACTGGGAATCGGAAAGCTCCAGCAGAAGGAACCAGGGTAGCTGGTGTGGAGCCTGGAGCAAGACCAGCAGTGCTGCCAGGGGAACTGCTCGTGTTTGGAAGAAGCAATGTTTGGGAAGGGAAAGCCATGCTGAGGTGTTCTGAACATGTGCCTCCCACGCTCTGTACACAACACACCTGAGACTACGGTGTGAAATACGGCAGACACACAAATATGGGCCGGTTCTGGGTATTACCTTTATCAGTGCTGTCATACTGCAATGGCGAGAACCATCAGGTTCTTTTAATGTACAACCTTAAGTATGTTTTCTTAGTGTGCAAACAGTACAGGCAATAAAGAAATGCTGTCTTAGAAGTGGTTGTGTTGAGAGATTGATTTTTTTTTTTTCAGGTGCTGCAGGAGATTGAGTCTCCCATCTTCAATCACTGATCCTAGCGTGACCTTCCCTTCTCACTGCTCAGGAAGTGGCCTGTCCCCCATGGTGGTACACAGGGGGTCTTACAAGCAGGGAGAGAGTTAGCCAGGAACCCATGTCTTGGAGGCAGCTCAGGAGAAATTAACCTCCAGTCTTTTTTTTAATCTCCTTTAAGCAGCCAGAGTCCAGCTGATTAGGGAAGGTAGAGCATAGGGAAGAAAAAGGGGAGACACTTTCCCAATGCTTGGGGGGTGTAGTGCTTTCAGAGAGGACAGGCTATCACCTTGTTACCTGTATTCATAGAACTAAACCTTTGTTTTATTAAGGTCCCATGCAGGCTTTTCACTAGAGTTAGGAATTTGGTTGCTTTTAATCCTTGTGCCCTGGCACGGCTCCATCTGGATGTTCATGCATTACAGAATTAATCACTCTGCAGTTTTGACCAAACAAATTATTACTCATTTCCCCTGCTATAAACTGATAGCACAAGTAGTTCATTATAACATATATTCTTTTTAAGCAGGAAAGAGTGGGGTTTTATTTCAAGGATGACAAAATGGCACAGGATTTGAGCAGGCTGAGCTTGGACAACGGTAAGCAGCAGGGTGGGGTTTATTACTGGAAAGTCTTTTGTTGTCTCTCAGCACAATAATTAAGTGTCCTGTTGCAAGACCCAGACACTTCAAATCTAAAGCAGCACGTTGCCAGTTTTTAAACCTGTCTGATATCAGACCTAAATGAGACCAGAATTTCCAAAAAGTTATTAATTTTACTATATCCCCCCTTTTTATCAGAATCTCTCCTGCCTCTAAATGGAAGCTCTGGGAGCAGCTACCCTTTGTAAGTGACTGCTGGAAACTGCAGCATAAATGCAAATAATGGGATATCCTGAGAGGCATGAGATATGAGGGAGGATGCAAAATAAGACTGCCTGGGGGCCTATGCATTCAGGCGTACTGGCTCCAGCCTCTTAGTGAACAAACGACTTTTTGCACATAACCTGTAAGGTGTTTTGGAATCATATCACAGGGAAGTACTCTTCTTACAGCCTGGGAAGCCTTATCCTGGCACATGCACCAGTGCACCTGTGTACACAATCAGGTGTAGGGGCAGAAGCAAAAAAGCCAGCTGCTCTGATAAGCAGCCATGGTCCCACAAATCTCTGCAGGCTGGCAAAGGGACCTCACTCTGCTTTGCTTTCACTTGTCTGTTTCGTGTCAATATGCTAAGGGTAGGCATAAGAGGATTAGGCTGACAGCATCTCTTTGAAAAGCCAAAACAGGGCTGAAAAGAGAGCATTATGCCACGGTGTTAAGTTTAAAGCTTTTCCACAGGACAAATGCAGGAACTGCAAAGGTTTGAAATGTTGTTTTCTACTTCTTTATTTATTCCAGCAGCCTGAACTCCAAGGGACTGTTTCCATTTAGACACAATTAATGAGTTTCTGCTATGGGAAGCATGCAGTTATTCACACATTATTTTCTGTCCTGCCACCTTCTTTTTTTTGTGTCTTTTCACGATACTTTTGCTTGTTGATTGCTTAGACTCTAAGTATATATATTGACCAAGTACTTTATCTCCAATTATAAATGTATCTCACAGCCCATTATACACCTTCAAATGCTCTGCTTGGCAATCTCCCGTTCAGTGCCAATAGACCCACAGTTCACTAGCCCTGAAGTTCAGAGCTTTGTTAGCTCATTACTTATCTGGCTGTTGATGAGTCACAGGAAATTTCGGTTGGCATGGCTGCAATAACCCGGCTCCAGCCTCTCCAGCCTGCAGGCATGTTTATGTACGTATATATGATGCTGCAAACACGAGTGTAGCTCTGTGCTACTTCTGAAACTACCAGTCCACAGGAGACCTGACCAGGTAAAATTAGTCTCTGCAAGGTAAACGAGTATCTACAGTAAAAAAAAAAAACAACCCCCCCCCCAAAAAAAAACCCAAAACAAACAAACAAACAAAAACCAACAAAAAAACCCTATTACTCCAGCAATAAAATGAGGATAGGGGTGTGGGGGTCCTGTGGCATATCTCACCTTTACCTGCAGGCTCTTCCAAGCAGGGGGAAGCGCTTGTGCCCGGTCATGCCCATTTGCTGACCCGAATCTGCTGGGGTGGGGGGTTATGTGGTTTCCTATTTGGGCATGAAATCCCTGGACATGGCAAGAAGGCAGTGGCCCAGTGTGGCAGCTACCCAGGGCTCCACCAAGGAGGGCCAGGACTTGGGCAGGGGCTGGAGTATCTTGTGGCTTCCATCTTCTGCCACGTATTCCCCGCAACAAATCCATCACTGTGCTAGCAAGCTGATGCCCCAAGGCTTACGTGGCTCTCCTTGCTCTGAGCTAAAGTGAGCTTACTCCCTGGGAAGGATGCAGTGATTTCTGAGTTGGGCACATGGAGAAGTGGAGACAAGAAGCCAGGAACTTCCAAACTGCCCTTTCCCTTCCCTTCCCTGCCCAGATCTTCTCTCTTCATCCCATCCTGAAAAAGTATGTGAGCCCACCAGCCATGGAGAGGGCACGGGTCTTTTCCTGGGAGCATCCCTGGCACAGGGCTGCTGCTTAGCACGGAACCATGCGGGCTGCGGCTCGGGTGAGGTAATGGGAGGAGAGGCAATGTGCCAGTCAGGGCTTGATCTTGATCTACGCGGTGT
>VWZN01013563.1:21689-70339 GCA_013396955.1 Regulus satrapa | reverse complement strand
TCTGTCAGATTTCCCTGCTGTACAAATAAAGAGTTGGCCTCTGTGCTGGGCTTGTAGGACCCTTGGAGGCGGAGGAGGGAGAGAGCGAGCGCTTGTTTACCGCACGGTCCGGGCGATGCTCTGCTCCCTTCCCTTTCTGGAAGCTGCATCAGATGGGGAGATGATGGCACTGGGTTATTATTGGTGTTGCTTGGCATCAGGAGTCTTTGCAAGTAGCTTCTTCTTGTCCTCTCATGAGGAGCATAAACTGCGGTAATTTTTTTTAGTCTGAGTTTTCCTGAGGACTTCTGTAATCAACTTGTTGCAGTATCCTGTTGAATTGTAGCAATGACATGTCTTTATTTCAGGCTGCTATGTAGCATCCCTTAAATTCTGCACCGCTTCACTTCCTTTCATACAGCAATTCCTGGCTTTCTCTGAGGGTTCGTGTGGTGCCTCCTGGAACAAGGGGTGATTGAAACAGCATCACCCATCGGAGGCCGTTTTGTTCAAACAGTTTTGAAAGAAGTCCCTTTTGAGAAAACACGTTTCCTTTGCGACCTTCACGGCCATTGCCAAGGTTCTTAGGGAGGTACTCGGTGTGATGGATGGTCTTACCAGCTGGTGCTGTGGAGGCTGAAGAGCGTCTTAGCATGCCACCAGTCCGGCAAAGGTCCGTCCCAGTCCTCTGGGTGACTGTCATTGCCAGAGGACTGTCTGTGGTGGAGGGAGCAGTGCCTGACTTGGCTGAGCTGTTGCTGAGCTCGTGGTAGCTAGAAGAGTCAGTGCATTTATATTCTATGAAGCATTTTGTGTGCCTAGGACAGGCAGTTCCCAGTCTGTGGGTTGTTGGAAGCTGAGGTAGCGTCACTTAGGCTTCGTGTGGCGTATCTGGTGACAGGTCCCTGTCAAAGGCACAGCCCTGGCTTGCACAGGTGGGCCTGGGCTCTGGTTTGCTACAGCTGCTCTGGCCTGCCAGCACTTCTGCATCAGATGCCCTTGCTGGAAGCTTGAGCTGCAAGCTGGAGGAGGTGGCAGCTTTTGAGCTCCATGTAATTCACCTCAGACCACATCCTTGCTCTGTAGTTTGCTGATGAAGTCTTTGAGTTCTTGGCCTGTATTTACTTCTGGTGATATGCTGTATTTCTGCAGAAAAGTGTGTTTCATTCCAAACTGCTGCTTGTGTTCACTGTCCTGTGGTTTCTGCAGCGGAGGAGAATGACTCCCCCAGTTGCCTGCTAAAAGTCCTGGCACTCCCTGCTGTATGCTGGCTTAAGGGATCAATAAGAAAACACATTTTCTGAGTGCTTGAAATAGTGTCTTATGTGTGACACTTTTTATTCTGGAGTCTGAGGTGGTTAGTCTCTCTTGTATGGTACATTTTTAAAGATTTTAATGAGTGTTATTTCTCCTAACTCAAGACAACTGCATTAAAGGGCTTTTATTTTCTGCTTTCAGTGCAGCCTCCAAAAGTTTCCCTCTCTGGGTGTGATACATTCTTCACTAAGGGGGTGGAAGAAAGTTGCTTGTATTCCCTTGTCAAGCAAAAATTCTAGGTGGGAGTGGCTGATGAAGGGCACTCTTTCCCCTTAGGAACTTTCCAGCAGGCCTATCATTCCTAGCAAATAAAAGTTGCATTGTGACTGTGCATGTGACATGCATGGAAGGCCACAACTCCCTTGCTCTTGAGACAGCCCTGAGGGGGTTGATTAGAGAGTTCTGTGTCTCTTCTAGCCAGGTCATCCCACTCAAGGCAAATTCATTTGTGCCTTCTACATAGTTTGGCTTCTTCACTCCGAAATGCATTGAACTATTGGTTACGGATGGAAGGAAAATGTGTTTGTTTGTGTGACATCTCCACCCTCTGTAGCCATTTGTGGCAGACTGTCTTGTCTGGCATTTCCAGGTAATTTGGTAATTTATAAAGCAATCATATTGTCCCTCTGTTCTTCTTGTACCTTCTGTTTAAGGCAGAAGCTTAGAAAGAAAAAAACAGTCTCTGAAAACCAAAAAGGGGTTTTCTGTGCTTTTTCATGTCCCAGTTTACCATTACTATCCCCAGTGGCCTCATCAGCCTTGTTCCTTAAGCCTCCTGAGGGGATGTTCTACCTCTGAAAACCAAAAAGGGGTCTTGAGCTCAGCACTGGGTTATCTCCAGCCCTCCCTGGTCATGTCCACTGACAGCTGAGGTTATGGAAAACCTGAGGGAGGGGGGCTCCCAGAAATGACAGCTCATCTCAGCTTCTCTGGCTTTAAGGAACAGAAGTCTAAGTCTCCTGGTTGTTTGAAAATCTTCAAGATCCTAATGGGGTATACCAGCTCTCTTTCTGTCTCGCTCGCTCATCCTCCCTTTCTGACCCTGAATGTGATTTTTCTTTTGCCATGGCAAAGCTGAAATGAAATGAACAGTGTCACTGTAAAATCGTCCCATTTTCCCATCCTTTGGGTTATCTGCATTCTGACAGAGCTTTTCTCCAGGATGTTGGCCATATTCCATGGTCTGTGAGAAATGTGCTTTTCCCTGCTATCGTCTGTCCGAAGCCAGGGTGTGGAGGGAGAAATGAGGAATGGCGGGTGTGTGGAATGGGCATGAGGTGTTCTGTCAGGTCTGTGGAGAGTGCCTCATTCCATCCCTACCCACAAGCACAGAAGCTGTTGGCTGCCAGGCCCTCTTGGCAGGGATCTGCCCTGTTGTAGTAGCACTGCTGATGGGCGTCTCTCTTCAGAGCTCCTTTTGGTCCTGCCTGCCAGACTCCTCTGGTTGTGGTCTCAACAGCAGCCTGGGATCCTGGAGAATGGATTCAGGGAGTCCTGCTAAATCCTGGCTGCTGGCAGTAATAAAGCTCTTGGCAAAATGAGCAGGAGGGTGAGGACTATTTTCCAGTCCTGGAATTTCATGGCTGAGTAAGAGGTATGTTTTGGGGTCTGGGCATTTGGGTGTGACCAGCTCAGTCCCTGTTGCTAGCCTGGGTTTCTTGTGTTGGTCGGGTGGTTATGGCCCCAGTCCAAGCTGGAAAACTGCTGTGCAGCTCCGTAGGGCCAGAGTGCAGGAAGCTCAACGTGGGACTGAAAGTGTGTCCAGCTCCTTAGAAGGATGCAAGCATGAATTGATGCCATGGCATTCCAGCTGGGCCTTTCATGGAGTTACATTTGCATATATATATTTATGTGTATGTCTGTGTGTGTAATTTGATGCCAGTAATGGTAGACACAAGATATTGGTTTAGTGGGATAAGGAAGGATATCAGGAATTCTGTTCTGCAACAGTTGAGGGAAGGTCCTTGGCAGCTGTTTAGGTCCATTTGGGTGCTGATCTGCAGGCACTGTCTGCAGGGTGCAGCCGAGCAAATACGCACTGTGCAGCTCCTGATTGATGTTGCACTGCCTGCATTGCATCCCTGTAGGCTGCCATGGAGCTGCCTCTCCTCCTACCTGCTGAGGTGAGTGCATCCCAGAAAGGGAGTGTGGGGGATGTGGGGTGTGGCACGGCCTCTTAGGAGGGGAGGAAATGAGATGTGTGGGAGGTGCAAGAGAGGATGTTACTCAGACCCACAGACTCTTACTGGCGGCAGTAATGAGGCTTCATAAAGAAAAGCTGAGGCAGAAGTCGCTGACATAAAATGTTTGGCATTGGCCATTGTTTCTTATCTGTGGCTGGTACCAGATCTGATTACAAAAGGAGCAAAGTTCACGTGTTAAACCCAGGTTTTCTTTATTTTTATAAGAAAGAAAGCAGCGGTGGAGAGCTGGGGCAGTGGGAAGAGTTGAAAGGGTGAGTGCCTGTGCTTTGGTGTCCTTGCAGCTGTGATGTGGAAGATGGACACTCTTAAGAAATGGTGGAGTTGGGCTGAAATTTGCAGCATGTTTCCCAGATGTCTTTGCTTCTGTAGGAGAGGGACAGGTTTAAAGGAAGAAACACCTGGAGATGCTGTGGGAGAAAGATCCGCTGTGCTGTAAAAATGGACGAGGTTAAAACGTGTCTGATACCTCACCCTAGAACACTATGGGGAAGAAGTGGGCAGGAGGAAGATCAAGCAGGTGATTACTATTTAGCACTATTGGCATTGCATGGCAGAATAGCAGGTGTGTTTTGGAGTCTGGGCTGCATTTGGATTGTGCTGGAGTCTCCAGTCTCACAAGTGCGCTTGGTAGGTGCATCTCAGGCAGGGGTGCAATCAGCCCAACACAGACGGGAAGAAGTCATTGGCAGCTCTTTCGGTACAAGCATATGACTTATCAGCATAGCTGGAGGATGAACAATGGATTCATTGGCTCCTTCACTAATGAAATTCAGTTAAAACTGGGATCGAGAGTGGTTTGAGGTAGGAATTACTGTGGGAGGTAGGAATTACTGTGGGAGAGGTTTCTGTTTTGTCTGGACTGCCTCGCTGACCTGTTATCTGCTAGTGTAGCAGCCACAATGCCTCTGTGGTTTTTAGGGAGTACTCTGACCCTCATTGTCCACCACGATGCAACAGTAAAGACATTAAGGAGGAAGGATGGTTTTGGTGAAATTTATCTCAGAGCCAACTGGCAGATGGCACCCATGCTGACATTTCTGGCATGCCAGCCAGTGAGCAGGACTTTTGTAGTGCCTGACAAGGCGTGGTTTGTGAATGTCAGTATTTCTTCTTAGCTTTGGTGGAATGCAGAAGGGAGGAATTTGTATCCCACATCTCATGCCTACACTGCCCTGGGAACAGAGATGGTTGGCTCTTTTTCTCCATGGTCACTGTAAGCTCCACGCAGAGCTCCCCCGGGGGGGGTGGTGGGGAGCTGTCTGTGCCATCTCAGGGCTGTACAGTGAGTGTACAGATCCAGGCACATGGACACGTGGGAGCAGGAAAGACTCTCGTGGTTCTCTGTCCAGTGCTGTGTGCAAGGAATGTGTGGATGGGAAGGTGTTGGGCTTTGTGCACTTGTGGTTTTTGGCTGTTGAAGCATAGAAAGGGTGAGTCCAGCCCTGAGGACTATGCTATGTTGAAGCATAGAAAGGGTGAGTACCACTTGCTGAGGAATTGACCTGTGGCTGGTTGCAGGTTCACCCTTGCCACGTGGAGTAGCCTTCTTCCATCTTTGCTGAGAGACTTGGTTAAAGGCCAGGGGTCTGCCAGTGGTGAGGAGACATTTGACATGGTCTCCGGTGTACCTTGTCTACTTGGAAGGTGTTTAAAAAGAGATATTTCTTTGTTATTGGGAGGACCTCTTCCTATATTTGGGCAGGAAGAACTGTCAGGTTCCTGCACCTTTGAGTCCCCCTTGTCTGGGTTTTTTTCGTTCTCCTGAACAGGGAAAGAGAGTGCAAGTGTCCAGCTGAGCTCATATTTGAGGAATGAGGCTGTGCTGAGGCTCAGATATGGGCTCTGGAGAGCCAAACAAAAGCCTGTTGTGTCCATTGTGCACTCCCCAGGGCTTATCTCTGGTGTATGCAGCGTGTCTGAAACAGAAGGAAAAAAGGGAACTTAAGACTGGGACGAAATCCTGGTTGCTGGCTTCACCGGCTGTTTGCCCTCAGGCACTGTGGAAGGTGGATCCTGACTGCAGGTATGCTCCTGGAAGCCTGGGAGGAGGGAAAAGCAGGCAGTAGCAGAAGGAAACCTCTGCTTTCACTGATGTCATGAGCTTTGCTTTGGCTGCAACTGTCTCCGTGTGGACGAGAACCCTCTTGTAGGAAAAAAGGTTTTATTGTTTGCTACTTCATCGGGAATTTTAACAATCTTTTAAGAAAAAAGAAGGGATGGGGGAAGCCAGTTTAGATGAGAGCAGTGAGAGTATCCAAAATGAATTATTGCAGCTGCATCAGTGTGATTCTTATCAACAACACGCTTATAAGGGGATAAATAGGAAGCTGACTTCCCTGTGTATGAGGGCACAGCTGCTGTGGATCAGCAGTATCCTCATGATTTTTGACACTTATAAGCATGTTTGGGCAGCTCTGGTCCCCTCTCCCTTGATTATCCTGCCCTGGGCAGTCAGAACACCCTTTTGGCTTAAGTGAGTAATAGGAGGAACATTTTCTGTGCTAGAATTGACCTGGCTATTTGCAGCATGGATTTTAGAGTTTTTTTTCCTAAATTCCTCAAAAGGAAGAGATAAGTTTTGTTTTTTGAGTTCCTCTGTCCTTGTCCTAGGGACAAGGTCTTGTAGAGGGACCTCATTTTCACAGTGGGCATTTAGTATTGAAGATAGTGACTCAGTTTCTGTAGAAATTTTGGACTGTGTTGTTCTTGGGTTTTCTCTTGGATATGTTTTGCTTTTAATAATTAATGACTTACTGAGAATCTTAAACCTACAAATGAGCGATGCTGGGGACTGCTTTCCCCCCTCTGGCCCACTAATGGCATTTGATGAATTGAAAGATGGATAATGAGTCTGCCCAGCGACTGGGAGCAAAGTGCTCTGCTGCTTTCTGCTGAGCTCAAAGGAGTCTGAATGCTGGGGGTGTGCCAGTTATGTTTTTAGAGGCTCCTGAGGGAACAAAGTATGGTTTCTCCCATCTCCTCAAGTGCTCTTGAGCCTTCTTGGTATTTGAGAGTTATTCCAGGGTAGAATGTGCTACTGTAGAATAGCGTGGATTACTTTTAGCCTTTAAATGTTAACCTTTAAAATAACAGAAGATCAGATAGTGGTTCCTCCTGACTTGAAAATTGACCTCCAAGGTGGATGGGGTGGTTGCGGGGAGGATTAAGTTTCAAAGTAATTTTAGGCTTTCCTTTATTGAAGCTTCTTCAGAGAGTCCTAAATTAACCAGAGGGTGATTTAGTGGAGGAATCCCCTGCAGCATTGTCCTGCTTCATTTGAGGTCCAGCTGTTTTGTACTGGCCTCTGTTAGAACCCTTTCCCACTTTCTTTTCCTTGCCAACTCTAAATGAAGTGGATGATTACACTGTCATGGTTTAACCCCAGCCAGCAATTTTGTACCATGCAGCCACCCCCCCCTCATGCCCCTGCCCTGGTGGGATGGGGTGGAGAATCAGTAAAATAATATAATTAAAAGTTACGGATTGAGATAAGAACAATTGAGCAATTGAACCAATGTAAAATATAATGATAGTAGTAATCATTTTAGTAATAGTAGTAATGAAAAGGAGAGCGAGAGAGGAATGATGCACAAATGATGCACAGCACAGCTCCGTAGCCTGTCCCCCAGCCGTGATCAGCAGCTCCAGGCCAACACTCCCCAGTTTACATCCTCAACCTTCCATGCTGTGGTTTGGAACATCCCTCTGGCCAGTTTGGATCAGCTGTCCTGGCCGTGCTCCTTCCCTTCTTGTTCCCCTCCTTAGTGGCAGAGCGTGGGAAACGGACAAGCCCTTGATCCTAGAGTAAGCACTACTTAGCAACAACCAAAACATGTTTTTTATCACCATTGTTCTCCTACTAAATCCAAACCACAGCACCGTACCGGCTACCGAGGAGAACACAGACTCTGTCCCAGCCAAAACCAGGAGGTGCAGTGGGACAGCCTTGCCGGAGTTGCTGTACTGGCTGTGGCTCTGTTCCTTCACGGGGAGCTGCCCTCTGCCTGGGCCTTTGCTCGAAGCTGCGGCAGGAGGTTTCTCTGGGGCTTAGTGCTGTGTGCTTTGCAGCCAGGGACTTCTTTGGATGTTGTCTCCTGCTGCCAGTCTTGGTGAAGGGCCAGCAAGTAATTGCCTGGAGGGAGCCCTTTGCCTCCCGGTTGTTTATTCAGATGCTGGTGCCTCCCGGTCAAGTTTGCAGGCTGCTCCAAAAACAGTTTCGTAAATGGGCAGGGCAGAAGGGGGAGGAATGTTTTATTTTTGGCTGGAAGTTGTTTAATTTTACTGGAAGAAGGATCCTTTTCAAGGCAGTCTTATGCTGCGTGGATTGAGCATTGTTTCCAGCACTGCTCCTATAGCAACAGGAGAGAGACAGCTCCTATGAACTTTGATTTACAGCTCTGGGAAATAAAATGTCATTTAATTGCCCTTGCCTGTGCTTGATATTTGATCTGACTCTAATAAAGCGATTTTAGCTGTGGAGAGGAATATAACTCCTCAAATCGTTCACTGACTGCTTCAGAACCCCTCCAGAGACAATGTTAGTGGGAATATATAAGGACTGATGGTCAGAAGAGATTTCTTGGCAGTTCCTGGCGCTGCTGTTAGTAGGTATTTCCAGGTCTGAGTGCTCCCACATCTGGATATTGTGGGTAGAAAGGGAGGCTCACGAAGTTTGGGGAAAGCCAAGGCATCTGTGGCTCCTGTGATGAGGTGAGAGCTGCTGTTCCACGTCTGCATGATGTTCCCTTTTCAGTCTGTGTGCCAGGGTGCTGCAAAGTGCGTCACCCCATTCCTGGTACTGCAGGTACCTGCTCCGCTGCTGACATGCTCGGAGGTTTTCTCTGGCATGGCTGGCACCAGTCCTGAGCTAATCAGCAACAGGTCTGGAGCAGTAAGATTGCTAACCTTGGTTTCCACTGCCTAATCCCTTGTCAGCTGCTTTTAAAATATTATTTTAGTGGCGCTCACATTGAGGCAGGCTGCCTGGGAAAGATGTGTGGGGTGACTCCAGAGACTTGCTTTGCTTGTTTGCACCACAGAAAATGAGAACAGGAACAACTCTCTCAAAACGAAACAAGTTTTGTACAAAAGCTAAAGCTGGTGTGCATTTTTGCGCGCCTCTTGCTTTGTGCTGTTTGCAATCAGATGTCTTGGGCATAGGCAAGGCAGTACTAACAAGTAACTTGGAAACTTTGTGGTTTATAGCTTTGTGTTCTGGTCTTCCAGAAGATAGGACAGCTTGGCTGAGGGAGGATGGATGTTTAGGAGGGCAAATTCACCCCTTCTCTCTGCTGGAGAGGCATTTAATCTCTCTGTGCTGCCATTATAACCTGCTGTCTTTT
Organism: Regulus satrapa; assembly: GCA_013396955.1. NCBI lineage: Eukaryota > Metazoa > Chordata > Aves > Passeriformes > Regulidae > Regulus > Regulus satrapa. The sequence continues at coordinate 61,497 of VWZN01013563.1, read as the reverse complement.
TTCTTTATTGGGGTGCTTTGAGGAGGCAGGCGATCTTTTAGGCAGTGAGATTATAGAACACAGTGTGATTGAGAGGCTAGAAATGTACCTTGTGGTGACACACCAATTGCCTGCCCTCTCTTCCAAATACAGCTGTGGGATTTTAAGCCCCATGATTTGTTTGTGAGCTCGGTGCAGTGAAGATGACAGTCTGCCGCGGGATATGCGCCTGATACTATGGGGAGGTAGAAAATCTACTGCTTTTAGCTGAGCACCTTTTCGATGTACAGATTGGTAGGGAACAAAACTGCGCTGAGACTGCAGCCAAATTTTGAGTGACTGTGTAGTAGCTACAATGCCGCACGTGTTCTTTGGTTAGTCTTTGCCCTCAGCTCAAACCAGTGTGTAAAAACCCAGTTCTTTGTGGAGTGAAAAAATGGTTATCACTGCTACATTCTTTGGAGAGCGCTTTGAATTCCTGTACAGAGTTGCCTGAATAGGCTTTGTGGAGGCTGGGGGGATTTCTGTCTTCCCAGGACTTTCAGTGCTTGTTGACTTGGTTCTAGTACTGGCATGGCTACAGGGCAGGGAGGTTTTGTGAGCACTCTCTGAAAACACTGAGAACCCAGTGGCTTAGCTTCTGAGCACTGGGCTCAGAGTGAATGGGATGAATAGGAAAATAATGAATAGGAAGGGATCAGGCAGAAAGCTGATTCGGCACAAAATGTTTTGTTTAGAAATGTGGCTTAATGCTACTGGTAAGTTCTCCAGTGCAGACAAAGCCCTGCTTAAAAAAAAAAAAAAAATAGGAAAAGAAAACCCCAAACAAAGAGAACCCCACAATGCCCATGAGCAGAGTTGGGAAAATAGAGTTTAAAATACCAATAGTAGGCTGCAGTGAAGAGTTTGCCTTGTGTGTTGGCTGACCCTGACCGATCTGAACTATTGCTCCTTGTTGTGTCAAACCCTCATTGCTATGAGCTCTCTGCAAACACAGCCAGGCACTGATTTCTGCTGCTTCCAGTGAGAGGAAAGAGAGGGTTATTGTTCCTCTCCTCCGTTCAATGACTAGTGAAGTGGCTCCTGTGTATAAATAGCGTAAAGTGCTTTGGGGTGCTTCAGGATAAAGGAGGCCTTATGGGATACAAGAGGATGTTGTTTGACGCAGAAGGAGTTCCCCCTGATCACGCAGTGGGTGCCGGTCTCTGCCCACCTTCCAGCTCCTGGTGGGGACCAGGTGCTTGGAGGGGCTGCTTGTTTCCCTGCTCACCCGCTCCTGGGAGCAGGAGACGAGCGCCTTCTGCTCTCAGATGGTGGCTGAAACTGAGTGTTTTATCAGGGAAGAAGGGTTTTGTGTTTGTTTTGTAGTGCTAGGGTACAGACACACAGTCCCAGGCACGCTCGATCGCTCTTATCTTTCTCTCTAATGCTTTCTTAATGTTGTAAAGTTGGTTTTATGCCGAGGTCCTTGTTATCCTCTAGGATCCCGCAGCCAGGCATTGCCTCACCCGGTTTGGCTAAAACCCTCATAAAGCACTTAATTTGCAGGTATGTGGGTGGTGCTGAATGTGTAAATCCTTGCTGAGTCTGAAATTTATGCTTATTGTTATTTATGCTTCAGTAAGCCCCTCCCCTGGGGAGTAAACAGTGTTGAGGATATGAGTGAAAGAGCTGAGTGCTCTTCTCTGGAGAGACAGCCCTTGTCTCAGAGAGCAGGTGACTGCTCAGGTGTCTTAGGCATGCGGCTCCTCTCTGGATACCTGGCTTTCATCAAAATTAGCAGGAGTTTAGGGGCTACGTCTCTCTTGAGGGGTCTATTCAAAACACAGCAGCTTTGGGCCAGAGCAGAGCAAAGGAGGGATTTGGCAAGAATCCTGAGGGGTGACAGCAGGGCTGTCATGTGCCTGTGGAGATGTTGCCTGGACACAGAGCTTTGATATGGGATCCTCCCAGACTCCCAGAATGGGAGCTTACTTCTCCTCTCTCAGTTCTTTGGATATCAGGGAACCCGGTCAAGACATAGCGTCAGACAGGATCTGCCACAGATGTCAAGGGGGAGAGGTTTTGACCCAAATCTGTTCTGTGTGCCTGTCCCCCCTCTCCCCCCCAAATTTAAATGACAGTTCCTTAGAAGGAGCTTTTCCTTCTGGGTGGATGTCTGACTTGCATTTTGCATTCTCCCAGCCCTAGGCACAAGTACTTTGCAGCACGTTCCAACATGCTGAGATGGAAAGCATTGAACTTTGTGTCCTGGGTCAGCTTGCCCTTCTGAAAAGCCAGGAGCATGGAAACTGCACGAAACAGATGAATAAAGGGCACTAGGGTTGGTCTTGGAGAGTTTGGGCCCAGCCTCAGGAGGATGCTGAAGAGCAGTTGCTTGCCATATAGGTGACTGTGCCTTTTCTCCTCTCGCTAGTTCCTCGGAAAGTTCCCTTATCTGACCTTTAATTAATGAACCCAAGAACTTTGGTGCAAGAAACGGAATTTTCACTTGTTTCTCTGAAGAGATGTTTTTGTGGTTTAGAGGGTGTGTAGTAATGTGAATCAACAAGTTCTGGCTCTTACTGGCATCATTTTTCATAGGGAACAGAAGCAGGGGTAATCCAAGCTGGTTATAAATGAAGGTGTGTCGTCCACACAGTACTAGGTAGAGGCCTGCAGGAAACCTCTATTTGAACAGAATAGAAAGTGAAAATGGCTAGGAATTGTTACATTTGATCTGCTAATAAAAGGTACCTTTTTTCTCTTCCCAGGTGTTTTTCAAATGCTCAATTTTCCCACCCAGGCAAGTCAGGAAGTATTACTGCTTCCATGTCTCTGTATGGGCAGTAGATAGGAGCTCAAGCCTTAGGTTTACTTTGTGAAGTCAGTTGGTGTCATGGTGTAGATCAAAGGATCAATAATTCAGTATCCAAACAGGTTAAGGAGGAAGTCTTGTTATTCTCTTCCCTTTCCATCCTGCTGCCTGCAGTGCCAGTGGGAACATTGCAGGGAGGTTCAGACCTGCCTGCTGTAGCATGAACGTGAGATTGATGAGGTTGTGGGAGTACAAGCAATTGCAAAAAGTTTGGGACCCTCTACCTTAGAAAAGCAGGGGAAGGAGGGGATGCTAGTGGCCTTTTTTCAGTACAGCTGCCTCCACAGAAATGACAAGCCATGGGATGACATGCCAAGGTTAGAGGGATGGAATGCTGGCAAGGGCCCTCAGCCTGTTGCTGTGCCATGTGCTGAGTGCACTGGAGGGTATCTCAAAAAAGGTGACGTGGCTGACAGCCCAGGTGAACTGTCTCTGCACTGGTGCTCTCAGTGTGGGCAACAAACGGGAGGAGTTGGAAGCCACTGTGTTGCTGGAAAGCCACAACCTGCTTGACATGACTGAATCCTGATGGGATGAATCCCGTGGCTATCAGAGGCTGCATGGCTTTACCACAAGAGAGAGCTGAGGAAGGAGAGAGGGTGGAGTTGTCCATGACCAGGTTGAAACCTTGATCACTTCAAGGCACTGACACCAAGAAGGGCTTTGCACTGCTCGGAAGGATCTTCCTGAGCTTTCTCATGGAGTTGTTTCAGGCCTTTAGCGCCAGAACGAGCTGTCACTTTGTGTACACAGCCTTGACAAAATTGATAGCAGCATTTACAGGATGCAGCAGTAAATACAAACCTGTTCTGACAGCTTTCTGCCAGCAGAAGAGGTTCATGCTCCCCACTGCTGCAGTTTAGCTCTTCCCTGTTATCTGGTGCATCCTTTGCAGTTTAATCAAATGCATTCGCCAGGTGTATTCTGAAATCATGTGATCTCTACTTAAAGGACTCGATGGCAAAGCACATAATCATATATTGATTTCAGAATAGTCTTTGGCATAGTTCATGATTCTCTGCATCTCTCTTCTATTTTCCTTCACCTTTCTGCTTTCCCAAATTCAGCAACAGACTAGAGCCAGCAAGAAGAGGGGCGGTGGAAAGAAGCCTTTGAAGAGGACCGAACATTTGCACTGGTGCTGTCACCCGCTTTGGTGGTGAAAGGTCAGTGTCAAGACTGCTGATCCATATTGGCTATCAATTTGGGGTGGATAATGGCACACAGTGTGAGTTTGAGCTCTTTACCTGCAAGCTTTAGAATTCCTCTCCTGGGAAGGCTTTGCTTAAATTACTTTTAGCTGCTTTCTGGCAGGCGATAAGCAGCTGGAGGCCCTTTCTGAGGATGTTCAGCAGGGTAGGTAAAGTGTCAGTCGTAATGTTTTCATCTTACAGAGAGGGAACTCAAGAGAGGTCATGCTTTCAGAGGCTGGAGTTTAGCCTTGACAAAGAATGTCAGTGAGTTTGCTGGAGATTGAAGCTATTGGCCCACACCTGCACTGCACATACCAAGGGAAGGACGTCGGCTTTGTTTGCTAATGGCTGCCAGGGTTATCTGGCCCAGCTCAGATAGTCTCCAGTGGAACATTTCCCTCCAGGTCAGCAGTGGTGCACTTTTGTTACAGCCATAGGTGCAGTGGGATTTCCTGCATCAAGTCTTTCTTGTGTGCTTTGGCAAAGATGTTAGAAGTTATGAAAGTTGTGGTGTATGAGTTATCTGTGGAATAGTTGTCACTGATGTGTTAGATACCAATTTGCTTGTTATCACTCAAAAATCAATACTTTTAAATAATGACGCTTTTAATGGCCTGGGAGCTATTCATTTGCTTTGGCATTGTTTCTTCCCCATCTGTCAGATGCTGTGCTTTGGGGCAGGTTGTGCAGAAAAGCCTGCAGGCCTGGCTTTCTTTGCTGTTTAATTAAGTGCCATTACTGTGCAAGTTGAGGCAAATGCTACCAAGCAGTGTCTGGGATGACTAAATGAGTGTCTGTCCAGCAGGTGTGTGTGTGTGCATATCATATGCTTTCTGAGCTGGGCTGTGTGTGCATGCCTATGTGTGCCTTCGGGTCCTCAAAGAAAAACACAGTGGTGTGGTGTAGAACATGCAGAGCAGGCCCTGCCATTGAAATTCTAGTTTTCACAGTTGTCTGTGCAGTGCTTGTGTTCCCAAGTGCTCAGCAACCAGAACTGGAGTCATATTGCTCAACTTCTGGTGGGTTCTTGTGGTCTGGCTTGTCCTAAGGATTCAGTCGTGGTAGGATGAGAGCCCAAGAAAATCAGACCGTGGAATGGTTTAATGTTTGATGTGATCCCAGCCTTGCCTGGCAGTCACGCACTGTATATATTCTTACCCTCCTAGGAGGTTGTGGCTTGCAGTCACACAGGGCAAGATGAGCTCACTCTTTATCTTTTTTAATCTTCTTGAGATGTTTGCATAGGTTCCTCCTTGCTTCACTGTTATTCCACTGTTATTCACTGTTACTCGTATACTTCATTATTAGCATCTCTGTCTCTGATGTATTTGAACCAGCAAGCCTCATAAACTATTGCCAAAACTGCTTTACCAGGCATTCCTCTCATTATAAGTATGTATTTTACTAATCATAAAAGAGGTTGTTCCAGTTCACTGGCTGAAATAATCTTTGCTGGCAAAAGCACTTTTGAGTCTGTGAAATCGTGTTACTCTCGGGCTTCTGCCAACTTGCCAGTCACCTGGAGCCTGTCATGCCTCTCAGCTGGCATTACTCCATCAGCAGAGTTTCTCTGTGCAGATCCTCATAAAATCACTGGGTTTAGAGAAAGATGAGGGTCTTGCACTGGGGAGGAAGAGAGAGGCAAAGGTCAGACTGAGGGACTTGCCCGAGTCTATGCACAAAGTCTGTGTCAGAGTGGAAAGCCGGATTCAAGCTGTTCAACTCACAGTTTCTTGAAGTAATCTTTAAGCTGTTACCCCTCCCTTTCATCTACAGGTTCTGTCACTTGTTTTTTCCTCTCAGGTTAATGCATTTCATTTTCCCTACAGCATTTTTTCTCTCTGTCATTTCTGTTGCAGTGTGTGTGGGCATAGTAGGAACCTCTTGTTGATTCTTGTGACTTCCATAAAAATACTTCTTTTCATTGTGTGACTCAATTTCACAGCCTGTATTCCTTGATTACTTGCTGAAATTTAACTTGCTGATGAAGCTACTGTCAGTTGGACTGGACCAAGTAAACTTAATTATGGAAGTACTTTTAGTCTTCTAACCACTTTTTCAGTTGGCAAAGTACTTCCCATCATGAAGCTCATGTTTAATTAATATGTTTTTATGTATTTGTAAATACACCCCTGTGGCAGAGCTTGCCATTTCCTGTTCATCTGAGAACTCATTTGTAATCATTGATAATGATTCAGAACAGGTTTTTGCCTCAGTGTTTAAAATAGAACAGAATTATGTGTGTTAATTACTGTTGCTGCTTCTTGTCCAGTTTCAAGAGTGATTCATATCAGTTCTGAGGGTTTGCTGTAAGGATCACTGAAGGCAAGAGACCCTGGCTATGTCAGTGAATTCAGGATGAGGCCCCCATATTCACCCTGGTGCCCTGACACTGATCAACACCTCTGTGCTTTTTGAGACCATGAGGCTCAGAGCCTGAAGTGACCCCGAGCCCGGGGAGCAGATTGTGGCTCCTTGGGAAAAGCATTTCACTGTAGTCTCCTGCCCTCAGTTGCTTTCCCCGAAGACCAGGATAGCTCCCTGAAGCCTGACCCTGTCTTTGTAGGTGATGGGAGGGAGCAGATCACCCCGTTTGAGGAAAGGAGCACACACACATGGCTTCCAAAAAGAGGGTCTAGAGAGCTGCCTTTCCCTGAATGGTTGTCTGGCTGAGTCATTAGGCATGCAGAGGCAGCCAGTGCCATCAGCTCTGCTCCTGGCTAGGAAGGATAGATCAAACAGGAGACAGCCCTGATTGCTTTCTGATTCATGGTCTGCCATCCCTGGTGATTCACCCTGCTTTATAAACCTGCAGCTGTTCCCTGCCAGCTTTCTGGAAACAGGCACATCCTCTCCTGCCAGCAGCGAAGCCAGGCTGCCTGAGCGGCCTGTACCCAGTGCTGGGTGGAGCAGGACCTGCAGTCTTGAGGGGGATTTCAGACTGTCTGTCATCTGGTGCATAGTGCAGTCTCAGCTGTGCGTCTGCCCAGTCCTCACCCTGGACAAGATGGAGCTGAGACTGGGGTTTCTGAGCTCTTGGATCAGGAGGGACAAGATAGTATCCCTCGTTGGGGCCCAGCACCTGCTCTGTGGAGATATGTAGGGGAAGGAGGTTCCTAAAATCCTCAGGAGCAAGAGGGGAACTGGGCCAAGGAGCCTAAGGGCAGAAAGCCATGGTTATCATCCCCTGGTCGGTGTCTGCAAGCCTGCAGTGCACGTTCCTCTACACACAGCCTTGATGTTAGAAGGGGTGGGCAGAAGACCTGTTACTGGAAGGCACCTCCCACATCTGGGCTGAGGTACCTGTTCTGAGTTGTGCAGGTGTGTGTGGCTGCCTTGCTGCTGCCATTCTTGTTCTGTGGTTTAAGGACGCCTCTGGGAATTGTAAATCTGTCACCTTCCGTGTGAACGTTGTGTTCTTGGGGCGTCTTCTCATGGAGAATTTGCAAGCCTGGTCAGTGCATACAGTACCAGCAGCATCCATTCCTTCCCAAAGCCTGGGGCCCTTTTGTGCTGCAACGTGGTAGTTTGAGCATTGCTGGAGGTTCTGATCTCTTCTCCTTCCTCTGTGCCACCATCTCAGAGCTGCTCCCCCTGCCAGTGAAACAGCATTCTGCTGCCAGCTACTGTTGCCAGATGTTATTCTGGAGAAAAATGTTTTCTTGTGAAATGGTGACAGGGATGGGCATGGGTGGGACTGTTGGCATGTTCACACTCTTGCTTTCCTTGTTAGCTTCATTTGTTGGTTTCTAAAGCACAAGCCTGGCTGGGGCTTGAGTGGGCTGGCATGAAGCGCAAGGAAATAGTTTCCTGCAAATAAAATATAATTATGCTGCAGAATAGGCAGCTGCTGTTCCCAGCCTTGGTTCATCTGGCTCTAAAGCCAGACATCAGAAGTGCGGTGGCAGAGATAGCACTGATAGTCGCCTGGTGTGCAGCCTGGCTGTGTGTACCCATTTCTCATTTTCTTTGCTGTCAGGTGTTTTGCTAAGGTAGATGAGGCTGTACTGCATGGCTGGGTGCAGCTGCAGTGGGTTCCTGAAGGGAGCTTGCATCGCTTGTGCAAAGTTTTGTAGTTTAACTAAGCGGGAACTCCATGTCCTTGGAAAAATGTAGGGGCTGCTTGTCTGCCTGCTTCCAGGGAAGTTGCTGGTTTAGGAAAACATTGTACTTCGATGTTGGTGCACAATGTTTGCATCATTCCTTGCTGGCTGATGTGGGAGGAAAGGGATGATTTTTTTAACTGAATGTAAGTGGTGAGGATTTGGTTGCACTTCTGCAACCTGCCTCACACAGGTGATGCTGGCAGTGATACTCTGGGCAGTGCTTTTGTCCTGTCTGCCTGGTCAGGCAGTGATGAGAATATTTTTTGAGAGGTTCAGACTTTGATGTCTGAACAACAGTGGGAGGAAAGGGATGATGCTGTGCTTGCTGCAGAACCGCTTCTGAGAAACAGTGCTCCAGGGTGTAGCAGATCTGTAACACTGCACTGGGACTGACTCACAACAGAACCCCACTCCTTACATAGCTGCAGGGGCATTTTATGCTGATCATCTGAAGTCAAGGGTTGTGCTTCTTCCCCTTAGTGCCCTGGGGGACAGCTAGCCAGTGAGAAGGGCTGTGGAAAGTAAGCAGTGAAGAAGAGAATTAATTACTCCAACAGACTGCTGGTGTTCAAAAAGTGTAGGACATCTGAACATATAACAAGTGTGTTCCCAGTTACAGTTGTAAAGATCAAAAATAACCCAAACTTAGAGAAGGAGCTATTTAAGGCAGTTGTAACTAATGCCAGTGAGAAAATAATATTCTTTGGAGACAGATTATTCCATAAATATCAGAGACCAAGGTTTCTGTTGCCACCTTCAGAACAGCAGCTGCAGGCTGTAGTCAGGAGCCAGAGACTGGAATTTTCTGGAAAACAGGCCTGGGGTTGTGCGAGATCTTGTGTGTAGGTCACCCAAATGGATAGGAGAGCTCTTTATCTGTATCCCTGAAGTCACCTGAATGGCTTGTTCACCAGCTTACTTCAGCAAAAGATTGCAAGTGTTAGATCTTGCAGGAGGAGAATAATAATGCTGGCCTTTCTGGGAGAAGTGGTGTGATGATTGACTCACTCAAGCTTTTCTGGGTTTTTTTTGTTTTTTTTTTTTTTTAGGAACTTGGTGAACAAGAAAGATGCGTGAGTATACAGAAAAGAAGGAAACATGTGGGACCATCTGTCTGAAGTACCTTCTCTTCATCTTCAACTTCTTTTTCTGGGTAAGAAAACTCGGTCTGTGTCGGAGGCAATGAAATGACACTGCAATTTTGGTCTCAGGAGTGTAGAAATCTTGGGCATGATGGAGTCTTTAGGAAGAAATGCTGTGTCAGTAGGACACAGCCTCTGTCCTCTTGGGTGAAGTGTCACACCTTGTGCTTGGCTGCTCAGACTGCAGAAGTTATGGTTTGACACTGTAGCACATGTCTGTTTCTAGGTCATGTTACCAAATATCGAAAATTACAGGAAGCCTGAAAATTAGCCTTGATTTTTCACCTGGCTTACTTTTTCCAGAAGCCTGAGAGCTCCTTTGTCTTGCCATTCCTCCTCTCAGAGTGGCAGAGGGAGTTCTGGCAGATGCCACGCACCTTCTTGCAGCTGATCCACTTAAGAGCTTCTTAGAGTTACACTTTCCATCAGAAAAGTTACTGGTGCCAAAGGATTGTGTTTTACTTTGGCGCATGGAACAGAGCAATGGAGTGTCCAAATAAGACCTTGAAGGAAAACTGAGTTTACCAGAAGCTTCCATCTCAGGCTACTTGGGGTGCTGAACTGGGTGCCTGGAAGCTCAGCCCTTCCCCCTGTGCTGTGACCTGCTCCAGTCCCAGTGAGCCCATGCTTTACTGTAGATCACCTTTGGCTCAGCTGGTGGAGCTGTGGCACGTCCTGCTGTGTCTGTGCAGTGCTCTGGGAGGTGAGGAAGCTCTGACACCCCTCACTGGCTTGCTTCTCTCTCTCCCCAGCTGGCTGGTGGGGCCGTGATGGCAGTGGGCATCTGGACCCTGGCTGAGAAGAGCGACTACATCAGCCTGCTCTCCTCCAGCACGTACTCTGCCACTGCCTATATTCTGGTGGTGGCTGGGGTGGTGGTCATGGTCACTGGCATCCTTGGCTGCTGTGCCACCTTCAAAGAGCGGCGGAATTTGCTAAGAGTGGTGAGTTTTGCTTGATTGTTCTGTTTGGGGAAGGCATCTTGGTTGTGTTGTGCACCAGCCTTATTTGTTTGTCCTAGAGCAAATATTGCTAAGGTCTCCAGCTCCTGACAGCAGTGCTGTCCATATCTCAGGGGACAGGTTTTATTGCAGAGCATTTTCTTTTGTCCACACAAAGAATGTGCTGCATGGTTCAAGAGTAAAAAAGTGTAGTTGTAATACCTATGCTTTGCGTGAGAGCATCAATTTGAAACTATTTAAAACAAAATCTTGTGGCTTTTGTCTCTTTCTTCTTCCTTGCCTGTTCTATGTTCTGTTTTGGAAAACGGGAAGAGGGAGAGACCTGTAACAAAACTAGCTTTTAATGACATTAGGTTCAAGCCAGATTAATACACTTTTTCACTTGGTTGTCAAAGATCAGAACATTTCCAATATTTTCTTCAGTTGCAAAAAAATTACTTTAGTCTTGCTTCCACAAAAAAGAGCCATACTTTTTTGATAATCTGCTGCTTCTTTTACAGCTTTCTCTGTGTTACTTCCTGAGCTCCCTGCTCACCCACCTACACTGACGTTTTTTACCAGCCCTGAGATTTCTATTTTGCTTGCTCCCTCTCAAATCTCCCTTTCAGTCTGGAGTGTGGCAGAAGTCTGTTTTAGTGTCTGGGCTGCAGTGGTGAGTGCAGTGACTGAAATAACAATCAGTGTCTTTTGGCTTTCACAGGTAAAGAAAAAGATACTTCAGACACCAGCTCCTCCCTTTGCAAATCCTTATTCACATGACTGACCCCATTTCTCCTCTTTAGTTTGGATAGAGGAGCAGAAATAAGAGTTGTGAGCAATCCTGATGCTTCACTGCTGTGCAGGCCTGATAATCCCTGTGAGAGGCACAGTAGGGCCAGGGAAGGAGAATAAATATAGAGGGAGAGACAGTGAGTGCATTGCTGATGCTTGTTCAGTAGGCTCCTGGTCTGTAGCAGTTGGTTTTGGCCTTGCTTCACTGACTCTCGATGCCAAAGATATCTCCCTTTGTCTTTTTCCCTCAGCCAGAAGCTACATATGAAAATCCAGTGGGGTTTTCTTTGTTATACTGCCATAGAAAACTAATAATTGTCCTTTGGGAATAAAAGATCACTGTCTCCTTACACCATGCGTCCTTTCGGAGTGGCTGGTTGTGACAGACCTATTGTCTCTTCTTGCTTGTGCTCTGCTTTGGTTCCCCTGAGTAATCTGAGACAGGGCTGTGCTTGCCAGGGCTGGGTGAGCCTAACTGGGGGCCTCTGCCAGCTCTGAGCTCAGACAGTAATCCTGACAGCGTCACAGTCACCCCAGGGGCTGTGCCAGCTGGTCCCACTTTCCCTCTGTACAGGAGACCCATGTACATGTGGGAGGGAGAAGTACAAGCAGCACAGAGCTCTGCTCTCCCCAGTGCTGCCTCGGTGCTTTTAAAAATTGATTACTGACAGCTTTGGGTGCTGTTTATAAAATGCATATCTGGATTTTAATTTGTTTTTCTCTTGAAAAGTTGGGAAGCTGTGCATTCTTTTTTACTGCCTTGTACGAGTTTTATGAGCCCACTTCAAGGCTTTTCATAGTGTTTCATTGCTCATCACTCACAGCTGTGCTATTTTTTTGTCATTTCTTACTGGCCTTCCTTAACCATGTGCTGTGCTGAGACTTGGGCAGCAGAGGAGGAGTTTCTCTGGTTCCATGAAAAGAAGGAAGGCAGTGGATCTGGAGCCTGGCTGGCTGTGATGCTGCAAGTCCAGCTCTTTACAAGGACACAGACCACTGTTATATCATACTTCAGGCCTGGCCCCTCACCGTGCCTTTTCTAGTCAGCTACCTTGGACAGGGAGAAGGGAACACGCATGGATTGGGATTTCTGTTCCTGCTGCATTTCAGCCTGGAGCCCTCCTAGTGAAGTGAGGTTGCTGATTTAGGAGTATCATTGGTATCTCTCTCTTTCTCAGATAGTAAAAAGATCTCTCCAGATAAGTATTTCGGTTGTAGGTGGGTTGAACCATTTTTTTGTGTTATTCAGAGAAAACACACTTAACACTTGGTACCTCACTTGGTACTGGATGGAAGCCAGTTTGGACTCTGTAAATCTTGAGGACACACCCAATAGCCCTGACTCAGTCTTGGAACCAAAGCCAGGGTGAATTTTTGCTTAGAGCCCACCCAGGTCCAGGCATGTGTTTGCTAGAGAGCTTCTGGTGCTCACAGATTTCTGACTTGGGAAACAAATAGGGCATGTCCCTACAGTTGCATGCCAGAGCTGGCCTATTCCTCGCATAGCAGACCTTTAAGAAAGCCCTGCAGCTGCAGCTGAAGAGCAGGAGAGCAGCTCTGTGTGTGTCCAGAGTGAAAGCTGCTGCTCCCCTGTGTCAGCATGATGCTTAGAAGTGGCCCTGGGGGAACGATGAGAGTGAGATAATGGTGGAGTGTATCAGCAGAGACAGGCTGGGTTCATGGGTGGTAGATGCACTAACTTCCCTCACAAGGTTTTACTTGTGACTCAGATTTGTTAAGGTCTGCTGGATATGTGTTCGTTTCTATCCACTGTAAGCCAGCACACTGAGCAGAGAGCTTGTGGTGACATAACTTTAGCTTTACCTGAATGCATCTGACATTTCACAGAGCAAGGAAAAATAAATATAAGCTTTCCAGTCCATTGGTTGTTCTCTGTATCCTGCCATCCTCCTGGCCCTCCTTGGCAGAGAAATGATGTCAGGTCAGTTAAGGCATAATAAGATCCCAACGAAAGAGAGCCAGCCCTTGTGTCAGGGCCTGCCAACCCTTTCTTGCCCCTTTTCAACCTCCTGGGAGTGTTGGGAGCAGCCTTTAGCTATCCTGCCCTCCAGGGGGGTGACTCATTGCCCTGGGATGAATGGGTACCTTGTACAGGCGGCTGCGGAGATGGTCGGGATCGCTGCGGGGGAGAGCCTGGGGCAGGGGAGTGAAAGGCCGAGATTGTGTGCTCAGATTAAAGCCCGGTCAGCAGATAAAACCCAGCTGTCCTTCCTTTGCAGCTGCTGAAGCCCAGCAGGGGTGAAAGAGGAAGCCTTTATGTCATTTTACTCCTGCAGAAGGGGCTGGGAAATACCTAGTGAAAAGAGTGCACAGTGGGAGCGTAATCCTTGCGCAACAGAAGGCGTCCTTGCTGTGTCCACATCTTCACTGTCCTTTTTTGTGCAGGTTTGATGTCCAGTTATATTTGTAGGGAGCCATTTGCTTTGTCTCTTGGTAACAGACTTTTCTTAACGTTGAGGGTAAAACAGAAAATGGGAGGTATTTTGTTTGTTCTGTTCTGGGGAAGCCAGCTCTTACAGGAACTTAGCTTGAGATCCTTGTTATGGCTGGAACTGGGGTCTCTCCAGCTTTAATTACAAGAAAGATTAATTTAATAACAGTCACAGAACAGCCTGGATCTGTAAAGAAGCGGTTCACTGCTGACCGTGAGCAAGGCAGGGGCTGTTTTTCAGGAGAGGGTTTCTCCCCGAAAAGCTGTCTTGGGCCCTAAGCAGGAAGTGGATGCATCACCCTGGCTCTTCAGGCCTGCCTAGTCCTTTCAGTCTACTGCACATATTCCTCATGGGTTTGGTTTTCTTACTTGTTTGTGAATAGAACAGGGCTCCCAAACAGTTTTCTGTACTGCCCATTTGATACTCCTTGTGGTAAGCAAGGCTTACCTTTTCACTTCATTGTCACTAAACCCTTTTAAGAAATAGTCATGTTCTCCTATTAGACTTGTAAGAATTTTTTCTCACTTTGGTTTTGACATGCTGAGCTTTTCCATCTAGATCCCAGTTCAGGAGCACATACAGTCCCAGTGCTGAGTGTGAATCAGTGCTGAAGTCCATCCACTTCAACAGTGCCCCTCAGCCTGTGGCTGAGCCCTGCAGAAGTCACTGGGAGCACAAATGATGCTTTATGCTTAGCTGCTGTGCTGTATATTTGGTGAAATGGACCCTCTGTGGCTTTATTGAATCATCTTTATAACATACGTTGCTCCTTAGTGACTTGGTGAAATGCCCTAACCAAATGCCCTAACCTAACAAGCAAAAGTTGAATTTTTTTTTGTATTGATGTCAGAATCAAATACTTTCTGTGATACTGAGTGAAGTCATTAGGTTATCTAGCAACCACTTCCTTTTGTACAGTGATCCTGTCTTGGTTGCCTGCACTTTTCCATTCTCTATATCCCTCTGGCTCTGTTGAGTTAAACTCATGCTTGCTGCTTCTGGTCTTCAGTTACTCTGTAGTTTGGTGGTTTTTTTATTAATCTGTGGGATTGTTCCTTTCCTACCCTATTGAAGTCTTAATCCCAGCCCCTGCTTTTGAACTCTGCTGCAGAAGAGCATCAGGGAAGACAAGTCAGGCATTTTATCAAGTAAAGAAGAGCTGCCTCCTGGCATCTCCTTATGTACTGTTCTAATGCCTTTTTCCCATTATTTTACAGTACTTCATATTGTTGCTATGCATCTTTCTCCTGGAGATCATTGCAGGAATCCTGGCCTATATCTACTACCAGCAGGTGAGTGGAAATCAGTCCTTGGATACTCAGAAAAGGGAGAGAGAACAGCTTGCTATCATCCCATTTCTCCAGCCAAAATTTGGCCTGGATTATTGGGACATAGGTCTGTTTGTGGTTCGCCTACAAACTCCCCTCCATATACAAAAGACCTTGGATTATTTACTGGTTTTGACAAAGTGCTGGTCATTACTCCAAGGGCTGCTCAGTCCTGCTGCTCAGCTCCCTGAGGTGCACTTTGTGCCCTGTTTTTCTGCTGACCCTTGTGGAAGACAGTTTTTGAGGCTGTGTAGATCTAGGAACTCTCCTAACAGCCTTCAAGGCATAGTGAGCTGCTGAAATCACATTAGTGCCACTTCAGCTTGTTCAGGACACAGGAACAGTTCCTGCTGCATCCAGCAAAGGTAGTGAATGGACCAGCTGAGAGGTCCTTTCAGGTCAAGAACTTTTTGAGAGCTTTACTTAAGCAGCACAGCTGAGGGGCTGGAGAAACAGGACAGGCTCCCAACAGCTGCAGGTCTGGCTTGGCACTTCTTGCAGTTGCTGGGAGCAGAGCTTAATTCATCACTTTGCTTTCAAAGGGAGTTTAATCGCCAAGGCACAAACAGCCTGCAAAGTTGCTCTCATGTCTGGAAATTGATTGGAAGTGGCAAATTAGGATTGTTATCAAATGGCTGACTGAAAAGCAGCTGAACATCCCATCTTGTTGGCTTCACTGCCAGGACTCCTTGCCATTCCATTTTCTCTTGGACCTTCTGTGCTTTGCCTTGGATGGGCACTGGTGGTTTGCAAGGAGCCAAAGAACTGTACTGGCTCTTGCCAGGAGGGATTTGGGGTATGAATGTGCACATTTAACAGGAAAAGATCAATCCTGGCAGTCATGGCAAGAAGCCAGGATCTGTCCATCCATCTGTGCAAAGGCATGAGGTTCATATGTGGCAAAGGATGAAGAGGAGCTGATCCCTGGGTTGAAATAAGGGACAGCATATTCAGAACTGTACCCTTGAGTGCTTTAGATCACTTGAGTGTGTCTCTGATCAATAGCTGCACATCCCTTTGCCCTCTAGCTGATAAATCCTGCTTGTCTCTTGGTTGCAGGCTGCTTGCTCTGTTTGGCACTGGTTTTATTTCAGCCCTTGCTTTGGTGTCTAAGGCTTGCATGTGTGTGTCTAAACTGGTTCTTTATCTCTGTTCCATGCTGCAGTTCTTCCCCGTGAGCCCGCAGGTAACTGCTTTTCTCCCAAGTAATAATTCTGCTAATGGACTCTCCTCTTTATTTGCCTCTGCCTTCCAGTTGCTGAACCTTTTCCTTCCTTTCTTTGATGCTAAGTCCTTTGCCTTTCCATAGGGCTTCCCAGCCCAAGATCTCAAAGCATTTTGAAAATATTAATGAATGGCACCTCATATCATCTCTGTGAAGTAGGTGTCCCCATCTGACACATGAGATGGGAGAAATCAGTGTTTCAAAGGGAGAATAAACTCCAGACTGGATTTTGCACAATTTAGCGTAATCAGATGTTTGACCTCTCATTTACTACTTACTATGTAGAACAAAAGGTATGTGAAGAGTATGCTCAGCTGTTTATTCCATTGACCCCAGCTAAAATGCACGTTGACATTGTTTATTGGTATAGGAAATTTGGAATTTCAAAGGTGTGCTGGACTAAAGCAGTGTTGCTGCACGACCCAGTATGAAAAAAAAAACCCCAAGAGATGCAACCAGGATAACAAAAAAAGGATGTGGCTCTTTGGCACTTCGTGACTTTCACCAAAGAGTGAGAAGAATTCAGCTAGATTAAAAGAGTCTCCATAGGAATAAGTGTTTGAATCCAATCACTTGAACATGCCAGTAGTTTACAATGATGCTTTCAGAAATTCTGCTCTTGCAAAATCAGACTTTGTCTCTCTATTATCAAGAAAGGCCTTGCAGTGATTTTTGCAATCACACACTTAATTCCCTCCTGTGGCATCCTTTTTCAAGATGATAAAAGAGCTGTCTGGTCTATGTGGCTTCAGTCCATCATGCCAAGGACTCTGATTTCTTCCTGCTCCTGGAAAAAGTGATTTGTATTTTTTACATTAATAGAGTTTTTAGTATTTTTTTTTACAGGCTTTAGAAGGAGAAGACTGCACATGTTCTTACAGGCATATTCATGTTTAAGCAGGCACACTTTTGTATTCCCTTTCATTGCAGTCATGTCTCGGTAATCTTAAATATTCAAGGTGAGAAGTCATGTGGGGATGTGTAACACAGGTTGAAATTTGATCGCAAAGCACCTCCCTGCGGTTATTAAAACACAGGCCTGATCTGTAATCATTTGGAAATACGCCTTTCCAGTCCAGCCTTAGAGGACGATCTTGAAGGAGGCTATAGCTTCCATTTGGCTCTCTGTGCTCCTCTTGGAGCAAAGGCAATGGAATGTAAGCAGGGCTTTGGGTCATTCTGAGGAGTGAGTTTGCCTTTTGAATTTATCCCGTTTGTCTGTTCCCTTCAGCTGAGCCTGGAGCTGAAGCAGAATTTGAAGAACACCATGACCCAGAAGTACCGGCGGGAGGGAGAAGAGAGTGTTACCAACGCAGTAGACAAACTGCAGCAGGAGGTGAGTGTCTCTGGGGGCAGAGAGAATTAATGCAACTTCGGGGCCCAAAACCAAGCACACAGAAGGGATCTCTTGACATCCAGCTCCAGGTATTCTGTATGCTGAGTGTATGTTCTGATTCAGGACAAAGTTGGGTGAGATGCAGGACCTGAGCTGTGCAACTGGCAGAACTGCATGGTGTGATCACGGAATTACATGACCAGTAGCACTGGGGAGATGATATCTGAACTGCTCCCCGTGAACTGGAGCTGCCAGGTCACTCTGACAGCTGCTTCTGCTTTCCCAGTTCAAAGCTTTGGAGAAATTGCTGACATTTTTCATTAAGCTTTTCAGTACCCCAGAGAGCAAGATGTAATGAAAGAAGAGCTCTCCTGCCACTGTTGCTCACTGTGCCTTGCTTGGGGATGGTTCAGGTTAGGGCTGCCACAGTTCTGACAGGTTTTCCTGCAGAAAAGGCCCTTGTGCATAGGCACTTTCAAAGCACAGGGACCACTCTTTGCATAGTGCCATAGCAGGTGCATTTGTGATGGTAACTGGTAATTAAACTTACGCTGTTGCCATTGTTAACAAGCAGTTATGAGCTGAGGCAGCTGCAGGTGCACTCTGGTTACAGTTCGTCCCAGCAGTAAACAAAAGTCGCAGCTGCTGAAGGATGGATGAACTTGATATTTAAATGGCCATTTGGGGAACTCTTAGCACAAAAGTCACTAATAATTATTAAAAAACCCAAACCCATGAGGTAGCTGGAGTGTCTGCAAAGGAGGTTGAAAGCCAGGGCTTGGTGTGGGAAGCTGGAGGGAGAAGAAGGTTGCAGTGCAAGGTTGCAGTGCTTGCAGGCTCAGCCTTTGCTCTCTGTGTGTACAGTTCAAGTGTTGTGGGAGCAACAACTACACGGACTGGCTCGACAGCCTGTGGATCAAATCTTCAGAGGCCAGTGGGAGGAAAGTCCCAGACAGCTGCTGTAAGACGATCACTGAACTGTGTGGCAGAAGAGACCATCCTTCCAACATCTACAAGGAGGTAAAGAGCAGAAGGGCTTCAGAGCCACCTGTCACAAAATGTGTGAAGGAGGTGGGCAGGGAGCGATGGTGTTGGGTTATTACTGGAAACTGTCAGTAGGCTTCAAAGTCAGTAGCATTCCTTGGAATGTAAAATTCACTTCTTTAGTTGACTGTTCAGCTCTTTAGACTGTTATTTAATATGTAGATATAGAGGAAAATGATTATGTTTGTTACTATTGGGTACATTAATTATGGGGGGAAGCAGGAGTGGTTGTTGGTTCGGGCAAGAGATTTGGATGCAGGTCCTACACTTGACACAGCTTCCTGTGGTTGGAATTACTCCGTGAGGTGCAGATGGAGGTACTTCTCATCCTTGATTGAGTCTTGCAAGACAGAGGCAGACAGAGCCTGGCTTTCCAGGTTCACACCAAAACTCACTGCTGTAATAAATAGCAGTGGGAAGAATTTACTCTTAAAAGGCTTCAGTTACGTTAGGGTTGTGTTGGTACTGGATGCACTTAGCAGCATTTCCTTGGCCTTTTGGCCTCCCAGGAATAAACATCCCCTCCAGGCAAGAGCTAGGCAGCAAGTGAGGGAATGTTTCTCCACCTAGCTGAGGGAAGAATGACACTTGGTGTGTGATGTGGTCAGTTCTTCTGCATTTCTCCTGCACTGCCAGCAGCCCCCTTAGGTTTGTAAGAGGTTCCTGAGCCAGCTGGTCCTGAGCAATGGCAGGCATGATTCAGTTCACATCGTCTGCTTAGCTTTTTTAGAGATATCGGGGGAAGAGATTTCTCACAGACACCACTTCTTAAAGTGCTGCTTTCAAGGGTCACAAACGCTGGATTAAAGTGAACAAGAGGTTAACACGAAGCTGATTTTCCATGTCCTTCCTTTCACCCTGCAGAGTGGTTGCATTACTAAGCTGGAGAACTTCATTCAAGAGCATCTGAAAATTATCGGGGCAGTGGGCATCAGCATTGCTTGTGTGCAGGTAAAAAGGGCTGAGGAGTGTTTTGGGGTGCTGGGCAAAATTTGAAGGAACCCCTGAGCTGAGGGATGGAAAATAGATATTTTATTGCTCTTCCCTACCTGGCAAAGAGAAGTTGCCAAGTACTTCGAGCACCCGAGGATTCACCAGGTCCAGAGCAAAAGCCTTTTGTGCCGGTCTGGTGAATTCCCCGGTGGTGGCCGTGGCTGTCCAGCAGGGATGGGGAGGGAGTCGTGCTCCGGGAGGCCGTGGCTCGGCAGCCCGAGGAAGCCCTCCTGTGGCTGTGTCCCGTAACTGCCCGCCCCGCAGCAGGGACCTCCCCACCCGCCGTCCTAGGGACTCTCTCGAGTTATCCAGAATTCTTCCTTCAGCCGTGTCACGTTGAAGAACAGCCCTGGGGGTCTGCGATGATTTGCGAGAGGGTGATGAATAAAGGTGTAAATGTGAATGTCTCGAACTCTCGTTTTAAGAGGGGAGTACATAGGATATTCTTTTTTTGTGATGCAGATGTGTCTCAGTGTTCCTCATCCTCCCTTTGTTCTGGCAAGCAGCCAAATTATATCCCAGGAAGCTACTGGTGGTTAATTACAAGGATTAGCACAGATTGCTTTTTCCTGCTGCCTATTGCAAGCTGAAGTGTGTTATCCCCAGGCAGGAGCTGGCTGACACTCCAGTGTGGGGCTGAACTGTTAGTTTGCAAGTTGCTGACTCCAGTGCATCCATTCTGTGGTTTTCATGTGTTTCTTTCTTCCCTTTACACTGTAGATCTTTGGGATGATTTTCACCTGCTGCTTGTACAAGAGTTTAAAGTCAGAACCATATTAATAGCTGTGAGAGCTCTGTCGCTCCCCCTCTGCCACTTCCCTTAGCACCTGCCAACCTGACCACTCTCCTCCACCACCACCGCCACCACCACCAAAGTGTCTGTAACTCGAGGACTTGGCTCTGTAATTGAATGCCTTTAGAACCATGCACTGCCTTACGTGCCCCTCTGGGGAAAGTCACCCTCCTTCCTGTATACAAGGCAGCCAGGAGTTCAGCGGGTCCTCTTCAGTGTCAAGAAGCAAAAGAGCTGTGGATCTTCTGCTAGAAGCTTTAGCACAACAGTCCCTTGATATAACTACAAAGCAAGATTTATCCAAGGCCATTTCCCTTGAGGCTTTTCCCGAGCCAAGATGAAGCTATCAGAATGCTGTACAAGAATCGTGGTTTGCTCTCTTGAGAAGTGGCTCAGCAGTACCAGGCATTGACTGTGAGGACAGATGATGGTTCTGCACTGAGCTGGAGCCGGAGCTGAATTTCTCATACGTCGAAGATTTCTCTCTCTCCCTCCTCCCAAGTGTGCACCAATGTCCTAACGCAGCTGTTCTCCACCAGAGGATGCCTGCCTGGTTACTGGGGGCAGGAGCTATTTGCCCAGCCGACTGGGAGCAGCACACCTTGGTGCAGCTGAAATCTAGTTGTGAGACTCATATTTGCTGAGATGTTGTGGGTGCCTTAGGATTTGTCAGCAATTCTTCCTCCTCTTCCTTGAAGCCTCCTCCAACAGGGTGCCATTAGGAGCCACAAGAGGCCTTTTGCTTCCCAGCAGCTCTGGAGCAAAGATGATGGACTGCCTTTTTTGGGTCTAGTCTGTTTTATTGACTGGTTTCCAGCATGAGTGAGGACTCTTATGTCCACCTCCCTATCCCCTGGTGAGGTTTGGTGGAGAACTGGTTGTTTTGTGGGGCTGCCATATCTAGTTACTCTTTGGGCTGCTCAGTTTGTGGAAGTACTTTTTTCATCTGTTACATGTAGAGAGGTTCCCTTGGTTTGATTTTTCTAACTAAAACTGCCAGGTTTGCCTCCCTTGGCAGGAAATGGATAAACACCAATGTTTTTCAGCCTCCAAAGAGCTTGTTAATCAGCTGTTGAGTCTCTGGCTTTGTTTGGGAAGCTCACTTTATTGGCTACTGCCAAGAAAGTCAGGAGAGTCAGTTTCAACCAGTTGCCCCAGTGTACTTGGTAAATTGGTAGTGCTGGGTTAGCTGGTTGCTTCTGAGGAATAGGTTTTAATTAAATACTGTCTCTGCACTGGGGTTCTGAATACATACAGGACACAGACATTGCCATGGACTCGGTTGAGAGCAGGATCATAGCCTGAATTCACAGGATCTTGTGTTCCTCTTGTCTCGTTCCCTCCTTCCTGGTATGCCTGTTACACTCATGAAGCAGCAGAAAGGGGAGTTTGGTGTTTCTGAGCTGTGAGGACAAGCTCAGACCTTCACAAATAAATTTCTTCCCTCTTCTGGCCTTTTAGCAGTGCTGGCTGAGCCCTGTCCCCAGCAGCAGACAGCCAACATAAGCAGACCAGTAGAGGGTCTTGCAGCATCGTGGGGGTTTTGGTTCACAGAGCAGAAATCGTGGGCTGGAGCTAAAGGGCGACACGTTAAAATTCAGAGCAGGTCAATCTGAAACTCCTCCATTATCAGTCCTATGAAATAATCCTCAACTAATGCAGAAAGAGAGGTGGAGGAACTGAGGTGTATCCTTGGTTCCACAACAGTAAGAAAGAGAGGAAAGAAATCTAAATTATTCTGTAATGATCTAAAGGAGAAATCTCTAAATTATTTCTTGTTTTATAGTAAAGTTCCTTAACAAGTATTGACTACTAACTAAGAGGAAAATATTGAGCATGTTGCTTGAAGCAATATTTCTGATTTCTTAAGCATATCTTCATAGCTGCCTTTGCCCATTCCCTTCAAACACATTGTACAGGGCTGGGAGAGGCCAGGAAGAATGAGACATGAACAGTAAGTTGGCTTGTGTCCACTGAGTTGTTTTATACTTTTTCTCTGTGTAACAATATTCATCGCTTTTGGTTTTTTTTAACCCAGTTTTAAGTTGCTGGCCAATAGAAAAATAAAGCTTAAGACTCTGTACTGACTGTGTGCAGCAAAACTGAAGGGCTCCCGTGAGCCAGGTGAGTTCTCTGGCTTGCTCAGGCCCTGCTGCTGAGGAGCCAGCTCCTCGAGAAGAAGATGAATGGAAGGATCAGGCAGGGAAGGAAGCTGGGGGAGACTCTGCTTCCCATCCCTGCTCCTGCCAGCCTGGCTGTGGTGGGGTGTGGGGTGCTGCAGGCTGCTCCCCCAAGAGCTGAGAGTGCAGAACCTCAGGGGCTCTTAATGTCATTTGGGGGTTATTTGAGGGTATTTGAGGCTCTGATAACTGATAAGGGGGTCAAATGGTAACACAGGGTTGAATTATTATGATCTCAGGCCTAATGAGAAGAGGCAGTTTGGTGTAATGGATCAAAACCTACCAGTGCAGTCCAGGAGGAGCCCAAGGGCTCAGGGTCACCCAATGGACTGTGGTGTCACCCGATATTTGCCCCCTGTCCTGCCAGGGGTGGTTATTAGCTTTATTATTATTTATTATTAATTAGTAGCATTATTTTATTTTATTAGTGTTTATTATCATCACCTGTAAGCATTAGCATTTATAGTATTGGTATTAGCTATTAATCCAGCTATCAAAAATTCTACTGTTGGGATCTGTTAAATTCTATTTACAATATTATGTTTTAGACTCCAGTAGTATAATCACCTAACTCCAGTATGTAGTATTGCAACCTAAAGCTATGATTATTTATTAGAAAGAATAGCAGATTTATTAATATATTGGTAGTTATTAATGTATCATTTGCTGCCACAGGGGGGTATAAATGTGTCCTGTTGGAACATCCATGGGGTTTTGAACTGACCAGGGGCAGGTCAAAAAGCAGGAGCAGACTGATGAGTCTTCCATCATCATCATCCTCACCATCCTCACCCTTGGGGGGTGTAGGGGTGGGGATGCCCCGAGCCGCGCGTCCCCTGCGCAGTGCGGGCCGCGGCCGCGCGGTGGCGGTGGGGACACGGCGGTGGGATTCCAGCCCCGGCAGGGAATCCCGCCCGGGAAGGGAGGGAGGCAGGGAGGGAGCGCCTTCCCTTCCCGGCCCCGCTCCGGGCCCGCTTGCCGGGCTGCGGCAGCGCGCTGCTCCCAGGACGGGCTGGCGGCCTGGCCTGGCCTGGCCTGCTCCCGGCTCCGAGCAGGGATTTCTGCCAGAAACACCCGCGGGCCTCTCCGCCTGTGCGGGGGACACAGAGCACTGCCCCCTGGGATGCTCTGGGTGAGACAGGAATGTGACTGTGTACATTGACGAGACCGCCTCCCAAGCCCCGTTTCCAGAAGAAGTGAGCTGAAGGTGGAGCACAAACCGAGGAGAGGCTGTCCCGTTCCCCTCCGTGGGGCCACAGCCATCGTTTCCCACCCCCAGAGGGAAACCAGCGCCCTTTCTGCAGTACTGTCGTGGGGTGGTTCCGTGACATCTGGAGCACAGCGTTTCTAAGCACGAAGCCATTGCTGTAAAGCGATTTCTCTTTCTCCTCGAAAGGGCTTCTGCAGCGTTCATGATCAAAGTGCAGCTGCTGACTTAGAGCATCCCCACAGCCTCGGGCCTCTTGGGTGCTTCCCCCTCTCTTGAGATAGGAGTACAGGCTTTGGACCTGGAGGTTTCAGGTGCTAATTGCCCTTTGCAGCACTCAACTCAGCCCAGGGTCTGTACTCCTGGGGTGGCCAACTGGTCAGCACGATTTGCTCAGGAATGAAAGAGAAAACAGCTGGAGTGGTAAGCAGTTTCTTGCAAGTGTCCAGCTTTGGGCAGTCACTCTGTTCCTGCTGTTTCAAACAAGATGAGTATTTCATGCTCCCCTGCAAGGCTGCTTTTAACCCCAAACCAGTTCACAGACGTGCCCTTTCTTCTCCTGCCATTTAACTGGGGGGAATTTTCCCCCTAGAGAGGCCTTGGTGCCCCTTTCTTCTGCCATTTTTGAAGCCTCTCTTCAGTGGTAATTGTAATGTCCTTGTTTTCCTGATGGGCTGGGACTGAGCATGGCTGCAGCATGGAAAGTTGAAGCTCAGGCAGTGATACTCTCCTCCCTGGTGAGGTAGGACAAATACAGCCTGCTTGGGAAATGACAAAGGAGAATGCTCTCTCCTTTCCCAGCAGGCCCCAGTGGCAGTGGGGAGCAGATTCATGTGGTGCCTTCAAAGATGATAAATTCCTTGTGGGGAGGGAGCGTAATGCTCTCAAACGAGCTCTAATCATATGAGCAGCAAGGATGCTGATGCCCCCCAAAATGCATTCAGTGACTCATTCCAGTATCATTCCAAGTGCACCATTCTGGGGTTCTGAAGTCCTCTTAACACTCCACAAAGGAGGCTGCTCCTCCTGCCTTCCGGCTGCTGGCATTAACAGATAGGAAGCTGCACGGCCGAGGCCATCAGGATCAGCAGCTTTCCCTCTTCTGATTACGGCTGCTCTCTGCAAAAATGAGCTGCTGAGCATAAGGCATTTCCAGGCTTCATTTTCCTGTGTAGTGAACTGTGTTGCTGACAAGAGAAGAGCAGTTTCTACCCACACGGAGTGTAGGGAGGAGCCCCATGCCCTGGCGGGGCCTGATCCTGCCACCGGCTGCTCTCTCCCTGCACTGGGACAGCAACAGCCAGCCAGCCTGCTGTCCCAGATGTGACTTTGACGGCTGTCACATGTGTCCCTGGCAGCCATGGGGGAGTGTGAGGGTCACACTGAGCCCCTTGCACCCCTGGGGTCAGAGGCAACCAGAGCAGACGCCGGGGTGCAGAGGTGTGGGGTGACCTTTGTAGCTTTGACATGTGTGTGTATGTGTATCTGTAGATCTCCTGTTAAGCTGAAGGATTTCCACTGCACACAGAAACCCTTACAGGTGAGTTTGTATCTCTTACTTTGCTCAGAAAGGCTGGAACCCCTTTATCCTAGAAGTCTGACACCAGAAAAATGTGCTTGATCCTTCCAGAATCATGGTACACCTCTCCCTCCTCTCCAGTTGCTGGGAGAGCTTCCTGTTTAATCCATTTTTTTACCCTCCCAAGCAGTCTTTAGTGACTAGTTGCTTTCCCACGTTGTTTTATGTGCTTTGATTCCTTGCTGCCCATTTTGGGATGCGAAATTAAGCAATGATGACCTGAAATGAGAGGCACCAGGCTCAGGTTTTGTACTTCAGCTGGTATCTTCGCTCCTGGAGGATGTCAGCTCAGTTCCCTCCAGACTGAAAGAACAGCTAATGTCACTACAAAATGACATCTGAAGGCATGTTCCTCCTCATCCAGCTCTTGTGGTTCTTCTCTTGCATGTTATTCCTCTGTTATGTACTGAGCATCATCAAGACCTATTTTATATTCAACTAAATTAAATCTTGTCCCATTTAAATGTGCCCAACTGTCTAAGATGTCCCAGGCTAATTCACGTTTTGTCCTTGTGTCTTCCATCATCGTTGCACAAACATGATCAACATTATAATTTATTTCCTTTTCCTCCTTCCTCTCCCACCGCCCTTTTCCAGGTTTTTAATAGCAGTCAGTTAAAGGCTGACGTGCTCTTTCCTCTGCTGAATGCCTCGTGCTCTGCGGATGGGCTCATGAATGATTCAGTTGTTTAGGCTCTAGCTGGCAGTTGTGGCAGGATTACTCAAAAGAAACATTTGAGGTTTGTCTACAGTTCCAGACTGAAAAATCCTGAACCCCAAAACAGGGAGCAGAGCCCTAAATCGTGGAACAGTGAAGAAGGTTGCATATTTATTAAATACATTTTTCACATGTATTTTATCATTCACTTGCCACAGGTCGTGTTATGGGATCAGGATATTAAAATCACAGTTCCAACAAATGTGGGCTCTTGGCCCCCTTTACACCAAAAAACCAACTCTGCCTTCAGGGAGGGAACTGAATTTAAACAAACGTGGGCGGGAAGAGGCAGCATTTCACAAGTAGAGCAGTGGGTTGGCGGGGATGTGGTTCTGACTGGAATGCAGGAGTTGTGTCCCTAGTCTGCCTGGAGGTTTGAGGACACCTCTTGTACCAGGGTTTTGGCAGAGCTCACGATCTCTTTGGTGAAATGAGCAGCTACTCGGATTTTACTGGCACTGGTGCTGAGTGGGAGTGGAGGAGCAGACAGCAGTGCAGAAAAAGTCCATCCTGCACCTCCTGCCTCAGAGCTGAACTCCTTCTCACCTTCTCACCCCTCACCAGAGCCTGCTCACCACGATGGACAAATTCCTTCCTAGCAGTGTTTCCTTTTCCTTGTCCTCTTAGATTGAAAGCTTCTTTTTAGTGCCTGTTCAAGCTGTGCCAAGCTTCATGGAGCCCCAGTCGCAGCTGCACCTCTTCAGCTCTGTCTGTAATGTAAGTGACAATAAAAATACTGCTCCAAAGGAGTTATGACCCCACAAAACTGCTGAACTCTGGTGGCACTCCTAAAACCATTCTGGTTTAGAATAATTTTTTTTTTTATTTTTATGGTTTCACATAGCCTGGAGCTTTGAGTAAACTTGATTCTGCTCTTGCAGGCAGAGCTTTCTGGAATGTGGATGCAAATAGCTTCTGCTCTCCATGTACTGCTATTCTTTTTTCACTGCTTTAGGATTCAGTCTTTCTCAGAGACAGGGTCCGAGGATGCAGCTTGTCTTCCTGGAGAGGACCAGGTGCTGCCAGCCTGTGGGTTAACTGTTAGCAGGAACTAGGCTGGAGCAGAGAGGGGGTTTGGGGAGAAGAGACAGCTCCTGCTTCACCTGCTCAGAGCCAGTTCAGGGGAACAAGTTCACCATTCTGGTCCAGTTTTTAATACCACTTTTCCCCAGGAATGGGTCTTGGAGGAGGCAGCAAGCCACAGCCCCCTCAGGTGCTCCCACCTGCCCCGCACACAGACCCTGCAGGTGAGGGCAGCCTGGTTGACATCACCTTCTGGGCAGGGGTCAGGGGCAATGGGCTGTAATTAAGGCAATTGTGGTTTTAATAAGGCATAATTGAGCTAATGGCTTCTTTCCCAGTCTACATCCTGTATAACCTAAAAACCAAGCTCTGAGTTTGTTTTGGGGACTTGTAGGAGGCAAACGTTCACCCCTTGTTTCCTCCAGTTAATTAATCCTGTCCCCAGTCCCGCTAGAGGTGGCAGCAGATGCCCCTGGTTGCTCTTAATGAAGTCAGTTGGTGCCTGAGGGTTATTGAAGGCTTGAAGCTGCTCCCGACATATCTTTGCAGGGCTGAGTCTTCCCTTCTGCTCTTCCAGTCTAGGAGAGGGGCTCTGGCACCAGCCATGTGGTGGGAGATGGGGAGCCACCATCCCTCCCACTGGGGTCCTGCCCCTGGGCCAGCCTCCAGGACGAGCTCTGTGCTGAGAGAGGCCGGGAAGCCTGGTGGGCTTAATTTGGGGCTGCTGTTTGCAGCACTGACAAAGCTGAGGCTGGGGAGTCCCCTGCAAGTGAGGTCACCCTCCGACCTGGTGCTCCCAGCTCTTGGGTTCTTTGTGGTGGCCCAGATCTTGGTGGGAATGCTTCTTCCCACCGGGAAGCTGGCGGTGGCCGCCTCTGCCCCAGGCCTCCTTGCAGCGGTGGCGGTGGCAGCTTGGTTGTGACGCCCTGGAGGGGGCACCTGCCAAAGGCTGGGGATGAGCAGCAGAGCCAGGAGCAGGCACCTGGCCCAGCACCCTGTGCCCGTGCCGTCCCTGATGGCTGCTGAGGAGCACCTCACACTCTCCTGCCCTCGCAGGCAGCTCGCTAAAGCACCTCGGCTCTTTCCAGACATCCAGCCCCAGTCATCTGGTGGGATTAAATCCAGCCTGTACTACATCTACCTAAAAGTTTCCTGGGGACCTGGAGCTCAGCTGCTCCCTGGAGTAGCATCTCGCAGTGTCTCTGTAACTGAGGTACCGACATGACTTTAATACAACTTTTTAAAGTATGCATTTGTATCTTGTAAGCCCTTGAGTACAGCAGAGTCCCTTTTATATTGAAATTCGGGATTCTCAATAACATTTTATTATGAGGATTGCTATTTTTGGAATTACTGTTACTCTGTTATGAGCAAGGCACCTAACATCCTTCAATATGAAATCATTAAGGGCACAGCAGAGTTCATTACAGGGGCATTTCTCTGGATTAAGAACAAATCAATACCACACACTAATATCACAGCCTGCTACCTGACTTTGGTTGCAAATAGCACATCCAGAGGCAGATGCTTTTCTTTTGGCCTCTTGTGCTCTTCTTCCAATATCTTATTTACTGTTTTCCCCCAAGCTGTTGTGATGGATTTATGAGCAGACAAAATCCAAAGGTTGTTTTTTCCTTGAGCTACCTGAATATTGTAGCTTTTAAAATAAAGAAGAAAGAAATAACCAGCTTAAGTTTGTGATATTGCAGTAACCTCATATGCAATATAACTTGCCTGCTTCTGGAACTTGGCTCAGGGAGCTGGGGTTGTTTAGCCTGGAGAAAAGGAGGCTCAGGGGTGACTTTAACACTCTCCACCACTTCCTGAAAGGGGGTTATAGCCAGGGGGGGTTCGTCTCTTCTCCCAGGCAACCAGCCACTGGACAAGAGGACATAAAGCTGTGCCAGGGGAGATTCAGGTTGGACATAGGGAAGAATTTCTTCACAGAACCTGATTAGACACTGGATTGGGCTGTCCAGGGAGGTGGTGGAGTCACCGTCCCTGGAGCTGTCTAAGGAGAGACTGAATGTGGCACTCAGTGCTGTGATCTTGATGCCATGGAGTGTTCAGTCACAGGTTGGACTTGATCCCCTCGCAGGTCTTTTCCAACCTAATTGATTCTGTGAAGCCCCTTGGAAGTGGATGTATAGAAGGGAGTGAAAGCCTGAAACTCTCTCTGGTTATGTTTAGTTGATCCCATTCAGAGTTTAGAAAAAGTTTCAGATGTTTTCAGTTAGGAATGTGCCTGAGGGAGATAGGATGGGAGGGGAAAAGGATGATAACTTGTAAGAAGTCTCCAATAGAAGGAAGAACTCTGCTATCCAGGTATCTCCTGGAAAATTTCCTTATTTTGTGGAGATGTGCCGTGGCTGAGATGTGGAAGCAGTAGGGGTTTGTTGGCCTCCTGGGCATTCTGTCCTGCCTGGGGGTGAGGGTAAACAAAACTGTTGTGGTGGGTCTGGGCCAGTTGGGCCCCAGCCACCATGAAGGACCTTTAATCAGGCAGTGCATGACCACCTTGACTGTGGGTTCAGGCTCCAGCTTTGTTCTGGACAACACAGATCCCAGTCCTGGACTTGTCCCAAAGCAACTTTGCCCATCGATAGTCTGAGATGAAGGCAGGATAAAAGGGGTTTAACTGTGGGGATGCCAGGCTGGCAGCAAACACTGGCTGTCCTGGCTGTTGCTCGAACACCAGGAACGATACCCCACGATGTCTCTGGCTGAAGCTGAAATGGGAGTTTCTGGGTGCTGCACCACGTTCATTTGGTTCAGTAGCAGCTCAGCTCACTGATATGAAAGCTGCCAAGGCCAATGGCATCTGTTTCTCTTTATTTATTAGAAGCAATTTTTCATCAGTGGAATTTAATTAGTAATTTTTTGCTTTTTAAAATGTTGCTTAATGGAGGAAAGCAGCCATTTGTTTGGCTGCATTTAATGCTGAGTGGATCCAAAGAGGCATTTCTTTAAGCTGTTTTGACAGTAATATTAAAAAAAAAATCAAGTTGGTGAAGTGTGGACCTGTAAGCCATCTCTGTAATGATCTGAAGCACTCAAGCCCTTATTAACTTAATGCTTTCATTTACTAGCTCATTCCTGGAGGAAGACCTTCTAGTCAAACTACTATTGCTTTTTAAAAAAACTAAAGTTAGTAATTGCTTCAGCTGCACATCTCATTACAAGGAAAGGCCTACAGCCTATAGCAGCACTCATCCGATTTTTTTTTTTTTTTTTTAATTTTCCAGGGGAATTTCAGCAAAACCTCTTGTTATATCTCCAGCTCAAGCATTAGCTACTGCAGTGCTGCCTATAAATCTATAAACTCAACTATCAAAGTTCTGAATTCCCACTCTCTTTGGAAATGGGAGGCTCGAGGGCTTGGCTGCACCCATTCTGGTATTGGTGAGGAGCTGGGCAGAGCCCGTCAGCTGGTGGGTAGGGGCTGCTCAGTGCTGGGAGGAGCACATCCCATTTCATCAGGACAGCCTTTAGCCCTGACGAGGTGCCACTGCTCTGATTCACCCTTTACTTTCTTGTTCTATAAAGTGGATGTTTCTCCCTTCTCCCTCCTATCACTGTCTGGGAAGGAACACACTTTCACACACACTGCTGGAAAGAAGACTTCATTAAAAAGAAAAAAAAGAAACAAGTGGGGAGGCACTTTAAAGCAGCTTTCAGTAAATAGCTGGGAATAATTGGGCTTTAGCTGTGTTCTTACAAACCTTCTGGATTGCTGGGTACAGTGATGCTGCTGATCTCTAAATTGCTGCAAAAGCTCAGGGCAGCAGCTTTCCATCAGCAGCTCCCACACTGGGCTCTGCTTAGTGTCAAAAAGTGATTTTAAAAAATCTAGTTAAAAATGTTCCATTGGCATTTGAGTATATATGATAGGGGCTGCTGATAAGAAGGATGCGAGAATTTTTTAGGGGTTGGGTAAGCTTGTTCAGAGATGAACAACTCCTTGTTGTTCATCTCTGATGGTTCCTGAAAAGTGGAATGTGCCATCCCAGAGGTCCAGAAAGGGAAACTGAGGCATTGCACTGGTTGTCCAAAGCTCACATTAACCAGCCTGTATTTTCTTTTCAAGGCCTGTCCCTAAGCACAGACCATGAGCCTTTATCTGTCTTTGAAAGACGTGAGCAATGATGTTACATGGAGATGGGCAAAAAGGGTTTCTGCTGCTGCTGTGGACCAGCCTGGAGAATGCAAAGAGAGAGTGGAATAGGATGGACCCAAAGTACTTCAGGAAAGATTCCCGTTGAGCTTCATGCTCTTGGAACAGGTCTCTGGAGAGATGTCGGCAAAGAAAGTGACATTTAGGTAATCTCTGAAGAAATTCAAAGCTTGTAGATACAGCTGTGGTGAAATACTGGAAAATGTGGAAAGCAGCAGCTCACAAAAGGTCAGTATCTAAAAGTGGGTGCTGAGCACAGCTGTCCTACTCCTGACACTGATTTATTTAAAGTTTTTTAGAAGTAGTTGATTTCTTGGAGTTCTCTGAGTAGACTTGCTTTTAAAAGAAGGAGATCTGATTTCCAAAGAGAGAGTATTCAGTATTTATTCTTCCTAGCTCTAAATCCAGCCTGTGGGATGGGGAGTGTAGTAATCCAAACTCATCAGTGCCTACAGAAAGGCTTGACCATAGCCTTCGCCACTTGCTTTGTTAACTGCCAGGGTTCTTGAGCTCCCTAAAGTCTGTGGGCTTTTAGCTTTTTGTCAGCTGTTCTGTGCCTTTCTTTGATCATTAGCTGTTCATCTCCTAAAGAGCAGAGAATAATGAACCCATTTTATTGAAACACTTGCATCGTATTTGGGAGGGATAAACGAAGGGCTTTCCTGCATGAATTTTCTGGCTTGGCTGTTAGACTCAGTGTTGAACAGGGGAGCAGATGTATCCTGAAAGCAATTTGTGAGGATACTCGTGTGGTGCTTGGGATCTCGGTGGCTTCATCCCTGCTACCTGGGGCCTGCAGCACATGACAAGGTGTAGCTCACCACAAAGGATGACTGACAGAGTCTGGAAGATGGAGAAGGTAGAAAGGAAAGGTGGAAGGAAGGTTTGTGGAGAAGGAGAAATTAGATTGGGGTGAAAACCCTAACATTTTCTGCATGGCTTGACTGTACATTCCCTATATATTTCTGGAAGGGAATGGGAAGGAGAAAGCAATGAGGGCTTAAACAAGACCTGCTCCCATGTAAATATTGTGCTGTTTCCAAGGCCTGAAGAAAAGCCTTGCAGCTGACCCTGAGTGTCAGGAGTCACTGCAGCTGAAGGTAACTTCTTACCATTTATTTTCTTCTATGGCCTTATGTGCTAGAGGTGCACATAGTTGAAGTCTGCAGCAAGATCTGAAAGTTCTTTGAGTGCCTAAAGCTTGGGCACCTCAAATGGCTTTTCTTAGCAAAACTTAACAAAATGAATTAATCCCAGACACCCGAGTGGTGCAGGGCACCACAGGCTACCAGGTCATTTTAAGTCACACTGAAGTTAATGAAAAGACTCCCACAGATTTCAGCGGGTAACACATCAAACCATCCAGCATGGCAGAGCCAAAGACTTGGCCATGTGCTCCCTGTCCTGGGTTTTCAGACATCTTTATTGTACTGTCCTTACTGAACAATTAAAAATGCTTTCTCACAGGCTGGAGGAGCTGAATAAAAATCGGAGCTGAAAGCAAAGCCACAATGTAAATCATGGTGCAAATGCACTGAAGGGGAAAGCAAATCTATGTTCATATTCTGGGCAGTCAGAGCCAGGTGAAAGCAACATTGTCTCAGAGATGTCTCAACTGAGAAGTTTCAGTAATAAGAAAATCTTGCTGGCTAATTGAGCTCAACTGGATGTACATGGCTCTGCTCTGGGAGGGGTCAAAGTAGAGATGCCATTTTCTTTCTAGGATCCATACTGAAGTCAGAAACTACTTCGAATTACACAGATTTTAGAATCAAATAGGCCATTTGAGCTTGTTTGTTTTGGTTGTTTGATTTGTTTTCTTTGGGTTTTTTTTTTTTTTTTTTTTGTTGTTTGGTTTTTTTTGGGGTTTTTTTTTTTTTTTTTTTTTTTGGTCAGGGCAAGGACTGATTTTTCTTGTAGGGCCATTTGCAGGGAAAGAGGTAGCTCCTCACAGATTATTATCAGTGAAATGTAGTTTCGTAGCCACAGGGCTAGTTAGACATCTTGATGGAAATACACTGCTATGGGTGTTTGTCTGATGGTTTTAATCAGGATTTTGAGAGTTTTCATATTTCTTCATGTAGACAAGAAACATATACAAGAAGTCAGACTTTAGTATCTAATTCCAGACTGCATTTAGGGAAAAGTCATGGGAAGAACAAAAGCCCAGCACACATCTCTCAGTAAATCACCCTGGGGCGAGACCCTCACAAGAGGTGGTTTTTCAGAGCAAAATTCCTTTTGAGATATAAAACCTGAGGCTCATTACAGATTGGCACAAAAGCATTTCACTTCCTTCCTGCAGATGGACTCAGAATTGTGATCAAGAGGGTTTTTTCTTTGTTTAAAATTGTTGTTTCAAGAAATACAAAGCTTTCCAAGCACACACAGCTCGGTGCTGACGCTCCAGGTTGAAGCAGGACGCTGAGCTCCGTGAGCAGGTTTCTCTGTACTTTCGTGACCTCAGCTCCCGCCGTGAGTCGCAGGCACTGCTTTGTTATTTCTGTGTGATTGAGATGTGCGAAGGGAGGCTGTGGCTTGGGTGACAGAGGGTCTCTGTCACACTTCTGATTGTGATGTTTGCTTTCCCAAAACCAGGTCAGAGATGAACAGCTGGAGTAGAGTTAATTCTCTTCACAGGGGCTGGTATGGGGCTGTGTTTTGGATTTGTGCTGAACACAGGGGTGGTAACACAGAGATGTTTTTGTTGTTGCTGAGGGTTCACACAGAGCCGAGGCCTTTTCTGCTTCTTGTACAGCCCCAGAGGAGAGGGAGCTGGGGGTGCATGGGAGGAGACACAGCTGGGACAGGTGACCCCAGCTGACCAAAGGGATGTTCCAGACCCAAGTTACACCACTGTGTAAAGTGAGGGGGAAGAAGAAGGAAGGGGGAAACATTTGGAGTGATGCCATTTGTCTTCCCAATAAACTGTTCCACCTGATGGGGCCCTGCTCTCCTGGAGGTGGCTGAGTACCTGCCTGCTCATGGGAAGCAGTGAATTAATTCCTTGTTTTGCTTTGCTTGTGTGCGCTGCTTTTGCTTTCCCTATTAAACTGCCTTAATCTCCACCCACGAGTTTCCAGCTTTTACCCTTCTGATTCTCTCCCCAGAGAGAATTGTTCCCGCTGGTGGGAAATGAGGGAGTGCCTGTATGGTGCTTGGTTGCAGCCTGGGGTTAAAACCCCGACCCGGGTTAGTGGGAGCCCTGCAAGAGCTTTTCAAGACAGGCTTGAAAGATTTCCAAAATGTTTTACATGTAAAGTGAATAAGTGACTGCAGAGGAGTGGTGGGATTTTTGTATTTTTCAAAAACGTTCCAACTGACAGAATTCTTCATGTAATTAAGGACTGCATATTCAGTATCATTTATCTTTTTTTTTTTTTTTTTTTCCACTGCTGCCTATCTGTTGATTTTGTTGAGGACTTCTTTTTTCTGGTTGAGGGAAAACCGAGGCTTTTTTATTTCTTCTGTGTATACACATCTTTTACATTGTCTTGAAAAAGTGTGGTTGTTGTGAGCATATTTAATGGCTCTTCCCAAAGACATCTGGCAGGTTAGGAAGCAGATTCAATACTCTTATGTTATTAACTGCTGCAGAAGGTAGCACTGGGGAAGTGACAGCAAAAAGGGAATTACTTTCCTAGTTACCAGTGAGCAGGGTGAAAGATGGGATTTATAGAAATGCATTGAAAATTTCAGACTCTTTCTACAACAGGATTTAAGCTCTGCTTCTGCTCCTAACCCTCCCAAGGACAAAACTCTCGAGACAACCTTTCACATGATCACGATAAACTGTTGGCTTTGCCACATTACAGAAATGGCTTTTTTTTTTGTTAATGCTGCATTTGCAAAATCTTGAGGAAAGGCTATGATGCACGCAGGGTGTCAAGGGCTGCACGAGCTAATATTAGTGCCTGCTGTGACTTAGTCTTGCTGCTCAGGTGTTTTTGCAGCTCCTTGGGTGACATCTGTCTGAGGGAGTGCTACCAGACTGCCATTGGCTTCCACTGCACCCTGGTTTTGAGAACAGTAATGAGAGCAACCAAGGTGGTTTTTTTTTTTTTCCTTAGCGTTTTTTGAACGAGGTCTGCCGTGTTTTTGCAAATTGCATTTTCATTAGTAAGCATTGAAGAACCATAACTTTTCGTATCAGACAACTTGGCACCCGCTTTGAAAAGAAACATGTTATTCTAAAGCAGAAAACGAGATTAGAAATTTGCTTTTGCAGATAGAAACCGAGTCCTGTCAACTCGTCTAATCCAGTTCCTTGGCAGTGATGCAGGCCAGCTTTCTGCATGGCATTCCTGCACGGCTGCCTCTGCCAGACGTTCCCGTCTGGGCTGCTGCGCTCCCAGCGCGGCTCCCGGAGCGCGCGCGGGGCCCGCCGATGGATCTGTGAACAGGCTGGCACGCTGGGCTCTCACACCCCGCTCCGGCAGGGAAAAGCATCCTGCACGAGCTCACTTGGGAAAGGCCACCCTCTAGTTCACAGGTGTCCCTTTTACTAAATAGCCTGAGAGAGAAGTGAAGGGCTTTTTTTGGTTTGTTTTTATAAAGTGCGTTGAGCTTGCTAATACGGCAGGCATGCAGAATGTAAGCGACCCAATCAACTATGAAACAAATGCTAGAATTAATTGCTTAATTCTCTTCGCATGAGGGTAAAGCACAGGTTTAAAGATGTCTTCAGCGAAGAATTGCTGAATATGAGAAACATCTGCTACTGCCTTGTGGTAAATTGAAAAGCAAGTTCAAGTGTAAAGATTGTGGGGTGATAGCCAAAGGCAAGCAGGAGTCCAGCCTCTTGTTTTGTGAGACAATCTAGTTTTAAGCTTTGTGGGTAGAAGTTTGACCCAGTAAGCACATTAAATAATTGCTGTTTCTGTAAACCCAGGGTTTGTTCAAACCAGATTCTTCGTACTACACCAAAGAATCCAGAGATACCTCTTACCCTGCAGCTGAAATACAAGTGCCCAAAGTTTAACTGCACCGAGGAGCAACAGACTGCATCCCAAGGAATTATCCCCTTTTCCAGCCCATTCTCTCCTGGGCTGCTGTAATGGTGAACTAACGCTGCGTTTGCAGAACCCTAAATCCGCACAGGTGTAGGAATGCTGCCTCCTTCGCTTTCAGGTGAGATGGGTGTGTGTGCCTGTGCACACACCACGTGCCAACGACGACGCGTTTTCTGCCTGGCCGGGAACAGAGTGGAAGCACGAATCAACTCTCCAGCCACAGATTGTGCAAGAGGAAGGTGAGACCCCGGGGCAGGTCGGTGCTCGTCTGGGTGTAGGTGACCTCCCCCAGCCCTGCAGCTCCAGCTGCCCTCTCCCCGTTCCAGCCCCTCTCTGCCGGGCCGGGCGGCACTCGCGGCGTGAAGGCGCTGAAATGCCACAGAGGGGTGCAGGTGCTTGGCAGCAGCAGCAGCACTTTGATCCTGTTCGCACCAGCACGCCTCAGTTCTCACATCCAGTGCTCTCCGTGGAGACACTCAGACATGTTTTGCTTAAATGAAGGCGCTGCACCATCTGAATCACTGTTTTTGTGACAGAGCAGCCCCAGTGTTTGGGAAGGATCGGGGTGGAGAACACACGTTGACTTTAACTGCAGTGGGAAGTGCTTTCTGTGGGCTCCAGCAGCTTTCTGGAGCAATGCCTCACAAATTTACCCACTCATGTCACTGGAACCACCGTTCAGTCCTGTGTTTCCAACCCTCACCTGCCTGGTGCAGGACACTGAACTGGGCACTCAGCAGTACCTCTAACCTCAAGGTAACCAGCAGCATCCAAGCATAGACTTTATCCAGAAGCTGTAGGAAGGCTACAAGGGAAAAACCTCATTTATTTCAACATTTTATCGAAATATAATAACTTTTCTACATAAACAAACATTTGGTTTTACTGGCAGAAGCATCTAGAAGTTTGCAACTCCAAAGAGAGACTTAAGAAGAAGCATCCAAACTTTTAATCTCTAAATCTTGGTTAAGTGGACTTCATCATTCCTTTGTTTCCTTGAAAGAGGTTAGCGGCCTGGGGCAGTATTTTATCCAGGAGATAAACATCTCTTGATGGTTGCACTACAGTTGGCTCTCATCCTTTACTGCCTGAAGTCCAGTTTCAAGTTTAAATTAGAGATACGTTCCACATGGCTTGCAGCACAGTGCTTTTTCCATCTCATTTCTCCAGGGGTGCATAATTCAAAAGCTTCTCAATCAGATCCACATGGGCGAGGAGCATTCTGCGGCAGCAGTATCTCTTCAAGCCAAGGGCATCCAGGGCATCTCTATTAACGAACAACAATTAAAAAACATAACGGATGAAGTGAGTCAGAACCACTTGTAAGCGTTTCCTAAGCAACACACTGATTACTTTGAGCTCAGTCATAGAGGAAAATTTGTTTGCGGTTCAAAGGCAGACAGAAATTCGGCATGTGCTATTAATGCCCTTTTCCACTTAGTGCTGTTGACGGTGTGTTTGCCCATTCTGCAGCGGCCCGAGCACAGGACCTGCTGCTGAGAAGGGTCCCCACCTGCCACCGCTTTCCGAGGGCACCGTTTTAACATGTTTCTGTAAACCGAGGACGATTCTTGCCTATTTCACAAGACAAATTTAAGATCTGAGCCACGCTAAAAAGGTGAGAGCTACAGAAACGAAAATAACTGGGAACGCAGCCTCCCCCACACAGGGATGCTAATTCTGAGGATGGCTACAATCCCTCCCAGTTCCCAGCACTGAGGGAACGCAGTTATACAACCTGCCCCCCACACACACACAAGTACGTGCAGACTGGTCAGAATCGGCGTTTTCCACTGAATCCCTTCGCAGGGACTGCTCCAGATTGTTTTGTTTGGGGGGAGGACGTTGAGTCATCCTAGCCTAAACCACTGTGTGTGGCTTCCATGGCTGTGAGACCTCCTGAAGAGCACCACACTACCAGGATCTTCAGCTCCAACCCAAGAAGCACAAAGCCATTCCGACACTCCTCCCGAACGCGACATTCACGAGACTGATCTCAGCTCTCTGGACTGAGACCGTGCGGTGCAATAAAGCAAACTCAGACCTTGTTTCTGGGAATTCCCGTAATTCTCCTGCAGGAACAGGCCAGTGTGGATACTTTTCTAAAACACAAATGCCTGAAAGGAAGCCTCTGCCTGAGCTGCCCCATGGTGAAAGGTCGTACGGTCTAAGCGCAGGAGCTTCCAGCAGCTTCCCTGCAACTGCTGACAGCACAGCAGGGCTGCTCATTCTAGGACAGCACCTGCAAAACTTGTTTTAGAGGACTAGAAGAACCCTGTGGGGCATTTTAAAGAACGTTTATAAATAACATCACACGATGCCTCCGTTTTCTAAACCGCTTCCGAACAAAAGCATCTGATGTCTGTTGATATGTAAATTTTAAGAGCTATCTGGAGAGCTCTGAACTCTCATCTGCAGTTATCAGAGATGCAAAAGACTAACATTAATCTCAATTTCCAAAGTCATACCATATACTTTAAGACAACTTTAGTTGTAATTGCCTTTTCCTCCAGCTTCCAAGGACTTGTGGAAAAAGAACACTTCAGGGAACAAACAGAAAGGTGTGGGTGTTCTTTTTTAACTACTGATTCTGGAGATAAGTTTTTCCATTTTGTCCATCCACTTCTTAAGCCACCATAGACCGTGATTCCAGTACTGCACTGTAGGATTTTAGCTGTTTGATATCTGCAAACTCTACTTCTCACAACACCAAAATTGCAGTAGTTAGAACAAGCACCCCAGAATCAAGCCAGTGGCCACAACAATTGTTTTCAAGTGATCATTTGTCAATGAAACCACAAAACTCCTACGCAAAACCAGAGGAATAATGAAGAGGGGTAAAATATTAAAGTGTAAAAAATGTAATACCTAGAATATAAGTCAGAAGCACTATCAAAAAAAAAAGTCCTAGCAAACTGCAGTGTGAGTGAAAAATGATTAACAACCCAT
This sequence comes from Regulus satrapa, assembly GCA_013396955.1. NCBI lineage: Eukaryota > Metazoa > Chordata > Aves > Passeriformes > Regulidae > Regulus > Regulus satrapa. The sequence goes on along the minus strand of VWZN01013563.1, from coordinate 22,473 downwards.
GGTATTGTAATGCTTTTAACTCCATACACGAACGAAATAAACTGACCTGTAAAAACTATTAGGATCCCCAACCACTTGAATGCAAACAAAATTACTTCCTTTCTACTCGACATCTACTTTCTACTTCGACTGAATCACTGAAATTTCTACCTTCTTTTTCACCCCTCCGAATTGCAAAACATCCACGGATTTTATTTTTGTTTCGAATTTAAAGCTGATGAAAACAGAAGGATTTCTCAAGTTTTCTTCTCAAAGCTTCTGAGGCAGCGTCACCATAGTTGGGCTGTCCTCGAACTATCAGCAGAAACTCTGGCTATGCAAAGACTTTTTAACACAGAGTTGTTAGGACTATCAGCGGGGTATCTAAAGCAGTTAAAACTTCTCCTTTCTCCAGCAAACCAGTACTTAAAAATAAGGTTAGCAAACCTGGGGCTTAAAAAGCCCCAAACCAAACGCACCCTTCCGTGTACTCCGCCTGCAGGAGGCCGAGGTACGCTTCCCACTTGTTCCCCACGATTTTGCCGCACGTGAAGCACCTGACCGGGATGATCATTCCTGCGCCGTGCCTGCAACGACACAAGCACCGCGTCAGAGCCCGGCCCAGACACCGGACACGGCGCGCTCAGGGATGCGCTGAAGCCGCAGCGCGGCGGCTGCAGGGACCGGCAGCCCGGTCCTGAGAGCTCCTTGGAAGCGAGCGAGCGAGCGCCCGTTCCCGGCCCCGTTCCCGGCCCCGTTCCCGGTCCCGGCCCCGTTCCCGGCCCCGTTCCCGGTCCCGTTCCCG
>VWZN01013563.1:0-21092 GCA_013396955.1 Regulus satrapa | reverse complement strand
GGGGCCAGCCCTTCGGCGGGGCCGCTCCCCGGCGCGGGGGGCAGCGCGGCCGGTCCCGCTCGCCGCTGGCCGAGGATAACGCATCTTGAAACCGCTTTACTCGTATTCCATTAATCTCAGGATTGGGGGAGCGGTAGGCACGGGCTGTGTGTGCTTAGCAGAGGGAAGCGTGCTGTGATGGGTACAAACTTTGGGGACAGGCACCGCCGTTCTGGGGACTCCGGAACGGAGCATTGCTCTGTCAGTCCTTACGGCTCTCTCGTTTCAGCGTTAGCCTTACGCTAATTGTCCTTGAGAGAGCAGAAATTCTCCCAAAGCGTTGTTATTTTCCTGCTAAAGTATCTGTGAGTTGATACAGCGCACAGCGCAGAGCCATTACTGTCAGGCACATAAATAATTGTGTCTTAATGCACAGCTTATGTTAATACGTCTTTTGTGACTATTTTTTGAACGACTGGATTATTGACCCTCTGCGCAGAAATGCCAGACCTAACATGAACCGTAAAAGAGCAAATAGTTTTGTTTTAATATATAAGGACTTGAGATTTAAAGCATTTTTACAATTCTATTGCTAGTGAAAAGACAGTAATTTTTGCAGCCCCAGCAATAATTATGCACAGTTGTGAATGGGGCGAATTGCCTTGGCATGGAGGGTAGACGAACCTCCTGCGATCTCTAGATTATGATCATTGTTGTTATTATAGGCCAGTGGGAGCCAAACTGTGTCTTTCCTCTTTATCCTTTGATTTCTTTCTTTTTTTGGGAGCTGGAGGGGGTGGGGAGTTGAGAATTTGAAGATTGTGCTTTGATGCATTTTCAGCACCAGGGCTCCAAAGTAATTTTCTTACTGAACTGTGTGGTAAAAGGCATTTGTGTTTGGAGATGGAAATTTGCAACTGAGAGTGAGAAAGAGGGGCTGGAGCTGGGCTACATAGCTAAGCCACATCATTAGGTGTAGGTTAGCATTTATAGCTGCCTTCTAGAAATATGCTTTCTCATTTCTTAAAAACAAAACTTGAACTTTAACTTTTGGACCTAGTTCACATGTCTGACTTTGCTTAGCATCTTTTCAGAGAAAAATGTACTCGACTTGTTGGCACACGATTCCTTTAACTTTGTCGTGTCTTTTCTGGGTAACCTGCTTCGGGTGGCTGATGGATCTAATGAACTAGTGGGTCTTTCATGGCTGTAGCTGCTTTGATTCTAGAAATTGTAAAGATTTTTATGAACTATGATTTGGAGAGGCTGCTACATACCGAAAACATTCTCTGCTTAGTTTCATACATCCTCTGCTTAATCTGACCATTTGCCAAACTGCAGAAGTCTGTTTAGAAGAGCTGTGGGGGAATGTGCACACATGTGACTATTTGGGAATTAGTCAGTGTTTTATGGGCTGTAGCTCACGCTGATTAGGAGGACTGCAACTTGAGCCATTTGAGGCATTGCTCCTGTTCAGGTTAGCTGGGTACTGATGGCACTCAGCTGTTAGTGAGTTTAGCAGGATTTGATCTCTTCAACCATCCTTTTGCAGACGGAAAAAAAAAAATCGAGAATTTGGTGTCTTTAAGCATGCTTTGAAGGAGAATTGCAAGAACTGAAGTCCCATCTCATAGAAACTTCCACTCTTAGAAGTGGAACTCTGTCTCACAGTAAGTTCTTACCGCATTTCTGGTCTCTTGACGTCTTCAGTAAGCAGCAGCCCTCAATCTGCTGATTCTTTGGGCCTTCAGGCAGCCTGCTGGTCAGAAAACCCATTGGAGTCCTCATGAGCATTAAGCAGAAGAGACTGCCCTGGAATCAATCGAGTTGAAGAAAGCTTGAGCACTGTGGGCTGCTTTCTTGATGTGCAGCTGGAGCAGCTTCCGTCACGTGTGGATTTGTTGTGAGGCAGTGCAGATAATACACCCGCCTTCTTCCTGTGATCTGAACAACTTCTGAAAGCTGACAGTGTTCTGACCTACTGCCACTGTTGGGATGAGGCTCCTTCTTAGCACTTTTTGGTGGATTTAGAGCTATAAAAGGCAGCTAGGCATCCCTGCTCCATGGCGTTGTTAGCGATGTGTACTGAAATCCTAGGCTGGTGATTAAGGAATAGACCTCGCTTCCTGTTCTCCCATCCACAAAATCCTAGGGAAAATATTACTGCTTGTTTAAAAAACAAACAGGAATGAAGTCAGTTACGTGACCTGACTGAACTACTCCTAAAATACTTCTATAGCTGGAGTGGCCATATGACCTCCTGCAACTCATGCTGGCACATTGTGTCTTTTCTGACCTTGTCTCTGTAATTAGGACGGGAGGAAAGATTTGAGAGACCTCTGCACTTGCACTAGTAGCGTGAGAAACTGGTAGTTGAAAGGGTTTTTTTTACTTTTTTGACTGCAGTAGGTCAGGTTTAGGTGTGCACCCTCACGAGTCTGGAAAATGTTGACCTTTCCCCACTTTTCAAATCCCGTTGTTGTTCCCCTTCTTCTGACTTTGCTTATTCCGTGTACGTGTAGATAATGACCAGGACTGAAGGCGTGGGTCTTTTAAGATCTGACTTGGCAGTTTAATTCAAGGGTAGTGAATTGTTACTTAAATATGGGACTTTTTAGGAGAACTTTGCAGTGGAGGATTGTTTTAGTACTACTGATCATGATGCAGACTTTTATAAATCTGTGGGTAGCCCTGTTGGCCCTGCTTGGAGTTAAAAGTTCTCTTCCCTCTTGCTCCCTGTGGTCATTTAGAGAAAGAATGTTAACAATTTTCTCTCCATCTCCAACTAACACTCAGAATCCTAACACTCAGAATTGCAAAAGTACCATATTCAGTGTTTTACTCCTCGGATCCCAATGAGGCCAGAGAGGGAAGAATCCTGAGAGGAAGAGACTCGCATGAATTGTGAAATGAGTGGTTAAATAGGACATTAGTCAGGAACTGAAATGTGACATGGAAAGTTTAATGTATATAAATAATTTACATAGCAGTAGAGAGTCAGAGCAAGAGGGAAATCTGCAAAGACAAACAAACATGCAGGATGAAGCTTAACTGTTATTTTTTCAGGCACATTTTCCACTCCAAGTTTGCTAAATCCTGCAGACGTACTCTTGGGCTTTCTCTAGTCCTGGTTAACTCCTCAGAAGTGTGTCGTTGATCCTGTTCCCCAAAAGGTGAAGGAAAGTGGCTCTTTCTCAAGCTAGCTAGGGTGGGTGTCTTTGGAAAGTCCTCCTTTCCCCAGTAAAGCATGAAGGCTTAAGGAGCAGAGTGAGATGGAATTTGCTTTCCCCTTGATTTTTTTTGTTTTGTTTTTAATTTTTTTTTTTAGTGAGTGACTTTTCTTCCCTCAGCTCCACAGTGCAGTTGGGTGTAGTGATGTGATGATGAGAGGCAGGGAGGATGGAAGCAGGAAAGACTTTTCTGCTGTGTAGAGCTTGGTGTTGTTAGTTGCCCCACACACTGTTTAAGAGCTGCTCATGCCCCTGGATTTAGTGAAACAAATACCGAAGCTGCTAAGCAAGGAGAAATGAGGAGAAATCTCTCTAAGCTGGGGATGTGACTGCAGCTCTACTATAATACCACACAAGCCTGATGCTACTGATTTCATTAAAAGCAGCATTCAGGGCCTCAAAGCAGGTTTTAATACTTGCTATATGTTTTTTTAAATATGCTGACCTTATCTGGTAAGCCTGTAATATTTGTTGCAATGAAGAACAGCTGCTGCATAAATACATATATAATATCAGTTGCCAATTCTGTAAGCTGTGCTGAGACTGACTTGTTTGAAGTGGGGTTGCTATTAAAAGGCAGGTGGCAAGATGTTTATTTTGCACCTTGTTAATTGCTTGTTTTTCCTGCCGTAATTGGCTTCCTAATGGGGGCAGAATGCACTTGGTTTTGCACACAAAGCTTCATTAGTGACAACTGATGGAAAGGATTCAGAGGGTGGGATTTAGATGAAATATATATATATTGAGTAACAGATGTCTCTGCTAAATAGAGTATATGAGGAAGTCCTGTAGATGCATCCAAAAACGCAAATGTTTTCTCATAAATGATTTAAGATGTTCTAGCGTTAGGTATAAAGATTGTTGCCTATTACTCGAGAAGAGGGCAGAGATGTTGTTATTTATGCTATTTTTGTGGGGCAGAGATTTTAGTTCTCCTTCACTGGACAGGAGTTAGGATGTTGGGATGGTGCCCTCTGCTCAGGACTCTTGGCATCCACGTATTCATAAGGACATCTTGGAGGATCTCTGTGGCGTGTTCAGAGATTGCTCCTGCCAACAAACTGGGAGATGGTGAGTGGCGGTGGCATTCTGTAATTTTCTAAGCCTTATGGAGCCACCCCTGCCTCTTGTGTTCTAGAGCTGTTCCCCTGGGCCCTTGGGGGCAGGACATGGCTATGGAGGAGCATAGCTGGACCATCCATGATCCCTGCTGTGCTTACAAGTGAGAGCTGAGGGGGTGTTCTGGATAGGGGTGGATGCTTCACAAAGACAGCTCTTGTTTCAATAAGGATGTTTTTCTTTTAATGTGGCGTAAGAGAGTGGTCTGAGAGTCATCAGGATGGTCATCTGACACCATTTTGTCTTGAGGCCATGAACAGGTTTTTGTGCTGTTCAGTTTGATATGCTCTGTACCTGTAGAGGTTGCTGTAGGTGAAAGGTGAGTGTACTTTTGTGTGTGTGTGTGTATGTATGCATGTGTATATAAAATTAATAATGAAAGGGTAAAGTGGCTCTTTATGTAAATGAAGCCCTCAGGCCCCCTCCTTTTCCCTTTTTAACACTGTGATGGGATTGAAAAATAGATCTGTCTATTCCCTACTTTTCTGCTTCCTCAGATGCCAGTATTTAACTAGTTTAAGACTGGATTTATCTGTCATGTTTCTTCTTAGTAAGGTGACTTCAAGGCAAAAGTATTGCCGGTCTTGGATTGACATATTTTATAAGAAAAAGTCTTTATTACATGAATATATCACAGCCTAATTGACTGTTTCATGTTGGAGGGGGAGAGTAATATCCTGAGGCAGCATTTTAATCAGAAAGATCACAAGACTGCCCATCAGCTCTACTCTTCCATGTAAGTGTCCTCAGATGACAAAATAATCCCCTTTCTTGGGATAGTGCTTTTAATTTCTGCCGAATCTTTTTTTTCCCCAGAGTGAAGAATGGACTGTGTAGCTGTGGTGAGGGTAGGACTTGTTAATTATTAATGCTTGAAGGGAGAAAGCCCCAAGGTGGTGTTCTTCCACAGTGAGAGGACTTGCGTATTCCCACTGAGCTCATGGATGTGCTTTTGTCTCTGCTATGCTTTCTGCCTTTGGCTTTGAGCCCTTTTCTCTGGGTGTGCACATGGGTCCCTTCCATCGGGGCTTATCTCTACAGGCCCTGTAGGAAGCCATCCCTCTTGTAGTACTTCACCGTGGCACGTATGAGTTCCTGAACTCCAGTCAAGAGCAGTGGGGGAGAGGTGATCTAACTTATTTTTAAGGCTTATCTCTGAGGTTCTCATAAGTGGTGATGGATGTATTTGGAGCACAGGATTAAAGAGCAGGCTCTGCTGAAGGATATCCTTTGGGCCTTTGGGGGATGTCTATGTCTGTATTCAAACTTGGTGCTCGGACTTTTTCTTCCATTTGTCTTTTGGCCAGTCTTGCACCTTGCAAGCCTTCACGGGAGTGGGAATACAAAATGATTGCTGTAAGTAGGAGCAAAGATCTATCTTGCCGAGTACTTTATCTCTTGACAGTGGCCAGTAGTGGCTGCTTAAGGAAGCAGATAGACTTAAAGCAAGTGTGCTGTAGTAATGAACTGAGATGCTTGCATTTTGTGTTTCATATCAGTCTGTCTCTGTAATCTTGTTCCAGAACTGGGCAAATAGGGAAGAAAATGTATATTTTCTGATTAAAGCAACTTCTTCAGCTTGGGCATGTCAGCCTGTTGTGTCCAGATTAAGGTGCTAGATGAAAGCTGGATATCTTAAACCATTTTCAAAGCTGTCTCTGCTATGCACTGTATTCTGGTGGAGGACAGCTATTTCTGGAAAATTCCCTGGTGGTGTGCAGAGCCTGAGACCTCCCAGTGTACAGGCCTTCCCGCATGGATGTGGGGAGGAGGACAGACTTTTGATGCATTGGGTAGGATGTTATCACTCAGCAGAGTGGGCTGCTGTGCACCTATCATAGTGCCATCCACAGGGAATCCTCCATTGCTTTGTTTATCGAGCTGCAGTTTTTAAAATTAAAAACAGCCAAATGTTTCATAAAATATTAAGAGGCGCTGCTTTAGTGCCTCTCATCAGATTAAGTATGTCACTTTCTGTGTCCTTAGGGTGATGAAGCCCATCAGCTTGGTTGTTCTCTCACCTTAAGCATACATTAAGGTGACATGCTTCATCTCACAAGGGATGCTGAAGCTATCACACTGCAGGACTGGGAGCCGTAGGGGTCCTGCACTTTAGCTGTGGATTCTCAAATGAAATTTTGCAGAAGTAATACAGTTTGCTTTGTACGACTGAATTCCTTTTTGTTAGGGAAGTGCTTTTTTGAGCAAAAATATTGAGGTAATACAGTGGTAGACACATGCACAGTGACTGCGCTGCAGGAAAGAAAGAAATTGCGGCATGTTTTATATGAAAGACCAAGGACTGTTGCATTTCAACGGGTAAAAGGAGAGGGGCCTCTCCATTCCTCAAACACTTTTTATGAATATGGATTTTGAAGTTGTTTTGCTTGCAGGTGAATTTCCTTTTTATTCACGAGCCGGTTCTAGCTATATTAACCGTACCCCAGTGGTGCTGGTGTAGCAGAGCATTGGGAAGCTGTGGGCTGTGGTAGCCCCAGGACTGAGGAAGGGTCTCCAGCTTGCTGCAGAGAAGCCCTGAGGGCTGCACAGCGGTGGAACACAGCGTGGTGGAGCTGAGACCGAGCCACGGGGTGCTCGCTTTCATTGAGTTTTCCATCATCTCTCGCCTCTCCCCAGCAGTTCAGCACTCTTTGGCGTGTGTATAGTGTTTGGGAATCACTGCGCCATCACTGGGTTTAAATAGCCTAGAAGCTGTAGCAAATTCAGGATGCGAGGCCGACGCGACTTGTGAGTTTGCTGGGTTTGGGTTTCGCAGCCTCCTGGCCCACGTGGCGCGGCTGCTCCGGCGTTCCGCAGAGTCACACCCGTGTGCACATCAGGGAGCACTCGCTCACTGGGAGCCCGCTCTGAAGGGCAGCGGCTCCTTTGCCTGATCTGATACCGCTGCTGCTGCTGCTTCGCTCGGTCCTGGCATGAGGGAATAATAAAGTACAGCCTTCAATCATACCACCTGATCAGAGGGGGTTGTCTGTGGTGATTGATAAGTCCTCCTGGAACAATAGGCTGCTTGAGCTGTGCCCAGGGACTGCTGGGTTTGGTTGGGGTTTTGCATTAATTTTTGGAGCAAAGAAAAAGAACTGTGAGATCAAGGTTGCAGTTTTGTTTGCAGCTTGCCTTCAAACCTAAAAATCTGGCCTGATCTAAAAGGGTACTTTACTGTATATGTTTCTGCTCTCCCCAAAACGGTCTGCAGCGCACGTTTCCCTTCTGTTTTAGGATATGCTGAGTGTTCTGGTTCAGTTATTTTGATTTCATAAGTTTGCTCCCTTCAAAATAAGCATAAACAAAGACATCTTTTTGTATTTCACCCTTGTATCCACCTGGTCTAATGAGTGACACACTCAGACAAGCGTTCTTTACCCTGGGATGTCCCCCCAACCCCAACTTTTTCCTGAAAGTCCCCTGTATGACCTTGTCAAGGTGCTTTGCTTCTGTTCTTGATTTATCACATTTGCCATTCTCAGCAGAGAGGCTAAAAAGCTTAATATTAAGAAAGTGCCTGTATCCTGTGAAAGATAGCTTTTTCTGTTGGTATTGAGAAGCCTTGGAAGATGAATGTGTGTATAAATTCTGTTTAGCTCTGTAATAACTGAGTTGTGCAGCGCTTTACCTGCAATGTGGGTGAATCTTAGCTGTGGGCAGTGTTACACAAAGGATGCCACCTGTCTGCAATGGGGCCAGAGGTGTGTTTGGGTGTATTTGCATTTCTGCAAAGGTGTTTTTCTGCTTCTCTGTTGAGTAATTTCCTCAGCGTGTGAGGTCAGTTTAAAGCAGAAATGATTGGTCTTCTTAAAATGCTTGCTTAACAAATATATTTTTCCTTCTGTTCTGCAAAACTAAATGGTATGTGGGTGAAAGAATGGCTTTTCCCCTAGCACATGTGCAGCTACTTTATGGATGGAAGAACAATCTTTGGAGCACAGAAGAGCTATTGCTGCTGTAGAGAAGTGCCAGCATGGTGCCCTATTTCCAGCATTCTTAACTTCAGTCGTGGTCGTAGTGGGCTGGAGCTGTGCTGCAGCGACTCTGCTTGTACCGCTACTCTTGTTTGGGCATTCTGCCTTTGTCACGGAATCGGGACATCTGGAGGAAGGGATTCTGGAATGACTAGGACTTCTTTGTCACACACAAGATTTCTTACTTGGAGAATGGATAATGGAATGCCTTTATAGCAGAAAGCGGGAGCTGCCCAGAACATCCTGGTCCCCTGCTAGAGGTGAGGACACAGAGTCATGCTCAGAAGTAGAAGAGAAGCTTTCTTCATCTAGATGCCGTGTTAGGCTTTCTAAAATTTGTCTGTGATCTCTTATTGTTCTATTGAGGTTTTATGTTTCTTTGCTTTCTCTGTCAGTAAATGACCATTTCATTTTGGCAGAGCCCTACAGTTCAGATTATAGCTGGGGCCAGTTTATTGTGGATCTGTTTAGCATCAGTGTTATTGCTTGCCTGCATTCCTGCTCTGCTGTGGGATTGTCATTGCAGTGCCTTTTGGGTATCCTCTTTTTGCTGTCACTGGCCTGACTCCTAGGGTTTGAAAAGTTGTTTGAGGATTCCTCTGGGAGCCTAAGGGCCTTATTGGAAAGAAGTCAAATTCTCATAAGTTCCTGAGAAAGCTGTCATAAGCCTTGTGGCTGCTGGGTTATTGCCAAGGCCTTAATTCATGGGACACACGATGAGCCATTGCTAGACAATATTGGTTTTAGGTTCTTTTAGACTGTATTATGAAAGGAGAACCAGTTCTGGGCCATTGTTTTACCCAGTGTAAGAACACACGAGATTTTCTGTAAGGAAGTATTTACAGTTTATAAAGCATTGTTTTCTAGCTTTTTTCTTTCCCTTGCTAGAGCTCTTTCTCTGAGCACCCAAATCCCCTCTGCAGGTTTCAGTCCTAGCAAGGATCCATCCAAAGTCAAACTTCTTTTGCACTCTGTGGCTATTGGCAATGGGAGCCCCACTGACCATGCATGGGAGTCATTCTGAAGGAAAGTGCTGCTGTGTGAGCCAGCTGTCCTTTACTGCTGTCCAAGTTGATTGTTACAATGAGGAAAATGGTTTGGATGACCCCTCCTGATAGTATTTCCTTGTAGGTATGTAGTTTGTTCTTTCAGCAGGCTTTTGATTAAATTGCAGCGTTGCTCTGGCCCTTCATATTTGCTCCACATTCCCAAGGCATTTGGTAGTTGGCTGTCCCCTTATCTCTCTTCAGTGGAAGAGGTGAAAGTCATAACTGTCTTATTTGCCTAATGGAGTCTCTTTTTGCTGCTGGCTCGTGGCTGTGTCCTGCTCATAGTGGACAGTTGTTGGTACAATCAAATTTTGAATGGCTAGTGATGGAGTTTTAGTTTCCCATGGGCAAACAGTATTCCACCCAAAGAGCTTGTATTCTCTCCTGGTACAATTTTCTGGTTTTTGTTTAGACCCACTGTCCTACACTTTACCTATGGGGTGAGAAATGGGTGGATTAAAGTTATGCAGAAGAGTATTGAAATGTCATGAATGTGCATTCAAAGTAATCTCAAATACTTAAATTCAAACTGAAATGTGTCAGTGTGTTGAAATTGTTTGATACATCTCTCTGTTTGGGACTGAACTGGGATGGAATCCAAACCAAGCCATGAAAGATCCCTGGAGGGAAAAGTGCAATGCAGATTGGAGGTAGAAAAGTCAGTCTGAGCTTTGGTTTGGCTTTGTCTTTGTAGTCTCTGAATGTGTGCCAGCTATGGATGAACAGCAGTAGGACAAATATTTAGGTGCTGCTGTGCAGCCTATGGAAGTTTTACTCACTGGCATGCATTACCAGATCTGAAAAATTGTGTTTCCATCACAACCCACGCCACTTAATTTCAGCACAGTGTTCTGCCAGCCCTGAAACGTGTCTGTATTTGCTTCTAGAGAGCTTGCTCAGATGCAGGGCTTGGTTCCATCTATTTCTCTGTTTTCTTGGCTTGCCTTCTGCAGATAAGATACTAATAATAATAAAAAGCCCTAGAAAAATCCCATCCGAGGTGCTGCTATTGCAGCTGATACAATTGATGGTTTTAACACTAATTTAAGTTGTTTGCTCGGAGGTTTTTTTTTTAATTTTTATTTGGAACTTCTTGTTTTGATTTGCCATATGTGAGGATTTACATATGATGGTGCTACCTTAGAGCTAAGCATTTGGTGAGCTGCACGGATGTTATGGCAAACAGGACCTGTTTCTGAGCCACAGTGTGGAAGAGCTGGCATGTAAGGGACTTTCTGAAAGCTGGAATCATTGTGGAGAAAGAAGGTTTTCTGAAATCCAGTACGGCAAGCTGCCCGAGTGTTAAGTCTTAAGGATCAGAGTGGCCACAACAAATCTGAGGGACTGGGAAACGAAGAAATCAGTGAAGTTTCAAAAAACCTAGCGATTGTTTTGTACCTGTGAGTGCAAGTGCATGCCTGTGTGCAGGTAATAATGAGAGCAGAGTGTGACTGTTGGTATTTCTAGATTTACTGTGGAAGAGTTTTGAATTGACACAGATAGACAGAAAGTTGTTGCTCGCTAGTCTGGCCTTGATTTGTCAGCAATGGTTGATGGATTGGTGTGAATCTGTTAGGTTCTACCCAGTACGGGGCCTGCAGCTTGTCTGAGGGGTATGGACTGGACAGGGTGTGTAACAAGGAGGGAATTATGTCAACAGGGTGGGAAAATCCTCCTGACTTTATAGGGCAGGCTGCTGTGGGAATGTAAGAGAATGAATGGGTAGATGGTAGCCATGAAGGGAGTAAAAACAGGCTTTTTACATTGGTGTAACAGCACGTGGAAGATGAGTATGGAAGGTTGAAAATTCTGGCTGTAGATGCCTCAGTTCATCTTCTGAAGGCAAAGGTCTCTGCTGGATGGTTTCATTCTAAGACAGGGTGTGTGCCATGACCATATGAGGTGTATGAGTGTGTTATGACTGTGTTGAGGTACATGTGCAAAATTGCCTTTCACAGTGTCCTGCTGCTGCAGGGTGGCTCAGACTGGCTCTCCTTCTCTGCTCATGCCAATGAAAATAAATTGCCCCATCATAACTTGTGAGGAGAGCAGCATTCTGTCATCCTGTGTGTAAGGCCACCAGCCAGCAGTGTTGGATACAACGCCAGCTTTTCCCGTGGTTTTGGATGCTGCTTCTAGGCAGGTCAGAGAGCCAGCTGGGCAGGGAGGTAGCAAAGCTGTCACTTCTGCAGTTTTCTTACTCGTGGCTGCTGAAAGGAGCTCTTCTCTGAACAGTGGGCAGTGTGTGCTGTTCCTGACCCTTTCCTCTCCCTCCGTCCCTGATTACGTAAGACCTGCTCCTGCCAGAGAAGGTGCTGTTTACTTTTGCAGATCATGGAAGAGACATTGCACCTACGGTATTTTTGTACCAGACACTTTTTGCACCCCTCCCATTTAATTTAATTTCTGTTTTCCTCTCTAAAAACTTCACAGAGAAAACAATGATGCTTTAATGACACAGGAGGAGAAAGGGAGAAGGAGCCTTTTCTCTTAATTTTTTGCTGTTTATGTGTGTCGCTGATGAAGTCGAGTGTGTGAGTGTCAGTGCCTCTGCATAGTGGTAATGAACAGGTGCCTCAAATCTGAGTTATATGGGGGGGTGGGTCATGGGCAGGGCTGAAGAGAGGCCAATACTGAAAGCTGGAGCTGGGAGCAACTGAGAGAAGGGGGTTGCAGCTGGCCTAGTTCTGTTTTCTGCCTGTTTGTTCTTATTTTATTTTTGCCAATTGAATAGCAGAGCACAGGAGCAGATAGTGAGTGTGATTTAAGGGGGCTAGCTGCCTTCTGCTTGCAAGAGGACCTCAAGCCTTCCGGGCTTGTTTGTGCTCTCAATTCATGCTAGTCATGCTGTTCTCAGTGGTCAGCCTTGCCTGCCCTCGTTTTCTCAGATTTATACAGCTGTTCTGTCTGAGTTTTCCTGCATTGCTGGAGATGCTTCCCTCACTTCTTCTCTGTGTGTTTAGGGCAAAGAATGTTGCAACATAAAATCTCCCTATGCTGTTTTCTTTGTCATCGGTATGCCATGATCAGCCTGTGTTCTGAGAACACCTATGGTTATCAGTAATGCTCATGAGTAGGTCAAACCTCTGCTGAAAGAGGGTTTATTTTATGAGATGCGAGGCAGAAAGTGAGATGCCAGCAATTCAGTGTAAGGAGCTATGGCTCTAGTCCAGGTTGTGCTGCCATATTGCATCTGCTTGGCTGGTCGTGTCCCGTTTGATGCCTTTGTTGTTTCCCCTGAGCGTCTGAGTTGATTGAACACGAGTGAGTCACTGTAGTGTTTCTGGGTTACTAGTGCTGCTGCATTTCTGAGCCTTCTGCCAGGGAATGGAACTGTTGAGAAGCCTCTTAGGTAGGACGATCACAGTAAGGTCACCCACTCATGCCCTTGACCTGTTACTTTTCCCTTGGTATGATACTGTTGCTATTTCCAAAAAGCACTGTTTTCTTAGAAAAATTGCTATTCAGTTCTTTAAAAAAAACGAAGTCATCTTTGCTGGCATTTGGGTGAAAGTTGTATTTATCCTTGTGCATGTGGTATGGGTTGCAAGCAAAGTTTATCCTGCTGTTTTCCAGAAGGAGCCATAAAGCAGCTTAAAACATGGATTTCTGTGTCTCTCTGGGGAGTGCATTTACTTTTATCCAAATTGAGCATTGCTACTCAGATACAATAGTGCAGGTAAAATAAGGGAACATAATATTAAGCCTGTCTAGTTGACCCTGTGTAGTTCAGCTGTTCCTAATACACACCACTTAGTTGATGGATCTGAAATAGAAGGTGCAGATTTGCTAATGTTTAGATGATGATTCCCATCTTGGTGGTAAGAGACATCCATCCTTCTCCATTTCCACTGGGGTGATCTGCTTAACTTGGGTATTTCATGAGTACCTAAAGCTGGGTTGGATGGAATCGAACCTAGTGTTGGAGAGCAGTCCGTGGGAGGCTCATAGTTCATGTCACTTCTGCAGCTCTGGTGCTACTTGGGTTAAAGAAAACTCTGCTTATACTTTTGTAGAGCTACTAAAAGCTGGTTTCAGGTTGGATCTATTTGTCTTTTCTTTTTCAGTCCAGAGTCTGGTCCTATGCTGCTAGTGATATGAAGGGGGATGCCTTTTGTTTTGCATATATACCTCGATGAGTTATTGTTGGGCCGTTAAATCTCCTTTGAGTCAGGAAGCATAGCTGCTGGCAATGTTAGCAGCTCAACAAGCAGCATTTAGCTGACATTTGGCCCTCAGTGTGGGATAGCACTCACCTCTGTCTCAGACCACAGGTAATGATTACTCAAACTCAGCCAGAGACCTCAAATAAGGCAGAATCTTGACCACGGGAACTTTCTTATGAAAGGCCAGAGAATTCTGGTAACATCAACAGCTGGAAGGCAATGCATAGCCTTGAACAACTTGCCAGTTCCTCCTTTCTCTGTGCTTTCTCGCTGTTTGTCACCTGTTGAGAATCAGGTCTCTCTCCTAGTCCTCCTCATCTATCCCCACACCCAGTTTGTGAACAGGAGATGAGCAGAGAAGCATCGTGTCAGCCCAAGGTTGTACTAAGTAAAAGAACTGAGGGGATGCTTTCCTTAACCTTTCCTTTTTTTTTTGTGCTTGTGATGTACCAGTCAACCACTGGGTGTCTCTGGGCCATGCACACCTCCAGGCAACATCTAGTCCCTGGAAAGCTGGCACTGCTTACACTTGTTTTGGTTTGTGGCTGCAGTTTTTGTTCTTGTTTTGAAGGGCATCGTGTTCCTTCCTGGGCTGTCCACCCAGTGTGTCTTCCCCAGTCCTGCCCATGGAGCGGGGTGCATGCTGTGGTTAGGCAGCACCCTGGATTGCCAGTAGTTCTTGTTCAGAGACCAGCAAATTCTCCAGCCTGATTTTGCTCTATTGCTGTTTCTGACCACCATACTGCGCTGGGCTGTGTGGAGGTCTAGAAGAGGAGAATGTTGGCACAACAGCTTTGCTGCTTTTCCCTTTTCCCCTTAGTTGTGACAAGTTTACCCTTGCATGCACACCCAAGTAGATAAATAATCTGTCTCACAATAGCTCTGCTAGCCACAGCATTTTCTTCAATTCCATGGAACAAGTTAGTTTTTCATTATGATGCCAAAAGGTAAAAGGCAGCTATTCTCTATTTTAAAAATGCAGTGATAGTAGGTAAAGCTTTCATTAAACACGCCTGGCTAATTTATATACATAAGTATCTGGACTGTAGCTAATATCTTTTGAAAGAAAAGGGAAGAACACAGTTTTGTAATAGCCAGCATTTTGCGTTTGGATGGGTAATTAGCGGTACAGAAAAATAATTGAATTAATTCTTTCACAGACTTAGCCCAGAAAAAAAATTCCAAAATATTAATGTCTGTTGCGATTGGGTAGTTATCTTCTTTTTTTTCCATCTTGCAGCCATCTAGGGTTGACATCTCTGTGGTTTGTAGGTGGTGGTATCCATGTTGCAGCTTTCTTTGCTGGTGAAACTGCTGACCTGTACCAGGAGCCCTTTCCTGCTGACTTGGCTTTGAGTTGGTACCTGGTTGTGCCGAATGGTGCTTTGTCATTAAATAGATAAATTCACCAGCAGGATGCATTGTTTGGTTTCAGCACTTGTTTATGTGCTTTTTGCATAGATGGTGAGATAGGATTTTGCTGGTCTCAGGTTGGGATTTGAGCCTACCTGAAGTGGGTATTGGTAAGTTTTGGGGATGGTCAGGATATTACTCAGTGCTTTGCTGTTGATGTTTGGCAGAACAAGCACTGGACCTGGGATTAACTGATTTGATAGATTTTGAGCAGTGATTGGAGTAAGATGAGCAAAGGTGGGTATGTTGTGTTCAAGACTGAATAATAGGAGTAATATTTTTTTTTTTCTGAGTTGGTTTAATGGCAGCACTCAAGTACTGCTGCGGACAGAAAAAACACACCACACATAAGCTGCTGGTAATAACTTGCCATGGCATTCAGAGCAGCATGCTTTACAACTGCATGGGAGCTGAAAGTTCTCACTGTACAGACATAAAATAATTTTGGTCGGCTGCTTGTGTACAGGGTTTAGCCTTGCAGCAACATAAACTAGAGCTCTGTCCGTAAATTAAGCACTTAGTTGCCAAAGATTCATTACCAGCTTGGTTGCAAGCTGCTGTGTGGAGACAGCCCTAGTGTTTGGCTTGGATAAACACCCCGCTTCTGGATATGTGAGAGGGGTGGTTCTGTGCTTGCCCAGATCATTTGGATGCAGGATAGCGGTTCACAGTCTGTGGCAGAAGACCAGGAGCTGGGAATCGGGACAGTGCTGTAATTTCCATACTATGGAGTCAAAAGAGGATGTTTGACCAAATAGGATTTGGTACCCAGGACTTTTGGAACAGTTAAGGTTGAAAACCATAAATCCAGTAATTGTATTGCAATTAAAAAAATATGCTTATAAACCTGCCCCTTGTCTTGTTTTGGAAACTGTCAGTGGTCAACCACATGCAGGCACAAATACGAGTTACGAAACTTGACATTGGTTTCTGTTTATTCCTCCTCCATTTTTAGTCTACAGAAGTTATTTCACTTCCATGGAGGCAGAAGCTCGTGTTTTATTGTCACCAATCCATGTGGCTCTGTGCAGCTGTATTTGAGAATGAAGGCTCATGCTGCCGTATTTTCCTGTCACCAACTAGTTTCAAAGAAAGGACCAATTTACTTTTGGAAGGTGCTGTATAAACTTAAGTAGCTGAAAATGCCCTGTAATGAGAAATAATGTTTGTCACAAAACATTCCTTGTATCAGTAGCCAAACACAGGGTAAGGGAGAAGCAGCTGAATGGAACAGGTCCACATGGATGTAACACGGATAAATTGCCGTTCCTGAGGCATGCAAAAAGGGGAATTGGGCAGAAACTTTCAAAGAACAGAAAGTAAATATCCTGTATCGCTTATGCTCCTGTAATCAGGTTCTCTATTCAGCAGAGTACCGAGAAATCCCTGTTCAGCTAAGCGTTCAGAGGTGCATTTCCAAAGGTTTTCAAGTCTGTGCAGACACTGAGAGCCGCACTTCAAAGGGCTTTCGAAGTGTATTTGTTCTAGATACCTTGTACCTAAAAGGTCCACGGAGAATTTCCCCCTTAGTCCGTGTTAGTCCTTTTCCTTGGCTCTGAGATCTGCCTTGCATGGGGTTTGCCTTTGCCAAGCACGTGCCAAAGAATTTATCTGAACTAAGACCTTTATGATATCACAGATTAAAAAAAAGAATGATGGGGAACATGACCAGAACAGGGTTGTTAGTAGGGCCCAAGCACACAGGTAAGTCAGGAAAACCAAGCCCTGTGCTCCTTGGGGGCAGGACTACCCCCATGGGCAGCAGCTCAGGAGCTTGCACTGCGCTGGGGGGGCCCCGCTTTGCTTGGCGCAGACGTTCTGTGTGAAATACACTGCAGGGATTTGAAGGTGTCACAGCGATTAACTAAGTGGGAACTTGAATGACAAAACGATCCCGTTCCGCTGCTTAGGCTTGGCAGAAGGAGAGGTGTCGGGGTGCTGCTGCTGCTGCGGCTGCGGCGCGTTTCGGAGCTGTGGGAGTTTGTGACAGAGCGGAGCAGGTGTGAGCACTCCAGATCATGACTAAGTGACGTCTCGGCTGATGAAAGAGTGCTGTTTTGTTCCTTTCCCTTCAGTGTTTTCTTCCAAATATAATTTGCCTCATTATGTATTTTTTTTCTCTCTTATTTGCGGTTCCTGATGGCTTGCAGTTTTGTCAGCCTGTTCCTGGTGCAGGCATGGGAAGAGGGGAAAAAGTCTTTGCTCTGTTGGTTATCAGAGATCCTGTAGCACTGAGGCACTGCACAAGGGAAAAAAACTGTTGGTCTGGGAAACGTGTCCTCTGAATGGAAGAAGATTGGCAGGGAGTGTCCCTAGTTTATCTGGAGCTGAGAATGGATGGAACCCAGGTCTCCCGAGTGCTTAATCCAATTTACCAGGTTCTAACAGGCACATAGTCTTGTGTGGCAGTCTTTGCTGGCCTGCTATTTAAAAATCTTTTTAATGTATTATGTATTTTAGCTGTTGCTCTCTGGAAATAAACTATTATGTTGTGGCAATTTCAGCTGGGGGAATTTTACAACTGGGTGTCCAAATAAATAGAATGAAAATCTTTAAGACCTGAGGTTCTAGTAGAAGCTGAGATCCTCTTCCTGATGCTTGTGGATTGACACCAAGTCTGGAGGAGGTAGGCTTACAAATGCCTTACTTAGGTTTCCAAAATTGCCTCAGGCTACAGATTTTACTAGTTTTTAAAAATGTGTTTCAGTATTGAATTCCCATTCAGAGCAGCCATTAATGCATCTGACTTCTGTTTTCCTTATGCCAAGGAAAAGCAGAAAAGAGTAGGATGAGGAAGACCAAGGATTTTTCTTGCCCTTTTGGCCTGCAACCATTTATTTTGCTTTCACACACAGCCTTTGTTTTTGCTTTATTAAGCTGCCTTTATAACCCATAATTTTTTAAAATCTTATTTTCTTCTCCGTGAGTCCTGTTGAGGAGTAAAGTGATAGGGCAACTTGGTGGGCACCCAGCATCAACCCACCACCACACTGAGACTTTTAGACTTTAAAAGACAGATGTTCGTATTCAAGTGTGCAATTTAAGAGGCACTCTAATGCTGGATCTATCTGTTGTACAAAGTCTGTCCTGTAAACAGTGAAGGCTCTTGAAAACGTGGCTTTTAAATGTGGAAATAAAAACCTGATTTTCAGTTAATAACACCCAGTGCTATACATGAGAGGACAAATATGCTCCCCCACATGTATGTATACTACATAGTACTAACCTTAAGCTTTGGGTAGGAAAGTGTATATTAATGTTCTTTTTTTTTGGTCTAGTCAGTGTGCACACAAAGTGCACACTAGCATTTGCCTTAGAGCCTTTTTTGGCAGAATTTCTTGTAAGGAGCCCAATCGTTGTATCTGACTGGAGGACAGGGCATTTTATATTACCATAAAATAAATCAGTAAATTAGCCAAAATGTTGCCTAGTTCTGCAAATAAAACAGTGGACTGATGGCCAAAGATTTATCTTTATTCAGCCTGACTTCCACTTAGTGTGCCTGCTTGTTTCTAACCTCGTTGTGTCCCTGTAACATGTTGCAAAAACAAGTACTTTTAGGTCATAAAAAGAATTCAGATGCCACTTGCGTGAAACAGTTAAAATATACTACTTGGTATAACTTTTCAGTCACTTTTAAAACGAGCATTTTGGAAGCAATACCAAACCTTTTGTGTGGTGGGGGTTTTCAGCAGATACCTACATTGTGGAAATGGAGAGAAGATTTCTTTGGGTTCAGGTTGGCTCGCATGGCTTTCTGCAGAGCATCTTGCCCCTTCCAAGTACATAGTACTGGCCATTGGTGACAAATGAAGTGTGAATTCGACTGTGGGCTGCTGTGTGTGCACTGATGTTGGACAGGGGGGTTACCTTATGAATGGATTTTTTTTTGAAGCTAATTCTTCTAGTTATCCCACCTTACTGCACTTGAATAATGGAGTAGCTTCAGAGTGCGTGTTTGATTAATTTTTGGATAAAACTAAGCTCTGTTCCAGGGGCACATATGGCAGTAGTCTAGTCCAAGTGCTGCATCCCAAACTGCGAATGATGTGGATCATGGGGTCCTTGGGAGCAGCTTCTTTGCTTTACAGGTTTGTTCCTAGACAGCTTACTTCTATTTCTGGTTGATGGGAATGACTTCTGTAAGGCTGCTGGGGCTCATGAGGGCTGGGAGGACAACGCAAGCACTGTGAACAAGCAGTGTATGGAGCAAAAGTGCATTCTGCTTCCAAGCATATGTAAAAACTAGGAAGGTTGAGAATGTAAAAGCTGGGTACAGCCTTGGTCACAGTGGCTGTGAGATGGAGCTCAGGATCCCAAGTGGAGGAAGTAAAACAAAAAGCAGGATCACATTCCTGGACTTGAAATGAAGCACCAGTGGAAGTTTCTGGAGCTAAATAGGGTTTTAATTATATACACTGACCAACCAGAAAAGATTACATTAAAAACCAAATTTGCTAAATCTTTTAATTTATTCATATTTGTGTCTAGTTCATAGTTTTCTTGGGAGCACTGTTATTTTACTAGTTTTTGCCAGAAAAATCTGTTAGGGCTTGGGACAAAAGATGTGCTTTATTGGGGTCAGATGCGTGTGAAAGAGGGTGCTGGTTCTGGCTGTTGCTAGGCTACATTTGTGTGCTCACACAGTACAAGAAATTTTTATATGTTGGGAGTGTCAAAATATTTCACTTGATGCATGATGTCAGTCAATGCTGTTGTGTAATGAGTAGATGCAGTTAATTTTTCATGTGATTGGCAGTAGTTGAACTCGCTTTCAAGTTAGTGTAATGCCTGGTAATTGAAGGTAATAGAAATACTTTCTAGAAAGGGTATTTTAAAGTAATTGTATAATTAAATGATATAATTAATAGATATTTCTGAATCTGCGCTTTAAAGGGAGACCCTCCTCCTTACAAACCAAAAGGGTCTGTTGATATTCAAGGATTGTTTCCTTGAGGAAAGAATTCTGATAAGCAAAAAATCAGGTAAAGGATGGAAGAAACCTGTGTGCATGGGAAAAAAAAAAGAATAGTCATTACTCAAGTGCAAGCAGAAAATACACAGGAGATGGAAGCAGGGTCAGGCCGCTTGGAATTAATGTAGAGAGGTTGTCAGAGTAAGTAGAAATGAGACAAGGAAGGCCAAGGTCCATCTGGAATTAAATCTGGCCAAGGATGTCAAGGACAACAAAAGGGCTTCTTCAAATGCATCACTAAGGAGAAAAACTAAGGATAAAGTAGGTCTGTTACTAAATGGAAGACAGACCCTGGTTACAGAGGACACAGAGGAGGCAGAGATATGGAACACTTTCTTTGCATCAGTCTTCACTGACAAGATCAGCCCTCAGGAATCTCTGACCCAGAGACGAGTTAAGGGAAAGGAAGGAGGACTTTCCTTTGGTCCAGGAGGACTGGGTCAGAGAACAGCTAGGCAAACTTGATATTCACAAGTCTGTGGGCCCTGGTGAGATGCACTCAAGAGTGCTGAGATTTGGAGGGTATCATAGCCAGGCTGCTCATGACCATCCATGAAAGATCATGGAGATCAGGAAAGGTGCCTGAGGACTGCAAGAAACCAATGTCATGCCCAGTCTTCAGAAAGGGCAAGGAGGACCCTTGGTGCTACTGGCCAGTCAGCCTTACCTCAGTCCCTGGAAAGGTGATGGAGCACGTCATTCTGGAGGCTGTCGCTGTCCACATGGGTGGCAAGAGCATGATCAGGAGCAGACAGCATGGATTCACTTAGGCTAAATCACACTTGTCCAACCTGATTGCCTTTTACAAGGAAACATCTGCCTGGATGGATGAGGGGAGAGCTGTGTGCCCTGACTTCAGCAAGGCTTTCAACACTGTTTAGGAGGATGTTGTGAGAGAGAAACTCAGTAAGTGTGGGTTGGATGAGTGGACAGTGAGGTGGGTTGAGAACTGGCTGAGTGGCAGATTCCAGAGGGTTGTAATCAGTGTCACAGGGTCTAGTTTGAGGCCTGTCACTGGTGGTGTCCTCCAGGGTTCAATCCTCAGCCCAGTCCTGTTTAACTTAATCCACCCATGACTTGATGAAGGGGTAGAAGATTCTCCTCAGAAGTTCCCTGCAGACACAAAGCTGGGATGGTGCAGCCTTTCAGAAGGACACTGACAGGGACCTTCTGAAATTCAGCAA
>VWZN01013562.1:4110-71238 GCA_013396955.1 Regulus satrapa | reverse complement strand
GGTTGTCCCTCTGTCCCTTTCAAGGGTTGTCCCTCTCTCAGCTCCTGGGGCTGCCCCTCTGTCCCTTTCAAGGGTTGTCCCTCTGCCAGTTTCTTCAGTATTCCCTCTGTCAATTCCTGGGGTTGCCCCTCTGTCAATTCCTGGGGTTGCCCCTCTGTCACTCTCAGGGATTGCCCCTCTGTCACTTTCAGGAGCAGTGTTGTTTTGAAACACAGGGAGAAATCCACCATCGCCTGGGTTTGTTGGAGCTCTGGCTCTTTGCCCGGATAATAAAGTGAAATTAATTTCAGGGGCTATTTAAACATCAGTTATAACACCTCCTGGACAGTTCTTTTCAGAGCTGGGCTGTATTTGCCTGCCCTGACGGCTATTTTGTGCACGCAAGTGCTCGGTGCCACAATTTAACCCGCACTTGAGGTGTTCTGTGCTGTTGTTCTTCTCCCCATGATGAACCTGAAGCTTGCTGAGAGAAACAGGGGTAATGGGTTCAGGTGCAGAGTGACCCCTGTGAGTGGAGCTCACTCCTGAAAAAGGAGGCATCTAGCTCCAAGTCGCATTCCTGTTCCTGTTTCCAGACTCCTTCCTTGGATCAGGGTTTCTTCTCAGTGGTGCTGACTCTGAAGTTTGCAAAATACCAAAGCAGAGACCATCCTTTGTGCGGAAATAGTTGATTTTGCCTCAAGAATGGCAGAATATGCACACAGATTTTGTCTGGAAATTGTTTCCCACGTTTTCAGGACCAAGGCTGGATTTTGCACGTTGGCTTTGGGTGACAGAAGGGGATCCTAAGCTTGGAAAGCTTTGCTTTGTAGCAGTGTACATTCATTCCTACTGCCCTGGAGTGACCGGGGATGAGTTGTGGACTTTAGGAAGCAGCTTTCTGGGGCCACGGTGAGGTGCTGGGGGCTCTGGAGCAGCAGGTTTGACCTGCAGCACGTTCCCTGAACAGAGGAGATCCAGTCCCTGTCCCTCTGAGCTCTGGGGGCTCCCCGAGCCTGGGGAAATACCTGTGCTGGAACAACTGCCATCTGTTTGGCTGAGCTGGGATAGCTTGGAGCTGAAACTTGACCTGGAAGCTTTCTCAACTCCAAGGTCAGGTTTCCTTTCAAATCCCAGCCTCTGGAGAGGAGCGCGAGTGAATGGATTGGATTCTGCTCGCGGACCCTGAGCGCTGTGGGTTCAGTACTTTTCCTTCGCTGACAGAACTGTTGCTGTTGGCTCTGGGAGAGAGGAGTGGGGAAGGAGAAAGGAGCTGCTTGGTTCAGGCTCTGGGACTCATGAGATTAGAGGGGAGGTGTTGATGTAAATGCATTGGAAAGGACAAATCCTTCCGAGGGGAAGTGTTTTTGACTGGCAGCAGAAATACAAAATAATGCTACTGCGAGCTTGTCTTCATCACAGTTGCACTTTTAACACTTTGACTTAATGGAAACAACTTGGAAGCGAGTAAAACCTTGGCAAAATAGTCCCATTTAGGGATCTGAAAGAATTCTTTGATCACGAAACGCAAGCGCAGCCCATTTGCTGCCTGTGCTGGCAGCCCCTTCCTGAGGTGATCCCGCTCTCCCAGTAGTAGCTGCGTAAGAGAACCGGGCAGTTCAAATATAGCCACCAAATCCCTGCACAAACTTGACCCCGTGTCACATTCTCTTAGAGAAAAGCGGGTTTGCTCGTCACGGCCCCTCCTTGGGAACCGCGCTCCTCCACCGTCTCAGACGGAATTCCTCTGCGAGCGTCTGTGTGAGCTTGGAAATAGATGTACCCCGTGATTTTGGGCCTTTTCCAGAAGGTCAAATTAGTGACGGGTGTGGGCTGGTGTCCATTGCTGAGCCTGGAATTAGAGGTGGTCTGTGGATGAGTGTTGGATCCTGTTTTCCTTTCTGACAGACATTTACCAGGTCAAGTGGACTTTGACATGACAGCTCGAGATAGCAGCCGGAGCGTTCCTGGCTCCCGTGTCTCCTTTTCCCAGAAAGAGAAGTGCAGGGTTAGTTTGGTGCCTGGTCTGATCTTAAAGGACGGAGATTTTCCTGGCCCTTGGGAAGCTGAGCTCTGCATTTATTTAGAGAGAGGAGCAGGGCACCTGGCCCTGCTGGGCCGGCACGTTCTGCTGACACCGAACGTTGCAGTTTACACAGAACTGCGTTTCAGGAGCTGAATGTGGGTCAGCAGTGCTGGGGACACTGAGGAAGGGGAATGTTAATCATCCCAAAGGGCAGGAGGCCTGTATTCATAATTGTCTCTGCTGGAGCCGGTGGAATAGAAGGGAACAGTCGGCAATTTACGTATTAACCAAGGCAGCAATTTACATTCAGTCCCTGCCCATGCGAAGTTGGACTCTTGTGCTCTGTCAGAGCTGCTCTGGTGGCTGGGCAGGAGCTGGAGCCACTGCTCTGACCGGGGTGAATTGGGAACTTGTGGCTTATCTTGGTGCATCCCTCCTTCTGTCCCCCTTCCTTTTGTCTCTTCTCATCTTTTACAAGAAACCCTTGTTTCTGTGCTAAAAATCTTCAGTGACCTGCTGAATGAATTGTTTCCCACAGAATTTCCATGTATAAATCATCCAAGTGACTTCATTAGAATTCCAGCTCTGTTCAGGCGGTGGGGTTGTTTTTAATGCCACATTTTTTCATAAGGACTGCTCAGGGAATGTTGGTGAGTATGCCAAGGAGCACGTATCTTGTTGTGTTTGAGCCTTCGGGAGCTGCTGGGGCTGAGCAGCTCAGAGAGGGATGCTGGGGCACTGCTGAGAGCTCTCTGCTCTCCTGGTTCCATCCCTTCCATCAGCTCCATGTGGCTGGAGGCGCAGCCGGAGCACGGAGCAGTGCGTACCTGGAGTGTTTCACGGAGAGACAGGAGTCACTTTCACATCCATCTTTCTCTTGGAATGGAATTGGCAGGGCTGGAAGAGCACAGCTCCTTCCCAAGTGCAAGATCTTCCTGCTGCACTACCTTAGCTTCTTGCAGGCTGGTTGTCAACTTAAGTTTGAGTTAAATTTCAGTAATATCTGGATGAGCAAAGCTTGGAGCAAGTTTCTGGCCGTTGTGAGATCCTGTTTGAGGGGTACCTGGAGTTGTTTTACTGGATAGTAACCCAAATCCATGATGCTCTAATCCTTGGCAGAACATAGCTCCTCCACCAGCACAAGCACAACTGGAGAAACAACAGCTAGAACTGAGCTGATTTTTTTATTTTAGGTTTTTAAGGAACTTTTCTGGAGAGCAGGAGGCAGCTCTTCCCTCACTGGGAGAGGACGTTCCCTTCCATGAGAGAACAGGCTTAGTTTCTGTGGTTTGTCTTTGGGTGAGTCGGAGTCATCAGCGGAACACATTTTTCACCCGAGTTCTTGGAGGTGGGCACTGTGGCACCAGGATGACGAGCAGGCTGGCAGACTTCACGGCGAGTCGGGCTTTGCTCTAGGAGCGCCGGGGCTTGGTTTGGTACACTCTGCTCTCTGAGCACGGGGGCTCCAGGACCGGCCTGGATTTCTCTCCTCGGGCACAAAGGGTGGAAAAGTCTCGGTGGCTGCTCCCTCCACGCTGCTCTTGCCGCAGCGAGGCACGTGGCTCGGGGCTGGCTCCCTGCAGCCAGCGTTCCTGTGGGATCAGGGGCTGCTCCCCACAGCCAGCGTTGCTGTGGGATCAGGGGCTGCTCCCCTCAGCCAGCGTTGCTGTGGGATATCGGGCTGCTCCCCGCAGCCAGTGTTCCTGTGGGATCAGGGGCTGCTCCCCGCAGCCAGCGTGTCCGTGGGATCAGGGGCTGCTCCCTGCAGCCAGCGTGCCCGTGGGATCAGGGGCTGCTCCCTGCAGCCAGCGTGCCCGTGGGATGAGCCCCGTGCCAGCGCTGCCCTGACTCATCGGCCTCGTGTCGGATGGAATTGTTCAATACCGGCGCCGCGCGTTTCGTAACGACACCTGGGCACCTTTCATCAGTCGTGTTCCTTTTCTTTTGCAGCGTTTGCTGGTGCTTCACCTCTCCTGCTCCTTATTTCTCCTGGCCATAAGGAAAGCTGATGGCTGTGGATGGCTAATTCCTCAGGCAGCATTATCCTGCTGCTCACAGGGCCTTTGTTCTCCTCGCCCGTGTGCTGCAGGAGAGTTGTATTTTAGTTCTCGTTTGGTGGGGAGATTTAGCAAAAGCCTAAAAGCTAGAAATGAACTTTGGCTAAGCACAGTTGCCACAGTGGGGATAAGAGGGAATATTTCCTAAAACCTCAGAGAGCCATTGCCTGTATCAACTGTGGGCTGAAGTACTGACATTTTATGTTTCACTGCAATGTTTTTCTTGCTGTAGCAAATAACATTTGATTACCGAGATGTTAATGCCAGAGCACGATTGAATCGGAGACCAGGCTGCTTGTTGAGATGCTAACAGGTGGAAACAGGAGATCCAGCTGACAGTGGGCAGGGTGAGGCTTGTGGCATGTGTCCTGAGCCATTCTGGGCAGGGAGAATATTCTCAGAGAGCCAGGATAATTAATACCTACTTCTCAGCTGTGTGGCTCTTAGCTTATTTGGGGTATGAGATGGGTACAACTTCTGTACCTCTTCAAGCCGGCTGCTTCCCACCTCCTGTCTGGAGTCCCTTCCTGCCGAGTGTTTGCTGGAGCTGTGGGGCTGCTGCAGCAGGAGGCAATCAGCACCTGGTGAGCGAGGTGGTGGCAGGTACAGAGGCTGCCCCAGTGAGGAAAAGCAGGAGGAGGAAGGGCTGTGACACACACACACACACACACACAGGGTGTCTCTTTTGCAGGAGGGTCTCACAGAGGTTGGGTGAATGCTGCAGAGGCCCTAATGAGGGTTTCTAGAAGCTGTCTCCTCATTTGTGTTTGAAGGAGGAATTACGTGAGAGGGAAATAAGGAAATGGCAGTGTGTTGCTGGGAGACTGGGCTCCTTGGGTATTAGACATTTTCACAGAGAAGCAGCTCTGAGCTCCTTTTACCCAGTCCTCTGGCTGGGTCCTGTATCAGCCCTGTGCAGTGGCTGTACAGGGTGCTGCCCCTTCTTACTCTCACCAAGACGATTGCATAACGACTCTGTGGTTTTCCCCATGACAGTAAAGCTTTGGGAAGTTGCTCCAGCGTTGCCAGCAGAGTAGAGTTCACAGTCTGTGGTGGAAGTTCTTCCTGGCTGAAAAGATTCTCACGAGAGTTGTGAGTTCTGTGTGTGACCGAGGTGGGTCTCCTGCTCTGCTCACCCCCAACAAGATGCTGCACAAGCAAAGGTTGAACTGGCTTGGAGCTTGCACAGGTTTAAATCGAGTAATTTGGAGATTTTCTGAGTACTAGCCATAGTACTCATTAAATGCATTCAGGACCCTTCTGCTGATCCCAGGCCAGGGGTTTAATATGCTGTGTTAACACTTAAATGAAGAAACCACTGAAGGCTGATTCATTATTAGTCATTATGGGTCTTTTTCTAGTAGTTCTGACCCCAAGTCTCTCTAGTTGAAGCTAAACCTTGCCCTCTCTGCTAAATGGCCATCAAAAGGGTTCCATGAAAAGGGAATTGTGTGGCTTCAGCCAAGTTTCAAAGTAGTCGAATCATGCTATCCCACACAAACAAACTCCCACAGCCAGTGGAACTGACACGCTGAGCTCAAAAATAGCCCAGCGTGTGTGGGGGGGGCCGAGCTGAGCTCTGCTCTGCTCATCAGAGGATGGGCAGGAGATCCTGGGGCAGCACAGCAGCAGCAGAGCTGGATCTCACCGCAGCCTGTCGGTCCTGGCCGGGTGTTATCCTGAAGCATTGGCTCCTTTCAGAGCGCGTGGTCTGATCCCAGAGAAATGTTGCTGATGCTTCTGGTTTATTGTCTGCATCCAGTGTTGGGGACAGTTTCCAGCCAGGGCAGCTGCAGCTCGGAGGAGCTGTAGGAGAGAGCTGGTCCTTGTGCAGTGCAGGTGTGTTGGCAGCGACTCCAGCATCCCTCTGTGCCAGGTGTGGGACTTTATCCCAGGGACGTGGGCTTAGGCCTGCACTTTGTGGCTAGAACTCGGTGACAAGAGTGCAGCTGCTCTTCTT
The DNA here is from genome assembly GCA_013396955.1 of Regulus satrapa. Taxonomy (NCBI): domain Eukaryota; kingdom Metazoa; phylum Chordata; class Aves; order Passeriformes; family Regulidae; genus Regulus; species Regulus satrapa. Next base: position 65,216 of record VWZN01013562.1, on the reverse strand, counting down.
GGAAGTGCTTTGGCCATGGAAGGTTTGAAATGAAGGTATAAATGTGAGTATTGGTTTGTGCCACTCAGCTGCAGTGTGTGCAGGAGTGGCTGCCTGTGCAGCGTTGGTGACGGCCGTGAGAGGTGAATGCAGCCCTGGGAAACCTCCCCGTGGGATTTGGGAGCTGCAGTTCCTGAGAAGGAAGTTCTGAAGGAGGGGGATGCAGGTGCAGAAAGCAGACGTGCTCTGGCACAGTGCAAGGCAGCAGCAGGCTCTGCTTCGCCTGGCCTGGGATGGCAGCGCCGGGCCCAGAGCGTGATTCAGCGCAGCTCAGCTGAGCCGCGGAGGGAAACTGGCCGTGCCCTCCCAGGGGCTGGAGTGAGAGCCTCCCCGGCTTCCCAAATCCTCGGCTGCCTGGCTGGGGCCTGCAGGCAGTGGTGTGTGAGCTACCGCTCGATGTGCAGATGGATGAAGGGACCGGCTGCTTGTGCAATGCAGGAGGTGGCTGTTCCCGACAGCCCGGTCGGGTGCTGCCCTCGTAGGTCGGGATCTCCTCGACGTTTGCTCCTCTCCTGTATGGTTTGGCTCTGCCTTCAGCTCCTTAAAGCTTCGGCTGCAGTTATAGGACATTAATTACAGTACATTTGGAAGATGGTTTAGAAGAAAAGGAGTCTGTGGGGTATCAGCGTGCGACTGCGGGCCTGGAGCTGGAGGCCAGCGTGGTTTGACAGGGAGCCAGGCCCAGGACGACTGTCAGAGCTCCATTAGCTGAGCGCACGCCTCGGCACTACTGGGAATACAGAGAATGCGGGGCCGCGGCAGCAGATTAAAGTGTTTCAATTAAAGTCTGGATTTGGAGGCTGTGTGCGTCTGCTGCCTTTCAGCAAGCAGATGGATGTTTCTTGTCTCCTTCCAATAACTTTTAAAATGTGGTTGGTCCTGTTGGAAGGAGTTCTGAATGAGAGGGATGCGGCGAGGTGTTTTCGAGTGCGTGGATTTCTGCAGCAGAAGGGAAGACACATTTTTTTGCGGGTTTTTCCTTACCTACACAAGTCCGTCTCGGCTTGTCGTGGCTCTTTAGCTGTTTCGTGCTTTCAGCTGAGCCTTTTCCTGCGCAACCTCTGCCCTTGCAGAGAGTGTTAATTGCAGGAATACCTTTGGAATGTGTATGGAGGATAGCAGGGATGGGTGTGTGACAGACCCATGGCCATCATACTGTGGGCACGAGGGTTTTTTAAAGTCCCTGGATCTGCTGCCATGTAACCTGAAGCGTTTCTGAATTTTTTGCCTGTGTTCAGGCTCATCAGGTACTTCCAGGTCTGTTTCTGGCCCCTCTCAGGGGACAGTATCTTTGGAGCCCTGAGGCTTCTTGCTGTTGGGGGAAGGCAGCTGCTTGAAGCCGATGCCTAAAAACCAATTGTGGCATTTCGCAACGTGAAGTGTTCCTAATGGAAGGAGTACGTTTATGAGCCGTGTGTCATTGTGTGTGAAGTGTGATCAGATAACCCACTGAATTGCAGCACTGAGCCTAATTGGAGCTGGTTGCTGTCTGTGGAATGGAAGGATCCAGCCTGTTCAGGTGTCACAGGAGTCGTGCTGATGCTCAGGGTACCCTTGCCAGGTAGGCAGAGCCAGTTAGATCTCCTGTGATACAGTTTTCAGACAGTGACAGTGAGGAAATTGGGGGGAAAAAATGCCTCTTGTCACATGTGTTTCTAAATTCTTAAAGGTGTTTGTCTGTGCCCCTTTCAGGTGAAATAATTAGTGCTACAGGAAGGGGTTTGCTTTTGTCAGTCACTGCGACAGTGACTCTGTCTCCGAGTGCCCCAAATTTTCATTTAAGCTCACAGCACTGGCAGCAACCAAAGATGAAAAGTATTAGTCTTGGTACTTAGTCCTTCCTCTCTAGATGTGCTTGTAGGAAATCCTCGGGCTGTAATCTTGCAAGTGGCTCTGTCAAGGTTATCAGCCCCGTGGAGTGCGGCTGACGGACGGGCTCCGGGCAGCCTGCGCGGCTCCTCCCGGCTCCCCCCGAGCCGCTGCCGGGAACTGGCCCTGCCCTGCACACAGAAGGGGTGGTGTGCTGGCTGATGGATGGCAACTCTCCCGCTGCTCTTTTAGCCACTGTCCTCCCGAGGCTGGAGCAGCCGGGGCTGCTTTCAGCAGTTTTGGAGGTCGGAGCACTCCCCCCCCAGCAAACTGAGGATGATCCAGCTTCGCCTGTGCTCGATTTCTTTGCGCGTGTAGATGTACCATTAATGAAATCGAAGTGTGCTCCCCAGCAGCCATGAAGGAGCATGTTCTCAGCTCCACAAAGCCCATCTATGTTTTCCCTTCTCTCTGACACAGTGAGGGGGTTGTCAGTCGTACAGCAACTGTTTGTTTTCAAGCACAATCTCATTGGAAACCAATAAAAATCATTCTGATTCATTCTCTGTACAAGGATTTTAATACTTGGCGTCCACAGAGGCTGTTTTTCCCCGGAGCTGCTCTGGGAAGTGTAAGATTTAAAAAAAAAATCCAAAGACTTTTCCTTTCTGCTGGCTAATTCAGCTGGTTTATGTTAGAAGCCAAGTGCAGAGTTGGTGGAGAGGGAAATCACGGTGGCTCCCTCCCCCTTGCTGCAACGTGGGTGTCGTGTGCCCACTGCCCTGGCAGAGCTGAGGTACACGGGGAAACCTGTGCTTAGTCAGAACAAAATATTCATGTGTTTTTCATCCAAGCTGAGACTCCCATTACACAGTAAAATGACAAGTGAAGGCTGACTATAGGTATTTTCCCACTCAGTGGGCGCTTGTGCAGTTTCTGAGTCATCAGCTGACAGTGTGGGCCCTAGTCTCTGCTTTTCCTCGTGTGTGTGCGCGCTGCTGGTCCCAGTTTGGTTCCACAGACACAACTGGATCCTTGTTTTCACTCACCATTGACACAGTCGGGAATGAGCTCAGTCCCTGCATGTGAACCTAAAGGAAAATGCGGTTTGGTGGGATCTGAAACGCAACGCCTACTTTTAAGGTAAGGCGGGATACAGCCCCAAATTACGAGATCACTGAATTGTCTAGTTCCTTTCTGAGTGATGGTCAAATCTCTTGAACTTTTGTAGGGCTTAAAGGCGTTTAGGATATTTAGGAGGTGTAAGTAAAGCTGCTTGGAGCGGTGCTGTTGGCAGTGACCAGCTCGTGGCTGGGTCTGATCCCCGTTCCTGGGCTGTTGGGGTTTCCTTGTTGCTGTGCCACGGCAGCGAGGTGCAGAGCAGCGATTGCTTTAGTGCAGCAGGAAATTAGTGGGAAAACTAAACGTGTCACAGCTTTCACCATGGCAACAAAGCCCGGCTGGCTCGAAGCACAGCGAGACAAAAGCGGGTCAGGTCTGCACAGGGCAAGGTGGGAGCCTTCTGCAGGCTGAGTGTCTCCAAACCTGCCCCTTTTCCTGGCGAGAGGTCTGGTAAGGGATTTGGAATCGGGGATCAGTGCTCCACTGATCTCATCCTTATGTCACCGAAGCACCTGACTTGGGAAGTGTCCCCAGCCCCAAGGCTGCAGGAGCTCTGGGAGTGTTTGGACAGCACTCTCAGGCATGCAGTGGGATTCTTGGGGCTGTCCCAGGAGCTGCACTTCATGGGTCCCTTCTGATTCAGGATACTCTATGATCCTGTGCTTTTTGCAGTGGATGGGAATGTTTTCTAAATGCCACGCAGTCACTCAGATTGTTTCCCTTTCCTTGAAACTGTTTGTAAATAACAGAGGTTGTAAGTCTGCCTTGTGGGACGGTGCCCAGACATAGTTGCTTAATTCCTCGGCTCTTTCTCTTGGATTTGTGAGCAGCCCAGAGCACCAAGTCACGTTCTGATGGCACACCATCAGTTTCCTTATCTGTCTTCTCATTCCACGTGTTCCAGCATTTTCAGCTCTTTGGTGAGGCCGGCACAGAGAGGGGATGAGAGCGCTGACACTGCCGGTGACACGTGGAAGGGCTCTGTCCCCCTGGCAGTGTCTCTCTGTGTGGTTTGGCCATCCCCAGCCAGGCTCAGCAGCGGGCCCTGAACGATGCTCCCGCCGTGCTGCTGCTCAGGAGTTGTTTTCCTCATAATTGAGCGGGATATTAAAAGGTTTATGGTTTACAGTTACAGGCATCGCTCCGGCCGGAGGAACGTCGAAATCGATACGGCAATTACTGCCCGGCTCGTCACGGGTTGTGACTCTCACATGCTTGGGGAGACAAAAGTGGAAGTGGCTGGAGGAGTGCCACCAGCGGGGTGGCCACGGGCTTGCCTCCAAGCCAGGGATGGGGTGCTGGGCGCTGTTGGGGTGATGGGTACAGGGTGCTGGGCAGGCACCCAGGACCCACCTGCCCCGAGTCCCTCGGCGGCACACAAGGAACTCGCAGCGGGGCTGTCGGTTTTGCAGAGCAGACATTGAAAGGAAAATAAAAAAGTAACTTCGGAAGTGCTCTAAGAGCAAGAGTATTTTATCCAATTTTCTTGTTCTTGTCGTCTTCTCTTTGGATTCGTCATCCAGGCTGGGACTGCAACTGCAGGAGGGTAATGACAGCAGTGACCAGGCCTGGGTGGCCCTGGTCGGGAAGCGCCGCTTCCTGCCGGATTTGCATCCCAAGCCCTAAGTCAGCACTTTGGGACTGTGTGTGGTAGGGTGCCCTGGCTTGTTGGAGTGAGTCATCATTCAAACAGAGCGAACGTGCTTGTCCAAACAAGAGCAGCTCTGCAGAGGCACCCGGCCGCTCCGTCTGAGGTGAGCAGCAGGGCGCTTCTCCTTCGGGCACCTGCACGTCCCCGGAGTCCCAAAGCCTCTGCAGTGTCGCTGGGGTAGCACCGCCTTCCCTGCTGCCTGAACAAAGCTTGTTTCCTGTGCTCCGAGGTCAGATCCTATCGCCCTGGATGGAGCTCTGCTTTGGGCCTGGCAGATGTTTTCCTCCCCGGCTCCCAGAACAAAGGCTGCTCTGCGCAGCCTGCGCTGGTGCTTCCTGCCCCTCGCTGATGGAAACCTCAGCCACGCAGCTGAGCGGTGGAATTCAGTGCTAGGATGGATGCTCCGGTGGTTTTGTTAGAGCGGGAGTATCAGCTCCCAATTAAAATGGTGATTAAGATAGCTTTTTGGTTTTTGCTAGGCTTTTTTTTCTTATCTTAAATGTGTTTGAAGATCTTGAACGTCTGTTTGCTTTGATCCTTTGGTTTCAGGTGCTCTGCAGGAATGGCATGTGTCACAGGAGCTTTGTTTGAGTTCTCAGAGCCCTGTGCTCCTAATCCAGGGCTGGAGTAAGAAGTGTTTATGATGTGTGACTTGAATGAGTCACCTCGAGCTGGAGGCAGCTGTCAGCCAGGGTGACCTGCACAGCCCAGCCCATGTGCGCTACACCTGGCGAGGTTATCCTGAGCAGGGAGCTCGACAGACTCCTGGCTGGGGCTCTGCTCCCTGTGTCACACAGAAACCTTTAAAGCTGTGTGAGAAAAGCGCTGTCACCCCAGCTGCGCTCTGCTTCCTGCCGTGCTCCTGCCTTGTCATCTTTGGAGGGATTCCTCCCCCAAATGCCCTCCCAAAGGCTGCAAAGGGAGTTTTGTCCTACATAAAGGTGCAAATCAGCTCCTGCTGGCACGGTCCTGCTGCTCTGGCCCTGGCAGCATCCATTTTGGGTGACAACACTGAGCTCCCAGTGTGGGAATTCTTCTGTGGAGTTCATTCTCCTCATTGTTGGCAAATTGTGAGCCAAATGTGTACACAGTTTAGAGCAACAACTTCCTATTGACAGTGCTTTCAGAGGAGCTGTTGTTTATAAAGTGAGGGATTTCCAGCTTTGTTTTTCTCTCTCTCCAGTGCAGAGTAAACTCTTGGAACTGAATGTTTCATTTTTCGACTGCTTGATAATAGTTGTTGGATTCTGTTGCTCTTGGTGAAACCCACAGGCTGAGGGGAAAGCTGAGCTCGGTATTTTGGATGTTTCTAGATGCAGATGCAGTGTAAATCCTCAGAGGATGGATGGGATCTGGGTAACAAAAGGTGTGTCAATGGAAAACACAGACATCCAGCTGAGCATTACACCTTGGCTCTGTGTGATATCAGCAGAAAGGTCTTGACACAGGCTCTGTCTGCATTCTAGCTGTAAGAGAAACGGGAACGAGAGGAAGAAAGGCAGGAAAATAAGTGTATGCCTGCAGTTTGGTCTGTGTGAGTACAGCACAGAGAGCCTGGGCAGGGCTGCGCTGCCGTCCCGTGTGCTCGCACCCACTGCTCCCTCTCTTAATCCATTGCCAAAAGCTTTGAGAGAAAGGAAGGAGCTGGGATCCCTTCAGCTCTTATCAAGCCGAGGTGTACAAAGTACCTTTTCATGCCATTGCCCAGCCAGTCCCATCTGGGTGAGCGGGGCGAGTTCCTCTCTCAGCACGGTTGGGCTTCACGCCAGAGCCTTCCATCTCACACACACGTATAGAATGTTGTAAAAACATAAATCCCTAAGCCTCTCCTGGTGATATTACTGTCATTACTCTGCTAGTAGTTTTCAGAAGTTAGGGTTTAAGTGGTTCCTTGATTCTGTCCTCTGCTGTGATGTGTCTCAAACCGCCCCTGGAATTAGTGCCAAGCGCAGTGGTTGGGAGTCAGGTTGAGTGACGCCTTCGGCAACCAGCTCAAGATCAGCAGGAGGAGATACAAGATACCCGGGTGCTGTTCGAGCTGATAGTGCCAGAGAAATATTTAGCACATAGGTGACACTTCTAATCTTTAAAGCACTTCATAAACATTGGCTAATCCCACAGTGCAGTCTTGGTTGGCAACCTGTCTGTCTTCCCTGGAGAGAACAAACGGCTGGAGGACTCTGGGAAGCTGCAGTGCGAGGTTGTGATAGAGCTTGAATTTCAGTTGGAGTTTTTAAAGTATAATTCAAGCTACAAGATCTGCTGCTTCCGTGACCTGAAGCGCGTGAACTGCCTGCACTTCTCTCATACCTGGAGTGGGGATTCCCTGCCCTCCTTCACGGGATGCTGGCAAAGGAGGATGAGGAGAGGCTTCAGCTCACCTGTTCCCTTCAGCACACCCTGGGGATGGTGAGGCAGGTGCAGGAGGTGCTGTGTGAGTACCAGCTGTACAGGACGGTCATGAGCAGTCAGGGTGGGAGTCCTGAAAAAAAAAACAACCCTATGGCAAAAAGCTCTTGTACAGCTGTGATTTAGTGCGAGGAGAAAAAAACCTGAATGACTTCTGCTCTTCAAGAACTTGACCTTTCCCTTCAGCATCCCGCTCTCATGGGAGGAGCAAGTCCATGGGCTGGGAAGGTCAGTGCTTCTGTGGTCTTCTGCAGCCATGTCCTCAGCGGCAGATGAGCACTGTGGGTGGGTGAGAGGGAGCTGGGAAAGGGCACTTAGTGTGATGCCAGGTGAGGCATCTCCTCGAGCCTTGGGGCATCCCTGACTCCAGTTCTGAGAGTGCCCAAATCCTCAAGCTACCGGTTGAGGAGGGAGGAGAGGCTCTGCCTCTCATGTTGAAACCGGGACACTGTGTAGGAAGGAAGGTAAGATTTGTATCATCAAAGGGCTGAAAGCAAGAGGGAACATGATTTTGTAGCCTAGTGATGAGGGAACTCCCCTGGGAGGGGATAGGGATCAGCTTCCATCTGTGCTCCAGGGAGTGTTTATGTATTTTGTGTTGGGAATTGCTGGATGAAGCACATCTCGAGCAGCAGTGAGTTACCGAGGAGTAACTGGCGGCTGTGCTGGGCTGGCTGACTGTGCCTCACCACCACTGCGGCTTCTGCTCTCGCCTTGTCTCCTTTAGACTGCTTTTAGGACAGGGTCCGTGGTTATTTACAGCTGTGTTACCAGAGTTTGGAGAAACGATAGCCCTCATCCCACTGCAGGTATTAACCAGCCACAGGAGCACTGCCAGTCTTCTGCAGGGAAACTCAAATGTGTTTGTTTGACCTCCTTCAGACACCTGAAGGTGTAAAGATAATGCAGTGTGTGAGAGCTTGGACCAGAAGATGGTGGTTATCAGGAGTTACGAGGTGACAAAAACCAGTGGTGTTTAGATCTGGTGATTAAGAACCTTCCTTTCACTTCTGATTTACTACTTGAGTATCTAAATTGCTTAATGAGAGAGAGTAATATGGAAAACTAGCAAGGTAGGAAGCCTGGTTTCCAGTAAAGCTTAAACCACAAGGAGTTTATCAGAACCTGGCGGGTGGCAGTCCTGCTGTGCATTAATAAGGAAACCCAAAAGGGGTTTCTTCGCTTCACAGCTGAGACGACAGAATAATTTTAAAATTTTTTTCAGGCCTTGGTTCATAAAAGACAGCAAAAGGTAGCCAGGTGAGCTGTAGGGAACTAACTGCTCGCTTGCTACCAGGAGCAGAAGCTGTAAGGGCGTTGTTGCACAAAACAAGCCTGGTCCTGTAGCATTTTGTTTAGATAAAAGATACAGAGAACCCTGGGCAGTAACCTGCAGTTATTTCCAAGTGCTTGTGAGTTAATGAGCCCGTTCCTCGGGGCTGCCGGGTCAGGCAGCGCTGCTGGGAAGGTGCTGGGGCAGGGAATGGGGTGACCCCGCTGCCAGGAGAGGGTCACACCATTCCCTGCCCCAGGGTAAATAGGCTCTGATCTCTGCAGATTTTCTCTGCAAGATCAATACGAATGATAGAATTCCCCGTGAGCTGGCAGTGAGCGCTCAAGGGTACCCTGGAGACACATCCAAGGGAGTGTGGGCAGCAGGGCTGGGGAGGGGATTCTGCCCCTCTGCTCTCCAGGGACCACCTGGAGTCCTGTGCACAGCTCTGGGCTCTCCAGCATGAGCAGGACACGGAGCTGTTGGAGCAAGTCCTGAGGAAGCCATGAAGTTGATAAGAGTACCTCCCTTACGGGGGCAGGCTGGGAGCTGGGGCTGTCCAGCCTGTAGAAGAGAAGGCTGTGTACAGACCTCAGCACCTTGGAGGGTCTGGTGCCCAGAGCAGCTGTGGTTGCCCCATCCCTGGAAGTGCCCAAGGCCAGGTTGAGCAGCTCTTGGAGCAACCTGGGATAGTGGAAGGTGCCCCTGCCCGTGACAGGGGTGTGGAACTGGATGGTATTTAAGGTGATTTGCACCCCAGAGCGTTCACTGTGGGATTCTATCCCGTGCTCCTGTCGCTGGGTGTTATTGGCAGCGCAGCTCTGGCTGCAGCACACCGCCTGTTGGCCGGGGAAGTTGTTTTGATTTGCTGCATCATCCTCGTGTGTGCAGGGATGAGTGTTTTCCTCACAAACACCAGTCACCCCGCGAGGAGGCTATCAGCTCGTGTGGAAGAGGAAGGGTCTGAGCTTTATATAATCTGTTGGCTCAAAGACTTTTCAGAAACAAATCTTGCGACTGAGCTAGAGGCTAATGACAGCAATATGTCTGCTGGCAGCCAGCAGCGATTCAGAATAGCTTTGGATCCATCCATATGCTCTTTTCCTTGCGTTACTTCTCAGCAGAGCCGAGTGCAGTTGAGGAGGGGTTTGAGGAGGGCGTGTGGCATGGGAGAGATTCCAGCTTGCCTCCTGTCGGGGTGAATCCACTGCCTGTCTCCCAGACTTCCAGCGGAACGGGCTGTGTGAGGGACTCATCTGCTTGTGTGCTGTTACCTCTTACATCACAGCGTGTCATGGCCTTGGAAATAGACCCCTACCTAGTGAAGAATGGGCTGTGTTTAGAATTGCTGCTTCATCTCTGTCAGTTAATGTCCTTAAGCAGCCACTGCGACTGATCTGTGACTGGATGCTCTTTTGGAGTGCAGCTTTAGGAGCCCAGGAAAGCTTGTGTGCAATGCAGAGTTGCAATTCAACCAAGACTTGCATTCTTCTCTTCTTTCTCCTTAGGTAAATAGCTACAGCGCTTCAGCAAACCCTGTCAGCCCTTTGAGACAGGGAATTTCTCATAATGCTTGTGGAAGGGTGAGTCCCACCATTCCATGAATGTCTCGGGATGCTGAGAGAGTGGGGTAGAGCTCATGTCACCCACTCGGAGCTGCAGTGGTGAGGAGGTGGCCCTGCTGCACAAAGACTCCTCACTTTAGGAGTGGTTTAGGTCTTCCTTTCTGCTTTTTATGGCTCTTACCTGGTGGTTTTGTACTGCAGCTGATAAGTTACTGATGCTGCTCATCCTCCTTCCTCTGCACACCTCTGCAAGGATGTGCAGCTGAGGCAGGGATGAGTAATGCCTCTGGAAGAAGTGTTACCCTAACCTTTTATTCTGGATGCGTACATCGAACACTCAGATCTCTACATTTTCCATTGCATTGGATGACTGTACATTCCTATCAAATGATTCACTGGATTAACATAACTTTCCTGTGAACCAAAATATCTCCTCAGACCCTCGGAGCTGAAGGAATCTTCAGCAGATGCACTGTTGGATGCTCCGTGTGTGCCTTCCCCAGCCCAGTGCTGTGCTCACACAGGCTGCAGCGTGAGGCTGTCCTTTCTCTCCTCCTGCAAGTGCACTTGGTTCCCTCACATTCCATTTCAGTGACGTTGGGAAGCTTTTCTTTTTTTTATTTTCCCCAGAGGGACTGAGCGGAGCTGCTTACCCTCATGTCGCCAGCTTCCCCTCGGAGAGCAGGATCGATGAGCTCGAGGGGAAGGACAGGAGGGCACGGGCAGAGGCTTGGGGTGGGAGCAGGGTGATCCTCACCTGCTCAGGTGCTGTGCTGCTGCTCGTTCTGCTTGGACAGCTGTTGTGCAGCTCTTTGAGCTTTCAGGCTGGTTTGGCACTGAGCCGTGGGACTGTGCTTGGGGCTCTGTAGTGCCCGTTTGGGATGGAGTGCCATCCCTGCAGTGGCTCCTGGTTCCATCCCTCGATAGCTGCTCCTTGGAGAGTTGCAGGCTGGAAGCTGCTGCCCAGAAACGGGTTGTGTTCAGCGTGAGCAGCAGAGCTCTGCCTCACGGCTGCCAGAATCACAGCCCGGGTGGCTGTGCTCCGACTGTGGAGACGAGCGGATCCCAGAAGGTTTGGAGGGAGACAATTCCGGGCTGTTCCTCAAGACTTGCCGGTGCGGGGTTGATTTTTGTCTTGGTTGTTGTGAGACTCGGTGTAGGCCTTATCTCCGAGCTGCTCGCCCGTCCTGCTCCTCCTGGAGCTCTGCACTCCTGGCTCCCGGGCTGCTTTCCAGGGGTGTTTATCTGTGCGCTGCTGGGCTGCAGCCCTGGACGAGTTGTTCCCTGAGCAGTAAGCTGGGAATGATTTCAGCTGGGCAGTGCTGGAATGCTCTGTGCCCATGGGGAGCTGCGGGCTGTGAGCAGCAGTTGGGGTGTTACGTGGGCAGTGACCTCGGCTCCTGCTCCTGTGGTGACATTCAGTACCTCGATGTCCCCTGGCTCCGGTCGCCTCTGCGGCCACTGAACCGTTTGGCTACACCACCCCTGTGAGCTGGCCCTGCAGCTCTATTCACCTGTGTTAGGGTGTGAAACGATTATTTAAACACTTCTCTTAATGTGACTTTATTATTTTTTTTAATGTTAAGCATTTCTGAGTTGTTCGCCCTGCTGGAATGATGGCCCCGTCCTTTGCAGCTCCCCGGGATACACGGGATATGTGATCTGAGGGTGCAGCTAGTGACTTTATAGCAGCTTTTATGGTTTGACCTCGGAGCCTGCCGGTTGTGTCTGGGAATGAGCAGAGGAATGTGGTGCATAGAAGCTGTGGCTTGGAGGAAATATGTTTTTGTGGAGCCTTGCTGATGGCAGTGACGTGCTCCCCAGCAGCCTTGTGGGCTGTTTAGAAGGTGCTGGACCATCACAGTTATCTCAGATATATTTATTGTCTGAGACTCTACCCCATTCTGCGAGCAGGGAAAAAAATCTTGTTTTTTCCTGAGGCAGCTGTTGCATTGATGGAATTTTTGGTACGTGCTAGAATAGAAACTCATTTTCATTTTGTACCTGAATCATAGAAAGTCAGGCTAACGCAACAGAGCTCGTTGCTGCAGAGACAAAAGTTCTGCACCTCACAAACCTCTGGCTGTGCTGGCTCCACTCAACTCTTCCCTCTCCTCACTGCCCCAGCTTAGCACGGGACAGACACCCAGGGCAGATGCCTTGTTGGGGGTGATTTTGCTGGAAAAGTGATGGCACATGCTGTGGTTCGGGGAGCAGCACCCCCTCACCCGGCTGGGCTGGAGCAGGAGCAAGACTCTGCATGTTCCATGCAGGCTGTGGAGAGCAGTTGCCTCTTGCATGCTCTGAACAAAGTAAAAAGCAATCCTTGGGCATGCAGGATCTCCTCTCTCCCGGTGGCTGACATCTTCCTGCATCCTGGTGCTGGGATTGAACTGAAATAAAACCGATCTGGTTGCTGGCACCGAGAGCAGCCATCAGTTAGTGTGGCCAGTCCTGCAGTTGGTAAATAAGCCTTTGTTTTCATCTGCATTTAAAGAGAGAAAAAAATACTAATCAGCCTGGTGAGACAGCGCCTTTGGTTTCTTGCTGCTATCGTTCAAATTAATAGAAATCTCATTTATCTCCTTCTGGTGATATATGTCCCTGGAGAGCAAGGTCATGGCAAATGATACAAATGAATGAATAGGGGAGATGGGAAATATGATCTGAAATTCCTGCAGGCTCGCTCATCTCGCACCCTCCGTGTGTCAAGGGAGCCTGGATTTACGTCACTGTGCCTTACATAAGGATCTATAATGTGATAGCTCCCGAGGTTGTGTGGGTCTTGGGAGGCTCCTGTGTAATTGGTTCAGTATGTGCTCAGCAGAGCTGCACAGCTCTCGTGGACAGCTCTGCAGCCTCATGCAAGGCTTGGTGTTCAGGAGCCTTTAGCCAGCCCTAAAGTCTTTTTTTTCTTTTTTTTTCCCTATAACATCACCATTTTCTTTGGTCTTTCAGCTGTTGCAGGTGCCTGAAATGGTTAAAAATGCTTAAGGGGGGGGAAGAGCGTAGTTAAGGTGTAAATCAGTTCCCTAAAGCTGAGCGTTCAATATTTTGCAGAATCCCAGAATCACTGAGGTTGGAAAAGACCCCCAGGATCATCGAGTCCCAGCTGTGCCCAATCCCCACCTTGTTCCCAGCCCAGGACACTGAGTGCCACGTCTGGTCCTTCCCTGGGCGCCTCCAGGGTGGGCACTCCAAACCTCCCTGGGCAGTTCCAGTGCCTGGCCACCCTTTCCATGGGGAAATTCCTGCTGGTGCCCACCCTGAGCCTCCCCTGGCCCAGCCTGGGGCCGTTCCCTTTCCTCCTGTCCCTGTTCCCTGGAGCAGAGCCCGATCCCCGGCTGTCCCCTCCTGTCAGGAGCTGTGCAGAGCCCCCCTGGTCCCCCTTTTCTCCAGGCTGAGCCCCTTCTCCAGCTCCTTCTCCTGCTCCGTTCCCTTCCCTGGCATGAAAGCAAGGAAATAATTTGGGTAAATGTTGATATGGAGTGTGAATAAGCAAGGCAGTGTTTTTGGATTGCTGCACTTTTCCGTGCTTTCTGGTACAGCTGCAATAAATCCCTTGTCCAGGACTGGTCAGTCGCTTGTTAAATCAACTTCCCACCTCTCCTACTCCAGGCACTCCAGATGTGCTCTGGACGTGTCCTGACCAATGTGCACGTCCCCAGATAAGCAGAATTGCAAGTGAAGACTCGATGCAGAAGGTCTGTGCTTAATCCCTCGCAGGTCTTGGGGCACGCTCTGTGTTTTGGCTGCGGGGCTGGGCGCGAGCGGGTGCTGCCGGGCCTGACATTTATGTAGTGGTCTTGTGATAGTCCAGGTTTAGAAGGCAGGCAGCTTGTTTTACTGGCACGTCACCCGATAGCCGTACAGTATGAGCTGCTGGCTGCAGTCCCCTCTGACTGTACAGCCCAGGCGTGAGGGCTTTGAAGCACTCGAGCTCCGGGGCAGCGTAAAAAAAACTGTGTGTGAAAAACCTGCCTTGCGCTGGCTTTGTGTTCACAGGGATGGAGCAGGCTGGCTCGCTCAAGATGGGATTCTTGTCACCCTTATGATAAGAAAGAGTCACTTCAAGTTGCATCTGGACTTTGAATTTTGTTGCAGTTCTGTGTGGATGTGCAGAAAGATAAAAAACTGCTTTCTAAGTGACACTGAAGTGTTGGAGTCTGTCTAGAGGAAGACAGTAGAGCTGGGAGGAAGGGTTTGGAGCCCCAGGAGCAGGTGAGGCTCAGCCTGGAGCAAAGGAGGCTCAGGGGGCCCTTGTGGGGCTGCGCAACTCCTGACAGGAGGGGACAGCCGGCTCTGCTCCAGGGAACAGGGACAGGAGGAGAGGGAACGGCCCCAGGTTGTGCCAAGGGAGATTTAGATATTAAGGAAAAATTCACCGAAAGCAGCTGGAACAGCTGCCCAGGGCAGTGGTGGAGTCCCCATCTCTGGAGGTGTTTTAAAGCCATGTAGATGTTGCACTTGGGGACATGGGTTGGTGGTGGCTTTGGCAGTGTCATTGGACTGATCTTGGAGTGCTTTTCACACCCAGACAATTCCATGATTGCAAGGCAGCAGGACAGACTGAGATCTTTATTTGCTGAGGCAGGGGTGATGGTGGTCTGTCCCATACCCAGCACCTTTCTGGGCTGCCATTTTCAGTTAAGAGTTCTCAAAGTCCTGTCAGGGAAATGAAGCCCTGCCTTGGCAGCCCTTCTGTCTGATCATTGGTAAGTGCAGATGTGCATCTTGGAACAATTTACTCCTGGTTGTGTTTAGGGCTACCAGAGTGACTGTTCATTCCCACATATGGAGCATGGTTTCAGAAGGTAATTTAAACAAATGGAGCGCCACTTCCAATTTTTCAGGCTTCTAGTTTAGGAGCCAAAATTGTTCTCCTGGCTCCAGCTTGCCCACCCTGGCTGTATCAGTTCCCACATGGCCTGCCAAGTTTGCAGAGAACTATCTACGGTCCCTCTTCCCTTCTGAGGAGGCAAAGAATCCCTTGGCTGAGAGTGGTTTGGGCTTTGTCGGGCACGGAGCAGGCAGGGCTGGGCAGGCTCGGGGCAGCCCCCCGTGCTCAGGGCGTGCTCCCAGGCCCTGCCTGGGACCGAGCTGTGCTGCTCCTTGCTCCAACCCCGGGGGTTTTGTGAGCCCCAGCTGTGCCTTTGCCTGTGTGAGGGGCTAACAGCAGCCGGGAGGTGCTCGGGAGCTCGGCGCTCCTGGCTCCCGATGGACGAGCCAAGCAGCCTTAGCTCCTGCTGCTGCTGCACTTTGGGAAGGGCAGTCTGGGATCAGAAAGTGCCCTGGGCTGTGTGGGCGAGGAAAACACGCCCCTGTTTTGTGGCTGTTGGCACTGGAGAGCTACCTTAATACGTAGGTCTTCTGCTGTTCCATGGCTCTCGCTGGACTGTTAGGTCTAGGCTAAGTGAAATGATTTAGTAGCACATCAGCTTGTGCTTGTGAAAGTAAATATTTTTGTTCTACTGAAAGCAGATGGAAACGTGTGGTCAGTGTCCTGGTGCAGTAAGCTCCGACCTGCTGCTTGGAAGAAGTAGGAAATACCGTGATGAGGGAAAAGCGATGGATTCGGAGCTTGGTGCGTGTGTGTGCAGGGGAGCAGTGCTGCTCACAAGCACCGGTGCACTCCCAGAGATCCAAGGCAGTTCCCCAGAGGTTTGCAGGGACCAGGATCTCTGTGCTGCTGTTACTCAGTGGTCCTGTGAGCTGGGAGTGCTCACCAACTGACCTGGGCTTTCTACGTGTGGAGCGGCTCAAATGCCCAAAATTCAGACAAGCCAAGCTGCGTGCTGCAGACTCGGTACAGGACCCCCAAACGGATCTGTAGGTTGGCTTATTTGTTTGGTTTTTGTTTTCTTGCAGTTTCTGCACATATAAAAGAGGCTTTGTCCTCTGTGGGCCCTGAATTTCCTATGTACAAGGAGAGGCATTGAGAAAATTCCAGGCTGCGGCTTTGCTTCCACGTGCCCCTGCTGCATTTACCTGTATTTAGTGTGTGTCTCTGACTCAGTGTTTACTCTTCAGTATTTAAACATTCCCTAGAAATTAAATCTTTTAAGAACATTATTCTTCACACCAAGTGCTTGTAGAAGCCCAGTTGTGCAATGCCTACGCTCATGTATTGGCTGCTGTCTTACTCCCTCGGAACAGGATTTATGGTGGCAAAGCAAAGCAGCAGCCACAATTAGAATTTGGGTACTACAGCGCTGAAGTGCTTTCAAAATAGCAGTGTCTGTGCTCCAAAAATACTGCATTGTCCCCTGCTTTGGGAGCTGGTGACAGCCGTGGCTCCTTGTCACCCGTGGGGCAAGGGCAGGATCTCCCTCCACCGAGCTGAGCCCTCGGTGCTGCTGCCTCTTGGCACCAGGAAGGAGTTTGCTTTGCGTAGATGGAGCAGCAGGGATCAGAGTGACACCCATTGCTGTTTGATCTTTGGCCCTTTGCCACCAGCTGTCACCAACCCGGGGCTAATGGCCCTGGGTGACATTTGGGAGCCTCGCTGGGGTGACGAGCTGAGCTCACTCCTCGGAGCGCAGCTCGCCCAGAAAGCGAGTGGTGAGCGCGAGGTCCATCCTCTGGCGTGGAGTTGTTACTCTTTGTTTGTTTGTGGAGTCCTCTGTGGCAGGTCCTGGGGTGGCTTTGTCCTGGCACAGGTCTGGGTGCCCTTCTGCTCACACTGTGCTGTGCCACGCGGCCCCGGGGCTGCACCATGGCTTGGCTTTGAAGTAGGTTTTCAGCTCCCGAGCGCGTAATCTGTGGGTTTAAGTCATTTCTGCTGATAAGGGAAATCAGATACTCTTGTTGGAAGTGGCTTCTAGGCTTCTCTAGTGTTGTAATTCAGTTCCGTGCCCAAGTGAAAGGTGATTCTTTAACAAGTTGGTCCGTGCAGTTACTGCTGTGGAAGATACTTCTGTCAAGCTTGCTTTGTTATGAAACAAATTCAAATTTCAAGCAAATCTTTGTGGTTTTGGGGGGGGAGAGCAGAAACTTCCTGAAGATCCAAGAGGCAGCTCCTGCGTTCTGACAGCGCTGCGAGGTCTTAGTGGAAAGGACTGCGAGGGTGTTTTGTCCTCAGCAAGCTGGAACGAGGCTCCCGTGCTAAAAGTGAGGGGATTTCTGCCTTCACTCAGGTAGTGCTGCTGTGGAACATCAGGATATTTTAAGCCAGACTTTATGATCAGACCCAAGCTGCCAACCTTTCATCTTCCTTTGTGCTGTTATAAACTCTGCTGGGGCCAGCCAGTGCTTCTCCCACTTAATTGGGGGTAAATCCCTGGTACTAAAGCTGGCACCGTTTAGTTTGTTTCTCCTGCAAAGCCTGGGCAAGGTGAGGGTGAGGAGGGACTCTCCATTGCTTGGATGTGATTTATCTTGGTTGTTGAGGGTTAATGTGTTGAAGCCTGCATTCCTCACAGTTTCACTTTTGGCTTCTCTTTCTAAAAATTTCCACTCCATTTCATAACAGTTCTGGAGTGAGGGGTGGCGATACTCAGGAACCTTTGAGTCTGAAAATGTTCTGTGTAATCGGGGGCTGGAGGCAGCCACAGTTGTTTTCAGGCCCAGGGGAACCGGTCTTCCTGACAATAACATTAACCCTCCCTAAATCAGCTAATTGAAGGATTTTTAATTAACTTAAGGGGTGGGGATGGTAAATAGAAGCAGTGGTTTTGAGAAGAAAATTGCTTTCTGCTGTAGTCTTGTGACTGATGAAAATTCTGATGTTTGAAGCTAAAAAATAGTGTCTCACTAGTTTGATCATTTCTATTGCTTTTGGAGCCAAACACAGGCTCCAGTGACTGGGTTTTGTGGCACGTAACAAACATCATTATTGATGGAGGAGTGTCTGAGAGGCAAACTGCAGCCTTCCAGAGCTTTATGTGCACACAAAGGCTGGATTCAAAATTTTGAGTGTAGCAAAACTACACTGACTTTGTACTGAAAATACTTCGGGTCTGTCCTGATAGTTCTGCCTCCCAAGCTGATAATCCAAGCTGGAGTACCTTTGCCAGGCTGCACTGCAGCATGAGAAACTTTCCCGAGACTCGGTGCCTTCATCAGTGTCTCTACAAGACATCTTGTGACAGGGCCACTGCTTGTTTGTTCCCATAGAAACTGCCATCTGATCGTGGCAAACTGCACAAAGGCTCCTGCTGCAAGCGCAGCGTCTAAAAATTCCTCCGTGTATCATCTAGGTCTGGCATCCATCGGGCTTTATTCCTCGCTTCCCTGGCAAAATCTCGGCCCCTTCCCGCTCACTGTGCTCCAGGTCCCGTAGCGCTAATGCAGTTGGCACCTTGAAAATAATCCTAGAGCTAAAGGTGATGGTGTCATCTCCTAATTGTGATCTCAGAGGTGCTGGCAAGGGAGCGGCGTTTGCAGTCTCTGCCAGCAGCAGGGTGATGCACACGGCAATCGTAGATACTGAAAAAAAGGCATTTGTTGCATTTGAAATCTTAGATATATCGGGGGGGGTGGGAAATTCCTTTTCTGTAAGTGTGTGGCTGTTGCTTTTGATTTGTTGTGAATATCCAGCTCGTTTGACTTTGGTATAGAAAAGACCCAACGCTTACAGGGTTAGGAAAATACCCGTGCAAATCCCTTTCAGAGCCCAGAACCCCATATTCCCAAACGGACCTGACGGCACACGAAGAGGAACAACGATTCCTTCCATCTTATCTGCCACTTGAGGTTGTTTTGTGCGGCGATGCCAGTGTGATTTTCGAGCCCTCTGGTGTAAGCGTGAGCCGCTCCTCTGCTGCACGGAGCTGCACAGCACGTACGTGCACGCTGCAGCTCCCGTGCATGCCGGCTCGCTGCAGAGCCCGGCCTCCTCCCTGGAATGTGGGCAGGATCCGGAGCAGGAGCCCAGCACGGAGCCACCACCAGCACTGCTGCGGCCAGGAGCAGGCGACGGGGCTGACTGAAAGGGATTGTTATATGGCATGACAGATTCCTCTGGAGCTTGTTGCTGTTTGCAGAAGGGAAGCCAAGACATTGGTGCTTAATATCTTCCAGAAGTCCTTGGCTTTAACCCTTACGGAGCCTCAGGAAATCAACTGGAAGCCGGTGCAAAAGGCTCTCTGTGGCTCTGGCAAATTCTCCCAGAAGAAGAGCATGAGAGGACGTGATAGCCCCAAGCTGTGCCAGGGGAGGGTCAGCTTGGGCATCAGGAGGAAATTCTTCACAGAAGGGGTCGTTCAGCATTGGAAGGGGCTGCCCAGGGAGGTTTGGAGTCCCCATCCCTGGAGATGTCCAAGGAATGACTGGATGTGCTCTGGGCTGGGGACAAGGTGGGGATTGGCACAGGTTGGACTCGATGGTCCTGGAGGTCTTTGCCAGCCCAGATGACGCTGATTGTGCTGCACGTCCTGGTGCAGTGCCAGGTGTTTTCCCAGGATGCAGTTTACAGCAGGAGGATTTCTGTGGGGCTCAGCAGGCTGGGGAGCCCAGCCAAGGGCACTCCTGCTGCGTGTGTTGGTTTTGTCATTAAAAAATAGCCATTTTCTGTCATTAAAAAATGGCTACTCTTAATTTATGCTGCACCAGTGCTGGGTGCTCCATACCTGTCAGACAGGGATGAGGTGAGGTATTCCCTCTCCTCTCAGGAGACCTCTCCCTCCAAGTAGTGTTCTTTGCAGGATAAGCATTGCTTAAAAAAATCCAAACCCTAACGTACAGCGGGTTCTCAACACATCACTTCATGCACACCAGCCTCTAAATTTCCTTATTTCCAAGCT
Organism: Regulus satrapa; assembly: GCA_013396955.1. Classification (NCBI taxonomy): domain Eukaryota; kingdom Metazoa; phylum Chordata; class Aves; order Passeriformes; family Regulidae; genus Regulus; species Regulus satrapa. The sequence continues at coordinate 45,605 of VWZN01013562.1, read as the reverse complement.
TTGTTATTTTATAATCCAGTAATTCAAACCTGCACACTCTGTACCTGAAATGCACTATTTTCCCATGTCACACTTGCATTTTTAGGTCACGACTGAATTAGAGCAAAATGGCAATCCAGGGAATTTTGTATAACACTTTGAAAACCTGCTTGCTGTAATATCCTGGCGGCTTTTTAAAGGCTTGTCCTGGTGTTTGAGCCGTTCCCGTGGAACCTGGCGGGTCGGCTCCGTGTCTCGTGGCCCCTCAGCTCTCAGGGGCTCCGTTCCACAGCAGCGTTCCTGATACATCTCCTGCTGTCACAGATTTCTTCCTGCGTGCAAATACATTTCCAAAACTGCTGCTAAGCAACTCTCTCCAAGGCTGGAGGGTAAGGCGTGAGGAGCGGAGGGAACTGGGGGGCTCAGCCTGCAGAGAAGGAAGCTCAGGGGGGACCCTCTCATTCTCTACAAATTCCTGACAGGTGTGGGCAAGGGAGGAGCTGGGATCCGAGGAAGAGCTGCACGTGGCACTCGGTGCTCTGGGTTGGTGACAGGGTGGGGATCAGGCACAGCTTGGACTCGGTGATCTCCGAGGGCTTTTCCAACCTCAGTGATCCTGGGATTCTTTAAATGATTCAGTGGCAGTCTCGGGAGAGCTTTGGAGGCAGAATCCTGCATGGAGATCCCTTGCGGTGTTCAGCTGACATCTCCTGAAATAATATTGACAAATGGGCGTTCAAGGTGTTGGTAAATAGAACTGTATTTGTTTTCATGGGATGTTTAGGCTGCTGCACCCAAATTGAGGGGGGAGCAATCAGGAAAACAGTTTGAACGGGCGACCTGGACTGGAAGGGGACCAAGGTGGGCAAGTGTCCTCCCAGAATTTGATTCACCTCTTGGCTTTGCTTGTCTGCAGGTGGCTGGGAGGCCGAGCTGTAGCTCAAGCAGGAGTCCAGTCAGGCCTGAGCAGAACTGCAGCGTTCCCATCTGCTGTCACAGAGGCTGGATCTGAGCCTCCTTGGCCAAACAGTCCAGCTTACGTGACCGGGCTCTGCTTTTTCACATCACATTTGTTAGTTAACCAGTTTGCATCGATTTAAATGCACCTCCATGAGCTTCTGCGCTAGTTTAAGTGCATTTAAAAACCGGTTTTAATTATCAAGTGCAGTCTTTGTGTAGTAAGTGCCAAGAGTGCTTTTAATTTGCATGGAAGCCGTGGAGGTAGTGCTGCAGACTGTCAGCAGATCGTGGGGCTGCACCACAGCCACGTTCAGGGCTCAGCCTTCATTCCTTCCACTCAGCATTGTCCTGCTGTATCCCACTAGAATTCCTGCTAATGCAAGCTTTTACAACCTGCCTTTTACCCCAGCCTTTTTTCCTTTGGCTTAGGCTGATTTTGAATACTTGTTCTTAGATATTCTGCATTTATGGTCCAGGTATGGAGGAGTTTGATGCACTGACCTCCCAGACATGCAGCTCTTGGTGCCTGCTCTCTGTGGATGGACATGGGGACACGTTTCAAGGTAGCAGTACTGACTGTAGGCTGGCATTTGTCCGTGTGGTTTGCTCTCTTCCCTCACCGGGATAAATAATCTTCCGTACCACCTCTAATTCATGTTCTGACTCCTGTGAAATTCTCATCCTTGCATCTGGGAAGCATTACAGGGGTTTTACAAGGCTTCTGAACTAAAACCAAATTACTGGCGTAGATGTCAGCTGAAGCTGTTGGGGCTGGAGGGGTTTTCTCCCGAAACAGAGTGTGAAATGAAGACAGAGAGGTCAGTGGGAATGCAGACATGGCACGGTGTGAAGCTGGTGGAATTCAGCAGACAGGAATGGTGTGGCTATCCCGTGCTGTGTTTGAGGTGGTTAGGTGTGGCTACCTGCAGTCTGCTCTGCTGAGACTTGCTCTGCCTTCGGCTCAATCCCATGGAGTCTCTTGCTGTAGCCCAGGAGAAAAAGGCAGCACTGGCAGGGAGCAGGAGATTCAGTGTCTGACCAGAACTTTAAAAAGCTCTGGAAATCTTGTCATTAAGAAGGATAAGGGCTAGAAGTAGATATGGTGTAGCTTAAAGGATTCCTGTGCTTAAGCTGTGGATGGCTGACCTCCTTGGTTGCTGCTTGGTCCTCTGAGTCCTGGTCAGCCTGAAGGCCAGGGAACTTTGCTGAGCAGCCATCAGGTTTTGTGGGGATGTGTGCTAATTCCATACATTCTGGACAGGCTCTCCCCAGCCCTGTGTGGAGCTCTGTGGGCTGGCCTTGTGCTCGGCCTCTTCCCAGGTCTGTGTTTGCAGCCCGAGGTGATGATTCACGGAGCTCGCCCTCGCAGCACCTCCCGTTCGCAGCGGGAGGCTCTTCGTGCACCAGCACGGTTTGTTTATCTAATTGGCATCTCCAGCTCCCTTTCCCGTGCCTTTCTCTGCAATCCCAAAGCCCTTGATGCTGTTCAGCCGGCTCTGATGTAGTGTCTGTTGGCCAGGGCAGGTAACTCTCAAGTCTCTGTTGTTTCCCGCTGTTGCCCCAGGTGATGAAATAATGAGGAGAAGCTCTCCAGAAGGGTTTGGGACCTGGCATCCAGGTGAGTGTGACCAGTCGAGCTCTAGCAATGCGACCAAGCTTTCTTGTGGCTTGCAGGACATTATTTCTCCCCTGCTGTGGCTGTACATGACAGAATTTACCTGTCATCCCTTGCAGCTTCCAGAACGGGAAGGAGTTTGCATTTGGGATTCCATCACCATTGAACTGGTACTGAGGCTGCTGCTGGGAAGCAGCAGTGTCAGGTGGGGGACACTCAGCTCTTGGACCTTTTTGATGGCTTCTGTTGGAAAAGAGAAGCTGCAGCTGCTGGCACGGGGTTAATCCAGGACTGGGAAAGGAGGAATGCGGCGCGGATAAAGGCTGGAATCCTTGGGGGAGCTGTAGATGAGCTTCCTGTCCTGTGACATTTGTGAGCTGCTGTACGTGCCCTGAAATGACGAGATTTTCTTACCTGGGTGTAGCTGGCTCTCTGAGCCATGGATGTGAATGTGGGGTTTGTGCTTTGGCCACTGCAATCCCGGCTGTGTTCCCTCTGGGACAAGGAAAGGTCACGGCAGAGCGCGGCGCTCACACAAGCCGGGTATTAACATCGCAGCCGGCCAAGAGGATTTGGCTCTATTGACTTTTCTGGTAACACCATCAGTATTTTCTTCACCTTGTGCAAGGCACAAGTCCCTGCATTGATTGTGCAGAGGGATGTGGACAAGGTGAGAACTTCCTTCCTGAGCAAACGCAGCTTCTCTGCGCACATCTTCGTCCACGGTTTCCTGCTTTCAGTTGCGGCCAATATTTGCATTTGTGCCACCTCCAAAAGCCACTGATGTTGCTGCAGACTGGCCTAGTTTTATTTGCTGTCTCACTTTGACTTAGGTAGGTTCTGCTGGGTAGTTAATTCCAAGGAGGAGATGCCCCTGTGTTACCCGTGAGCTTGCCAAGAGAAGTCTGGGAATTGGCAGTGTCGGTGCTTCCTTTTTGTCAGCGCTTTCTTATGACTAAAAACTGTACAAATTGCCTATTTGCATGGAGAGAGCTCGCTTTTGGTGACCCCAAACACACCAGCAGGCTCGTGCTGACAGCTTGCCTGAGAAACATGTGCCTCTGCCATCCGAGTGTCCATACGGAAGCACGGCGTTGCCGTGGAGTGCCATCCACCCAGCTGAGCTCCCGAAAAGGACACGACCTGCAGTAGCTTGGAGTTCACGTTGTGTTTTTAGCACAGCCGTGTGTCCATATGCCAGTTGAGTGCCTCTGTGTGGCTTATATACATATCTCCAGTGTGTACTTCCTTATCCCTCTGGTTTTCCCCCTTCTCCAATGGAGTTGTGGTCTCTGCTGCTGGAGTTCTCCTGTGCAGCTCCGGTATCTGCTTACAGGAGTGATTTTTACCCCTCCAGCAGCTGCTTAATCCAAACAGGCCGTGTTCCTGAGCTTCCCAAGTGTTTGTGGCAGGCAGGAGCAGCTGGGAAGGGTTGTTCCCTGTCAGCCCTTCTGACAGCTCACGGTGTCAGCCCAGGAAGGCTGCAGCGGATGGAGAGGAGGAGGCTCCTTTGCTCACCGCAAATGTCGGAGGAATTCGGGTGGGTGAGCCTTCTCCAGGTTGGTTTGTTTGTTCCAGAGACCCTCTCTGGTGACAGCTCTCCCGTGTGGCTGCAGCGTGCCCCTCGGGCTGCAGGGACACCTCCATCCATGGCAGAGCACACCCGGGGACTGTTTACCGAGCGTTTTCCAGGAGGAATCTGGAGCAGGAGGACTCCCCGGGACAGTTCTAGGAAATGTCTTGCTCCCGAATAAACATGTTGATTTTCTCCGTGCAGTCGGTTTGCCGGTGCCATCTGTTGGCTCCCGTTCCGTGGAGGAGATCCGTGCTGATTTACAGGAATGCCACTGCCATAATTACACTTTTACAGTGATCGCTGATCAGGCCAAGCACATGGGCTCCTTTTGGAAGAAGTGGGGGTTTCTGATTTTCACTCAGCCCGCTGCAGAAACAACTGAACTGAGAGGGAAGAGGTGATTTCTTTATGGAGTGATCACTCATGCAAGAAATTTTATTTACCATTGAATTATAATTAGATCCGAGCAGATGAATAGCATGAAGGAGATTTTAGCCCAGGCCAGGGTCTCTGGCTTGTTCCTTTGTTCACAGCACAGAAATAAAAGGAAGCAGTGTCCCATGGCTCCTTTCCACTGAAAACAGACTGTGCTTCCACCTCTTTCTCTCCCAGAGCCTTTCCAAGCAGCTGGAGCAGGACACAGTGGCTGTCCTCTCCCTGCCCATCCGCCTGGGCACCCAGCAGTTCATTTCCCTTCCTCTTGGCAGGGCACTGTGGATTCAAGGAAGTCTGTCTGGGTTACGATCCACACTCAGCTGAGAAACAAGACGTCCATATAAATGTTAACTCCTGCAAGTTGATATTCTCCTCTCTCCTATTCCAAGCCTTGTGCCTCGTTTCAGAGCCACTCACCTTGACATACTTAGCTCTGGTGGCTGCCAGATTTGAAAATCTGGTGTCTCAGAGCAAAATAGGCATTTACAATGCTGTTTATGTTACACTTTGGGAACTCTAGGAGAATCCTGTGAGTTTGAGAGCAGGAATTGCCAAGGCTTCGTGTGCTGGGCTGGAGGAAGGGGCTGGTGCTAGAGGAGCTGACATCTCTGAGCATTTTGGGGTGCACAGAAGCCAGCTTGCTGCCTGGTGCCTTCTGTCCCTCCTGAGCTGCCGTGGGATGCAGTGGGGTGTGCTGATATCAGGGGTAACTGTGTGCTCCCTTTTGGCCCTGCAGAGTTTCAGTACCCCTCCTTCCATTTCCCAACTAACCCTTTTTGCTTTCATGTGGTTGAAATTTCCACTCCTCCCCAGAAGGCTTTTGCCAGGCGTGCACACACACACACTCAGCAGAGCTTTAGGATCACAGGAGCTACAGAGCAGTGCTCAGCTGAGGTGCACCAGGAGAAGAAAAATCTGGAGAAACGGTGGATGAGTCCCCTGGCTTGGGAGAGCAGGGTCTCCACAACCAGCTACAGGTGTCAATTTGAACCCCTTACCTGCTCTCCAGCAATTGCTTTTAGTCACTTCTCCCAAATAACAATTCCTTCCTCAAATTACTAGTGCAAGTTTTACTTGGATGCAAGAAGGAATAAATGAACTGTTTACAAGTGGCAGGAACATTTTGTTAATTGGTAGCAGCATGCATGCTCCAGGCTTGGCATTTATCCTCCTGCCTGTAAGCTTCATTAACTTCTGATAAAAGAATAGTTAATTTCTCAGACTCCTTTTTCAGAGCATTTCATTGTTTGAGAATTTAGATCATGGTTTTCTTCCCCTTCTACTTGTGCCTGAATTTGTGCTTTACTTAATGATGTTTAGTCTTCCTCTCTATTTTATGTGATGTTTGTAAGCATGAAGGAATGCACTCGATTTTGGGGTTTGGGGTTTATTTTAACTACCCGAAACTGATTCTTTTTGCACAAGTAATAAATTATATATATATATATTTGAAGGTAGGGTAGTTATCACCTTGGCAAAGATTTGATCATAAAATATGAAGGTTAGTTTTCATGTGTTTTAGATTGTTCCCTTAAAGATCCTTTAGTTTGGTTGTTTTTCTTCAACTGGTAATAAATAAATAAATAATAAAATAAAGGGCTAAATTCATTGTGGCCATCCCTTGAGCTTTAGATGGAGTCAGTGTGGCTGCTGCGACCCGAGGACCTCAGCCAGTCCCTTTTCTGTTGAAAACCCAAATTATCTTGGGAGGGAAGGGAGGATATTAGCCAGTTAGGAAATGCAGGAATGGAGAAACCATCCTGGTCTGTTTTGGCAAACCTTTAAACCAGTCCTTCCTTTTGGAAGAAGAGTGATTCTCCAAAAGAGCCAAGCTCAGGAGCAAAGCAGCTGCAGCTCCCTGCAGAGCCCCGGGTGGAACACCGGCCCCCATCCCTGAAATTCCCTGCAATTCCCTGCGTGTCCCTGCTGCCCTGCACAGAGGGGATTTCCTACTTCACCCTCGCAGGGTCCTGAGGAAGCTTTGCATTTCCTGAAACCCGAGCACCAGGTGGTTTCCCCAGGATTTTTCAGGAGACTTCTGCCTTTCATGTTGCATCAGTTGCTGGAGGCATTTGGGTGGAATGAAAACATTTGGAAGAAACCCCTTCAGGTGTCTCCTCTGCGTAACTGCTGAGGGTGGGTTTGGGGCTGCTTGGCTGAGCTCGGGATGGGATCCTTCTCCAGAAGAACATCCCCTGGGTGCTGTTTGTCTCGCTTTGCTCCCGCTCCGGCCATTGTGTGTCTTGTGGGTGTGGAGTTTCACTCACCACGTGTAAATCCCACAGCGTCACAAGGGGACGGGGAGGAGGTGGCAGCCGGGTCCTTCCTGCCCCGGGTTATCAGGGGAAACAAGAGGAATTCAGTTCTGTTGTGTCTGGCCCTACTGACCAAGTTGGGTGCAATCAGATGCTCTACATACCTTGAACTTGGCCAAGAGTGTCAGCTCAAGCCATATAATTAAGCTGGGAAATGAGAGTTCCTTTGAGAGCAAATATAGAGCTGGGAATGAGTAAGGAGCTTAGGAATACTCCAGATCTGTGGATTTTCATTTATGTCTTTGGGCCTGAAAATGACTCATGTCTCTGGGTAGACATTTTGGCTTTGCTCTCAGAGGAAGCGTCTCTTAGCTTTTATGTATATTTATGCTCAAGCTTTACAAAAGCCCGTTCTTGCAGGAAAACCTTGGGTGAAAAGCACGTGGAGAGCGCTTCCCCAGCCCCCCGTGGCTGTCTCCACTCTCCCAGCCCGCTCCTGAGCACCGTGCTCGGATCGGCGGGTGCCGCGCTGGGGCCCCCCGCTCCCGGGGCTCCGCACCCCGTTAATCACAGCCCGGTGCCTGGCAGCCCCTGCTGCCGTTTCACCTCGTGCCTCGGCTCCAGCCCCGCTCCTGCCAGCAGCTCCCAGCGCCGAGTGCCAGACCTGGCTGCCGTTCAGCTCCCGCTCCTGCTGTAGGAAGCATGCTCAGTGACTTGGAAGGCTGGAAGCGTTCCTGCGCTCTGAATTAAAGGTTTCGAGTGAAAGAAACAGCTTATTGTACTTGGGTGCCTTTTCGGGATTCTGCTGGGTTCTGCTCACACGCGGGGCGGTTATTGCTCTGGCAGGGATTTGATCATAAAATATGGGGCTTAATTTTCATGTGCTTCAGATTGTTTCCTTAAAGAAAGATTCCCTTAAAGGATCTAAAGCTGCTTTTGTTTGGTTGCGTGTGTGCCTGTGAGAGCATCCCTCAGCCCTGCCCTTGGGGCTGGCACTAGGAGAGGGACATGTGTTTGGGTCGTGTGCCCCTGTGGGTTTGTGCCCTTGGTCCTGGCGCGCTGCTGCGCACGGAGCACTTGTCCTTGTCCCCACTGAGCTCCGGGGTCTGGGACAAGCTGAGCTTTTCTGTGTCACATCTTTCTGGCCGCGCATCCTCAGCGGTTTTTGTGGCGGCGATGCTTTACATGCCCTTCCCCAGGCCTTTGCATGATCCTGCAGCCTTCCTGGGCAGGACTTGTGTAAATTAGGCTCTCCAATAAGCAACCAGGAGATTTGTGAAAGCGGTTCTTTTCCCTGGGAGAGCCCTCTCCGAGTAAGAAAAGCCTGCTGGGGGATGGTAATTCATCCCACAAATCCCGAGACTGGAGCTGCTCGCTCGCCAGGGGTGTTTCGTGGTGGGGAGGAAGATACTTAAAGCTGAAATTTGATTTAGAAGCAGCAGGGCAGATGTTCCTTTGCCAGGCAGAGCAGCTTTTTCTCTCAGCTGTTTGCTCCATCAAGGTTTCACTCTGCCTTTTCTCCCCTGTTCATCCCAGCATTCCAGAAAAGATTACCTTCCTTGTTGTCTGTGTGTGGATGAAACAGGGTGCTCAGTGGACTTGAGGACAGGTGGTTCTTAGCACAGAAGTGTCTCCACCTTCGGAGTCTGGAGGTTCTATAGTCCGTGCCCAAAGGAGCTGGGAGCTGCCAGAACCAGGGAGGTGGAGGGAAAATCTTGGAGACTGGAGAGCAGCTGACTGGAAGCACTTAGACTTGTTTAAAGTCCATTAGTGTAGCGTTACAGCGCACTTTAAAACAGATAAATAAATACCTCAGTTGTTAGAAGCCTGACGCTGCCCCCTGTTCCCATCCCTGCTGGGGTTTGTCAGCCCTGGTGCAGTGGATAACGCAGCTGGGTCAGTAACTTCTCTTCTGTGTCCCCTCTGCCAGGTTGCGATAAAGATCATTGATAAGACTCAGCTGGATGAAGAGAACCTGAAGAAGATATTTAGAGAAGTTCAGATCATGAAGATGCTTTGCCACCCACATATCATCAGGTTGTACCAGGTAGGAGCACTCTGCCATGGACCTTCCATCCCTTGACTCCACACTGTGCAGCAGCACTCTCTCCAGAGTTATCCCTCCAGTCCTTCTACATGGAACTGGGAAAGCCCTTGATGTTTTCAAGGTCTCAAAGTGCTTTGATTGGAGGGGCAGGGGGAAAGTGTAGCTAATCCTTCTCTTTTCTGGGACATCGTGCTTCCTCTGTGGGCTGGCCTCCTGCCACTTGTTTATGGCCATTGTGTGCTTCTCAGTTTCCCAGTTGAAACCGGATGCAGGTTCCCCTTCTCACTTCAAGGGAGGGAGTAAATCTCACCCGGGAGCAGGACTGAGCTCTCCTCTCCCTGCCCAGCTCCCTGTGGCCCCCAGGTCCTGCTGATGTGCTCAGCCCTTTCCTGGAAGAGGATCAATACTGGCAGCAGCCTTGCTTTTGAATATTGTTTGCAGACTTCTTTTTCAAGCTTGTTTGACTGTTTTTTTTTTTTAAATCTGCAAACAAAACCCCCAGAGGCAGAAGCCACGGGGTGTGCCCTTTGCACAGGTAGCTGGTTGTGCCCCTCTGTGAGGAGGGTGCAGCAGAGTGATGGGAGCAGAGGAATAAAAGACTCTCTTTCCCATCTGTGCTTGAGAGGCTGATCCAAATACCGATTTGGACTCCAGAGAGTTAAAACTGAGACGTGACAGAGGTTAATGTTTAGCTCCTTTGGCCAAACAGTGTGTGAGATGCTTACGGGGACTGTGGCACCTTCAAGGTGCTCAGGGAGTGCTTCTTTCCTAACATACTCCTTAAACTTTTTTGTTTCTTTGTTTTTTGAGCCAAAAAAAGCCTTTTAAAACCTGTTTCCTTCCATCTAAAGCTTTTGATGTGATATTGAAGAGGTGACCCTTGTGGCTTGGCTTTGTTTAGGATGGGAGAAGAGCAGGTAGCAGCCCTGAGAAGTCTCCCAGGCTGCTGGAACAGGACAAGACCAGGGATCAAATGCTAAAGGGAAGGGAAACAGAACAGGAGGAGGAAGGTGCAGGTGAAGTGTTGTGTGCAGTTACAGATTTAGTGTTTGAAACTCGCTGTGTTATCCTTACTGTCCCCAGTTGCTGTTCACTCCTGGCTCTGGAAAGCACGGGAGGTTATAGTTTGGGTTTGATCAATGCAGTTACGTGTGTTACAGAAGGAATAAAGGTGGTTTTAGAGCTATTTCTCCACACTGCAGATTGGGCTATTGCACTCAGCACTCTCCTTATGTGTCACTTCTGTGTCCTTGTGTGCAGGTTATGGAGACGGAGAGGATGATTTATCTGGTGACAGAGTATGCCAGTGGAGGGGAAATATTTGGTAAGTACATTTATTGCATTCTTTAATCAGATAATGCACTTGGTCAACTACAGTAAACTGAAAATAGCTGCCACACTCTCTTGTTTCAGCCGAGAGGTGCCCTTCAGCCTGCAGACTTTCCATTGACAAGAGGAGTAAAGGAATAAATGAGACCAACTCGATGGAAAAATAACCCCCATAACCTCTGTTTCTTCTTTGGGTTTCACTGACAGGTGGTGCTGCTCCTCTTTCGTGCTCACTTTGGGATTAAAGATGTTGGAAATAGCCGTGCAGCTGGATTTTAGTGTTGCTGAGCGCTTTGCTTCCCAGCAAGTTATGTGAACCTTGTTGATGATAGTGGAACTGTTGGGGTGTGTCAGTAGCTTTCAAAGAAACAGGCAGTCCTGCACTTCTGGAGTGGTTTGTGCTCGAAACCGTGTCTTGTCTTTCTTTTTGATAGCTGATGTTATCTTAGCAAGCATTGGTTACATCCCTTCCAAGCGCCATTGTCCCAGGGAGTTTTTTGGCTGAGTGTTCTTGACCCCAGGAGCTGTTCTTGAAAGGGAAAAAAAAAGTATCCGTGCAGCACAGCTGAAGGAACTGTGGGCTGATTTACCCATTTGTTTGGCGTACAATAGCAAAACTTACAGAAATAGGAATTTACTTCTACTCTGGAATTTTGCGCGGGGTGACAGTCAGGATTTTGCAATACTGGTCTGTACTGGCTTTGCCAAGATGAGCCTCCAAAAAGGGGGAATTAGCTTGAATTAGCTTCGGTCAAGGAAGTGAGGACAGTCACACGTGTCCTGCCAGCTCCTGGGAACACTCCCCCTATCCTCGTCAGTCATTGCAGAAGATTCGCTTTTGATTTCACTTCTCATTTCTCTGGAGGAGAAGCTGAGTTGTAGTAAAAGACGAAGCTTTTAGTGAAGCAAGAGAAGCCCCAAATTAAGGAAGATAAAAGCTGAAAAGTGCTGGTTTCCAGCCACTGCAAAGTGCCACCAGCTCCTCGGTACCTCTGTCGATGGTTGCCATGGCTTCTTGTCAATATTGTCCATGTCCTTTGGATTTCTCCCTGAGAAGGTGACAGCCGAAGGGGAAGCAAGTGACAGCTGATGTTTGGGAAGTGTGGATTGCCTGGTGAAAAACTGACTGGCTGAACCTTCCAGTTGTTTATTCACATATGAATCATGGTGCTGGACGCACTCAGCAGTTCCAAAGGCTTGTGAAATTCACCTTCCCATGCCCCGCAAAATCACCTGCACGTGTCCTGCAGTTGGCTTGGGTGTGGATCACCACAGAAAAAGTATAAATCTCTTTTTACTTTTTCTCCCTCTTCTGTTGAATTTGGCAGAGATGGGCTCATCTTTTTTTAAATCCAGAGCTATGTGCAAGCTCATATACAAACTTGGAATGAATTCTTTGGTTACAAAAATAGCCTTCTGCGTGAGTCGAAGTGAAAACCTAATTGCTTTCTGAAAGATTTTCTGCTGTAGTAAATTCAGCTCATTAGCATGGCTAATTTCCATGTTGCTGCCCAGCATTTTATCCTCGCTGCTAGCTGGGAGCAGCCAGCTCTGTAATAGGGTGAGGCTTCTCCAGACCCAAGCCGGGAGGTTGTGCCTCGGTTTTGAGGATTTTTGGGCACTGTCCTCAGTGCGAGAGCAGAGAGGGGAAAACTCAAGTCTCGGCTTTTTGTATTCAGAGTTTCCTGAGGAGCCATTAAGACTTTGTTCTAGCAGCGGAAGGAATTTGCAGGGAGGAAACAGGAGCCCGTTCTGGGGAGGTTTCCTTGCAGTCCTTGCACCTCCAGCGCTGAAGGGTCTCACGTCATCGTGTGGTGGAGACAAAATCGACGGCAGCGTGGGCAGCTGGGCTTTCCTCTTGGGTAAAACCTCACCTGCAGGGTGCCTGACTGCCATGCCCGTCCCTCCCGGGGCAGGTGGGCCCCTTGGGAGTGGCTGGGTGTGCTGCAGGGATGGTGTGTGAGGTGCGTGTGGGCAGTGGAGCCACTGTCACTCTGCCTCTTCTGGCCACCGGGGCTTCTCTGAGAAATGGGCCCGTGCTGAGTCTCTCTAATTTTTTTTTTTTTTGGTCTTAACACCTGCATGACATAGGCTTTAAAATGTAGTGCTGGAGGGTAAGAGGGGCTGACAGCTGTGGTTTTCTAGATGCCAAATGCCCAGGGTGAGGCTGAGCGCGGCCCCACAGAACCAGAGTTACAGCATTGTGCTGTTCTGAACTGCAAGTTTTTGTAAGGAACACATCTTAAGTTGCTTCCCTGATGCTTTCAAAACTTCCCAAGGCTTAAACGGTACCAAAGAGCTTGTCAGTATTTCTCAGGCAGTGCTAGAGGACAGAATTTTCAGCTGAAAGAGCGATGGTTTCTCGAAATGTCAGTCAGGCAGTGCTGGCCTGTCCCTGCCTGTCCGAGCTCTGCAGGGATCCCGGTCAGCACCTGGGAGGGCTGCACCACCTGTTTATCCAAACTTCCAGTAAAAGGGCTGAGCGCTCCTTTGGCGGCCAAGAAGAGTCTTTGATTCATCTCTTACTGGAAATGGTTTGATAATTCACTTTGTTTGCGTAGCGGTGTGCAGGGACCAGGGACAGGCCTTGGGTTTGCTGTGGGCTTGAGCAGCCAAATGTAAATTGTTATTTTTGTCCCTGTCCGTGTTTTGCGTGTGGTTGGGTCACCGGTTTGACATTATGAAGAAATGAATGTCTCTTTTAAACATAGGGTGGTCTCTGTTCCAGGTCCCTCGAGTGTCCTTTTTTGAGGTCAGACGGAATATAGTCTAAAAATCTGGTTTGATTTCAGCTGTTTACTATGAAAACTCTAAATAATTTGCAGTCCTCGCTGACTGAATATGGGTTTTTGGTTTATTAACAAAAAAAAAAATCACAGGAAATTTAGAAAATCATCATCTGGTTGATGTGGTTACCGCGTCTGCCCTGTCTCCCCACCGCCCGCCCGCTTGTCCTGAGCTCTGTGAGAGCGAACTGGGCAGACACATTAAACAATGTCGTGGTGCCCGTCTCTAGAAGGTCAGTCTGCTTCTGACATCACAAGGTCACTAAATTCACTGGAAATGTGACTTAATCCACCACACAGAGGAGATGTGAAGCTTCGTCAGCGTTCGTTTTCCAGACAGAAAGCAGCTTAAAAGCACGAGGCGTCTGTCCAGAGGCAGGGAGTGGAAACTTGTGTGTCAGTGCTCTCTGAACCCAAGGTGATTTTTCCTCCGTGTAGGATCGGATTGTTTTTTTAACACGGAGAGCAGCATCAGGTGCTTCATGTAAGTACAGAGAGCAGCGAGCCCTGTCTGTAAGGGCTGTAAATGATGCCCAAGGGATGTAAATGATTCCTTCCCCACCGGAGGACACCCCGAGCAGCGCGGTGGCACCGGCACAGCCCAGCCATGGATGGCTCTGGGTGCTCTGGCACGCTCAGAGCAGGGTGCTGGCTCCCAGCTCAGCGCTCAGGGCAGCTCTGTAACCTCCTCTGCATGGGAGGTTTGTGCAGACTAAGCTCTCAATGGTTAATTTTGGCATACAGTTGCCCTTGGTGGTATGTGAAGTATTCTGTAGCCTCATTGTTTCTGTCCTTCCTCTGGAGCTGGTGCAGAAATGTCAGTGGGCTCGGAGCGCGGTGCCTACGTGCAGAGCCTGGGCCTCCGCTCCCAGTTCTTCATCAAAAGTGAAATTTCACGCCTAACCTAAAAAGGGCTTTTTGCAGCCTAAGCAGGGCTGGCTGAGCAGAGGGGCAGCAGAGTTTTCTGGGTGAGACGCTGGGGGCAGAGGGTGCCCCCGATGCCAGCACTGAACACGGGTGTCACCGGCTGTGCCGGCACTGGTGAACTTGGTTTGGCCAAAAATACACTTAGGAGAGCTCTGCAGAAAGACACCTGCTGCAGTAGCTGGGTTTGCTTTCTTGTCTGCAGGAGAATTGCTAAAATATGTCAGAAATTGTTGAGAGATTGGAGCCTTGTGCTTTGTTTCAGAGGCACCTGCTGTATGGACAGGCTGGCTCCCAAATGCCGCTGGAGCAGAAGGTGTGAATGACCTTGTTTAGAGGCTGAGCTATTACCTGTTGATCAGTGGCTTAAATTGGAGCAGCCCTTGCTGTGCTCTGCTGTCAGTCTCCTTAGAGTAACAAATTTATGACCATGCAAATGCCTTAATGAAATACGACGGGGCAATTTGAGATGGTGACTTTGCTTTGCACGGCGAGCGAGCTGAGGGTCGGATTTGACTTGGTGATGGTTTTCCTTCTCCAGCTCTGGTTCAGATTTGCTTATGGCATAAGTTTATCCAATGAACAAGAGTTAATTGACAAGTTCTTTGAAAAACACCTCGAGTCTGTTGCACAACATGAGTGGGCAAAGGCAGAAGTAGGTTGCTGTGCAGTCAGGAGCAGCATAACTGCTTTGATGGATCTTAGTAATTAGTATTTACTGCGAGTCAATTATGTCACAGGTATTTTAATGAATGGGTGACTGGGGAAAAACACAACCACCTGATGAGAAACCTGCACAGGTGATTTATTGTTATTATTTTCAAGAACAGATATCTGTATTGAGCCCCCAGTTTAATGGTGTTTAGGGAGGGATGTGAATCGTTTCAGCCTGGTTTTGGCCCGAGATGTTTTGAGGCCAGCTCAATGGCTCCACCAAGGAGTTACAACCTCCTGAAGTGAGGCTTCCTTTCTCTGCCTTTTCTGCTGCCTGTCTCCTGCCTGTCCATCCCTACTCCTGGGACAGTGACAAGAGGCTTCTCTGGGCCTGGTGCTTCCAGGTTTTAAGTGGATTGACTTCAGCTGAGTTACTGCTGTGTGCCTGCCTTTGTGATCTCTTGGAGAGCCTTTTCCTGTCCGTGTGTGCAGTGCTGGCTTCCAAGGAAAGCCCAGCTGGCAACAAACACTACCTTTGAGTGAGAGCACAGGCTTTCAGCAGAATATTTGGGAGTGCTCCGATTTCCGCAGTGGAGGCCAGCTCCATTTTTATAATGAAATGCTTTCTTGGATTTCGCAAGGATGTTGTTGCATGGATGCACAGAGAGAAGGGAGGATGTTAAATCCCTCCTGCAGCTGGTGGTAGCTGTGCTGGCTGGAGAGCTGAGGTGAGCAGCTGCTTGTGGCTGTGACTACCTGGGACCTTGTGCAGGGTGCCCGATCCCTGCTCGTGCCTCTTCCATGACTGCTGTTGGAGCTGGAAGCCACGCTGTGCCCACGTTGTTCCCACCTCCCCAGCTCTCTCCACGAGCACGAGGAGCCCCTGTGTCCGTAACCCTTTGTTCTCCTTCACCTCACAGATCACCTCGTGGCCCACGGGCGCATGGCCGAGAAGGAAGCCCGGAGAAAGTTCAAGCAAATTGTGGCTGCTGTCAACTTCTGTCACTGTCGTAACATAGTCCACAGGGATCTGAAGGCAGAAAATCTCCTCCTGGATGCGAACCTGAACATCAAAATAGCAGGTGAGCTAAGCTGAGTGGTGTGGGAGGAAGGCAGCTGCTTTCAGGAGTTAATAAATGTAGGCACTGGCTGCTTCCAGGTATTCAGGGAGAAGGAAACGCGGTGCAGCTAAAGGAAGCTTTGGATTTCTGTGTGGCCTGCTGCCCAGAGCTGAAACTGCCAGGTTGTAGCCAGGAGATTTATACCTCCCTTCTAGAAGTGCAAAGGAAAAGAAGGAAAAAAAGGCAGGTTTGGCTTCCCAGGCTGCAGACACTGCGGCGTTCACTCCTCTGGGTGATGGGTGAGACAGTATCACAAAACTGACCTTGTTCTGAGTCCTGCTGCTGGTTCAGAGCAGGTCAGGCTAGGTGAGGGAGCAGGAATGGCAAAGCAGGGATGACAGGTGGACAGGGGAGCAGCGAAGGGGAAGCTGCGCTCCGGGAATCATTCACGATGTGGTGTGACAGAGCCAGAGTGGCCTCAGTGCTCTGGGGCTTGATTCCCTGCAGGGAGAGAAGCTGAACTAGCTGAGCACACAGGCCCTCACTGCCTGCTCCCAGAGTTTTGCAGGGCAGTGGGATTTTTTTGTCACTAACTGCCCTTGCAGAGAGCTTCCTCCTGGGCATTTCTGTCCTGACCTAACATGAGCTGCATGTCTGTGATCCTCTGACCATGAGACTGAGCCTTGGCTGATCTCTGGGGAGCACTGCCTAGGCTCGACTTCATTGGGCTCGGTGGGATTATGGCCAATTGAATCAAGGAGATTGAACATTTAAGAGTTGGACTCAATCTCCGAGGGTTCTTTCCAGCTCAGTATTCTGTGATTCTGCCCTGGTCATCTGATCTCCAGGGCTTTGGAAGTGGAAGATCTTATACTCAGCATTTAATTCTCCCAGAGCCTAGAGCACAGCAGGGCTCTTCTTTGGAAGGCCCTTGGTTGCCCCCTCTCCAAGCAGACTTCCTGGGTGACATTGTTGTCTTTTGCAAGGGCTACAAAACTTTTCAGTCTGAGCAATTTTACTTCTGGGAGGTGGGAAATACTCCACTGTCTTGATAGCATCTCGAACAATGGGAACAATCTAGCTCGTTGTTGCTGTTCTCTCATGCACCATCCGGGAGGTGTTAGATTAGAGTTCAACACTCGGTTTGTGGTAAAATCATCATTAATTTCTTATGCTTCCCTCGTACTCCATCTGTGAGGAGGGAGCAGGGAAGGAATAGGAAGGAGAGGTGGACTTCATGGACTTCCCTGGTGCTTAACAGTGTGCACCATGTCCTCCTTGGCACAGGGGTGATAACCTGCTCCTCTCTGTTCTGGGAGCAGGAGATAAGTGGGAGGCACATCGCTGATGAGGCAGGAGTGCAGCTCCTTGGAGTAGGAGTGGAGAGGTTGTGGAGCTCAGGGAGAGGCTGCTGGGGAGGTCTCTGAGCAGCACTTTCTGCTTTTTTTTTTTTTTTTGTTTTATGCAAAGGCTGCGCTAATGGTTTGAGGCCATCTTGTGTTCACGGGAAAAATCCGCTCTGTGTGCAGGGGGAGGGTGCCTGGCAAACAGTGAGAAGTTAAAAACTAACCCAGGTGGAAACTGGAACTCAGCTGGGTTTGCTGGAGAAATGTCCACATGACCAGGCTGAGAAGCTCTGGAAATTGTGGAGACCTTTTTTTATCTAAGGGAGTTGGAAACTATTTTCCTTCCAAATCTGTGCTCCCAGAATGACTCCAGGAGATAGTCCCCACCCTGGTGGTGGCAGTGTTTGCCTTGGCAGGAAGATGCTGTGGTGCCTTGAAAAGTAGCCTGGAAAAGCTGATTTAGGGTATAGGATTTTCCAAGTATTAAGTTTTCTCCCTATAACTCATCAATTACAACTTGACACCAGTTCTTCCATTGTTTTAAGAGAGAGGAAAAAAAAAAAAGTGATAGCAACAGATCTTCTTCACAGCAGACCTCCCAGGAGAAATGCTACAGAAATGCACACCCCAGTTACAGCGGTGGAGAACCAGCTGAACCTTCACTGCCAAACTCAACTCAAACCTTGGAGCCTTTCAGACTCTCGTCACTGCAGATTTTCTGGCACTTTCTGTCCCTTTGCAGCTTTGAATCCCTTGCGTGGCCTGAGGCAGGTGGCGGCTCCCAGCCTGCAGCCCCGGGGTGGGCAGTGCTGCAGCTCTCACTGCTGCTCCCTGGTTGGGTTGGGTTTTGATGGATTGCTGCTTGGCTGTTTTTCCGTAAACAGCCAGATCCCCACGCCGTGACCCTCGCTCTCATTTTTCCCATGGATGCTTTTTCTCCAGTGTACCTTCTCAGAGTCTGAGTCAGTAGCTGCTGGCGCTGCGTTCCCCGTGCTCCCAGCCGGAGAGTTCAGCCAGGAGTTGATGATTGCTAAACACCCCGGCCCTGCCGGGGTATGGTTTCAGAGAGGAATCTGATCTATGCATCGCTTTGCATTCGTACGCAGGAGTTGGCTGCTCCTTCCCCTTCTGAGGATGAAATCCCTGCTGGGCAGAGACTGAAGCCACTCCCTGAGCTCCGCTCCAAGGAAACTCGCAGGGCTGGACCCACTGTTTTGTAGCAGAGATGTTTGTTTTTAATATTTTTCCCTGTATCACATCATTGTGACTCACCTTGCCGTTCAAAAATGCCTTTTTCCCTCTGCAGCTGTTTGTGGAATGAGACCTGATTGCTCCCTGAGGATTTGGATTTATGCATCTCTTTGGCCATAGATTTTAAGGAAGTTTATTTAAGTTGTAATTTGTGTTTTTGTTTCTCTAGATTTTGTGCTTCGTTGTTCTGGGTTTTCAAATCCTCCTGTAAACTTTCTTTGGGTTTTTAAAGCCCTGCTGTTTTCCCCGGCCTTGCCCTCAGTCCCGCAGTGCAGGTGGGATCTGGAAGGCGTTTCCAGCCTGGGAGCAGTGTCCCTGTACAGGATCTGCCTGGCTCCAGCTCCCCTCTGAGCCCAGCAGGGGCAGGGCAGGGCAGGGCAGGGCAGCATCCGTGCCCAGGGAGAGCTTTCCCCCCGAGATCCGGGGCAGCCGCGGGGCGAGCGCAGAGCCCGGGATCCGCTGGCCCCGTTCCCTAAGGACAGACTCTGCCTTCTCCCTCCTCCCCACCTCCTCTCCCTGTCCAAAAGAGCTGCGAATCCCTGGAGGAATTTCAGCACGATGTGGAAGGGGGTGAAGTTTCCCAGCTGACCAATCTGCAGGAAGCAGGGGAGGGTGCAGGGGGCAGCTGTTGCGTGTCTGTTCCGAGGCCGCGGTGCTGCCAGCTGGCATGGCACAGCCCTGGAATGGCATGGAGCTGGAATGGCACAGCCCTGCAGCGGCACAGCCCTGCCCCTGCTGCTGCTGACGCTCGCTGTCACCTGTGCAGCAGAGAGGGGAGCACCTCGGGCCTCGTGCAGGGCTGGAGCTGCTCCCGGCCGTGCGCTCCTCGGAAAATACAGGTGGTTCCCCAGCTGCTCAAGGCCCACTCGTGTCCTTACAAGGACAAATAAAAAGTAACTAAACCAGGATAACTTGCTCAATACATGGGAAGTGCCAAAATTCCAGTCATAAAGAGTTTGTGTCTAAACCTGATACAGATGCTGTGTGTTGGGAAATACACGCAGGGCCGCAGCGTTTATTGCCGGCTCCGGCGGCCGTAACTCAGGCACTTGTTACACATCCTGCTTTGAACGTGAGGCAGCAGCTCAAAAGCTTGCAGAGGTGGAAAAGACAATTGTGCAGCTGTGTGCTATTTCCCTGGAATTGTCCTCCAAAGGCTGACTGGAGCTTTAGATGGCTTCACTGCCAGCAGTAAAAACCCAGCGGGTGTGTAAGTGCCTTGTTTTGATACCACTGTGCCTTGAAAGAACATTTACCATCTCTGCTCTGTTTTGAGGTGGGGTTGGAGCAGCCTGGTGTGTGCTCCAGGTGTTTCCACAGGAACAGGCTGCGTTAGGTTTTCTCCACATGCATAAATCATCTCCACAGTGAGAATTTCCTCCCAAAGGGACAGGGAGAAGGAATTTGGCTGTGCCCCCCTGGAGCTGAGCTGGCAGGAGCAGTGCCAGATGGTCTGCTGGGTTCTGCAGACGCTGTGCAAAGGGGTAGAGGAGTCACCTGAAATTAGGTCATGGAAAATCCTGTAAGGAGAGCAGCAAGAGGGAGCATGGACGCAGCAGGTAGTGCATTCTGGGGAGTGCTGGTGGGATTTGCCTGCCTCTGGCACGCAGCTGTTGGCCATCACTGGTGATCCTCACTTGGAACTCAGTGTGGGACTGGTAATTAAGTGGTAATTACCTGATAATATTGGGTAGTCTTGGATGTGTTAGGAAAAACACATTGATGTGGACACATCTCAGAATTCCTCTCTGGGACTGTGATTGCTTCAGTTAAATTGAGGAGAAGAAAAAGGAAGGAAATTCAGTGAAGATTCCTTCTTTTTACAAGAACCAGCTCCCTTCTCTTGGATCTAGACTGGTTTCCTTGCCCTTTGCAGTGCAGGTCCTAGCTGTGAGCCAGGGGGAGGCAGGTTAATTAACAGAGAATGCCATTAGTGCTCACATAAGCTGATGGTTGGCTGCCTGTGAGGTGAAGACCTTTCAGGATTTGTTATTTGCTCTTGGTGAAGGATTTGACTCTGTAGAGCTGGCCACCATAAACAAAGTCTGCAGCCCCTGTAGTGCTTTCTGGAAAAATCAGAATTCCCCTCCTTTTTCCCTTTGCACTCTGTCCTTGCTGGCACTGCCCGGAGCTCAGGGCACCAGGGAGCTTTGGAGTCACCACTCCAGAGGTGTCCAAGGAAAGACTGGATGTGGCACTCGGTGCTCTGGGCTGGTGACAAGGTGGGGATGTCCCAGGTTGGACTCGATGACCCTGGAGGTGTTTTCCAACCTCTGTGATTCCATTTCCAGTGTCTGTGTGCCAGTTACCCATTGCAGGATTGTGTGGGACTTTACCAGACTCAGCAAGTTACTGAAATACCATTTGTTCAGGACAGTTGGAGTGAATCACATCCCTCTCATCTGTTCTCTTTGTTCTTTCAGATTTTGGGTTCAGCAACATCTTCACCCCTGGCCAGCTCCTTAAAACCTGGTGTGGGAGTCCTCCCTATGCTGCTCCAGAGCTCTTTGAAGGCAAAGAGTACGATGGGCCAAAGGTTGATATTTGGGTATGTGATGAGCCTCCTTCTCTCCGACTTTGATCTGATTTTTGCTCTGTTTGTTTGGCTTTGCTTCCTGAGCGTTCAGTGCTCAGGAAGAAAGCCCTGACAGAGCAAAAAGCGTGATCCAAAGAAACCCTTCCCAAACAAAGCGCATTCTGGCTGTCCTGAGTTTTCCCTGCGGGGAGGTGCCAGAAGCACGCGCTGCCCGGAGACGGATTTGAATTGCGTTTGGCCCCGCTGACTGGGTTTGTTTTGGGCGCAGAGCCTCGGCGTGGTGCTCTACGTGCTGGTGTGCGGGGCCCTGCCCTTCGACGGGAGCACCCTGCAGAACCTGCGCGCGCGGGTGCTCAGCGGCAAATTCCGCATCCCCTTCTTCATGTCCACAGGTAAGGGGGGGCACGCAGGGCCACCACACCTCTCTCGGTTTGAGCTTTTCTCAGCGTTTATGGGGGGCGAATTTCCAGCGACAGCCCCGTCAGAGATGAGCGTTCGTGTCCTGCTGTTGCGAAAACACTTTAATAATAAATCTTGGGCGTGGAAAGTGTGATTAATTTTCATATAAAATCAGCTTTTGAAAGAGTCATGTGTAGGTAGGTTGCCTGGTCAACCTTGTTAGGTTAAGGAATAATTTTGCATGGAGTTTCCCAGCTGAAAGCTTCCTTGCTTGCTGTCTTATCTGGGGAAGAGGTTCTCTCCATGCTAAGAAGCTCCACGCTTTAAGTCACGGAGCTTTGGGATTTTAGATCCCAGCCTAAGCCTCAGATGTCCCTCTTGGTGACAGCACGGGTGTAATGTGCTGGAGAAATCACTCACAGTGAGCTGTTGAGTGCTCAGAACATTCTGAGGGTGCTTTGCTCTCAACCTCCAAAAGCCACTCACATCAAGATGGGGAGGGACAGGGTGACGGGGCTCCATGCAGCCAGGATGGCTCCCCTTCTTCCTAGCATAGGGAAATCAATCTCTCCATCACTGTGGCACGGTGGGGACCCAGCAGGTGTGAAGTGCAGAAGAGAAGCAGTATTTCTGTGAGGTGACTTCCCAGAGGGGAGCTTGGAGAGGGGAGCTCGGAGAGGTCCCTCCCCGCGGGTGACCCAGCCTCTCTTCCCTGGCAGAGTGTGAACACCTGATCCGCCACATGCTGGTGCTGGACCCGAGCAAGAGGCTCTCCATGGAGCAGATCTGCAAACACAAGTGGATGAAGCTGGGGGAGGCTGATGCAGAGTTTGACAGGGTGAGCAGCAGCGGGCAGGGTCTGCTCCGTGACTCAAACGGGCTCTGGGCACACGGTGCTGCACTGTTGGTTCTGCTCTTTGGGAACACTCATTCCCAGGCGTGGCCTTTCCCTTTTCTGCGTCTCCTGGCCTTGCTTTCCACATCATTCCTTATCTCCATACGTTTCTGTATTTTCCCCGTGGCGCTGGGAGCTCGGCGCAGTGGATTTCGGATCGGTTTGCCATCAGACCTCACGCCAGCTGCATCCAGAGCCCAGCGCTTGGGCTCTTGGGAGCGCCGTGACTCATCAGCGCGCCTCTGGGAATGTCAGCTCTGACTCTGTGCCTGTGCCCTCACAGCTGATAGCGGAGTGTCAGCACCTGAAGACCGAGAGGCAGCTGGAGCCGCTGAACGAGGACGTGCTGCTGGCCATGGCGGACATGGGGCTGGACAAGGAGCGCACGGTGCAGGTGAGGCCTGGCGCCTCTCGCCGATCAGGGGCTGCGCTCGCTGCACGGCAGAAAATGTCTCCGGTCCTTGCACGAGAAGGAGTGACCGCTCCTCCTCCCTCTCTGCCTTTCAGTCGCTGCGAGCCGACGCGTACGATCACTACAGCGCGATCTACAGCCTGCTCTGCGAGCGCCTCAAGAGGCACAAGAACCTGCGCATCGCGCCCTCGCCCAGCATCCCGCGCACCGTCACCTTCCCCACCTCGGCCAGCCTCCAGGTGCGCCCCTCTGCCAGCGTGCTTCCAGTCCCTTGCCCGCTCAACTCAGCCTGGCTTGTGGGTGTCAGAGAATTTGGTGTGTGCTTAGGGTGCCCCGGTCCTGAGGTTTGGAGCAGTGGCTGAACATCCTTCAGTGACAGAGGGGAAGGGATTGGGGGAGGTACCGGGAGCTGGAGTTGCCAGCCCAGGGCTGCTGTGTGATGCTTCTTCCCCACCTTGTGCTGCTCTTGGAGCAATGAGCACTTGCTTTGGGAGAGGCCAGGTCATAAGGGAAGCAGAAGAGATGCTGACCCTGCCTGAATACGAGGAAGGGGGGTAAACGAGGCGACCTCTTGAGAATAAACAGCTCTTCACTGGCTTCAGGGTCACCTCTCTGTTCCAGGTGCTTAGGGCTGGTGTTAATCCACCAGTGTTTGTATAGAAATGCTGTGTTTGTGTCTTCTGATCCTGATCTCTCCACTCAGCAGACAGAACAGACAGGCAACACCATGAACATCAACGTGCCCCAAGTCCAGCTCATCAACCCTGAGAACCAAATTGTAGAGGTGAGGCACATCCCCATGACCCCTGCAAGCTCTTATTCTGGCTCCCGTGGGAAGCCTTTCCTTTGATGCTCGTGTTGCGTTTCAACATCCCCAATGTTTGTCGTGCCCAGACTGATGGAACAATGAACTTGGACAGTGATGAAGGGGAGGAACCATCACCCGAGGCTCTGGTCCGCTACCTCTCCATGAGGAGGCACACAGTGGGAGTAGCTGACCCACGGTGAGTACTGCACTCCAGCCTGGATATTCACTCCCAGCACGTGACTTTGGTCCTTCTGGGTGTTCCTTTAAAGGTCCCAAGTCCTCCTGCACAGCTTGGTCAGTATTTTAGATGGGGGTGAGGGACTTTCCTCCTGCTCTTCCTGATCTGCTCTGGGTAAGCTGTGCTTTTGGTCAAGGCAAGTGTCTCACCTGACATGCTGTCATGCCCAAGGTGAAGTTTTTGCAATAAATGCCATCAAGGTTAATGCCAAGAACTAAATCTGGCAAATCTCAACGTGGAGGGGAAAAAAGGGATAAGTGAAACCAAAGAGCAGCTTGGCTGCTCTGTGTGACCGTTTTCCAGAGCAGTAGGAAGCTTTTTGTGAAGGGAAGCTGGGTGTACTGGGTCTGTGAGGGGTTCCCTCACATCATGACTAATTCCCCACTCCAAATGTGATTGTACAGGACGGAAGTCATGGAAGACCTGCAGAAGCTCCTGCCTGGCTTCCCCCGTGTCACTCCCCAGGCTCCGTTCCTGCAGGTGACCCCGAATGTGAACTTCATGCACAACGTGCTGCCCAGGCAGAACCTGCAGCCCACGGGGCAGCTGGAGTACAAGGTACTGCCCCTGGTCCCTGCTGTGCTCTGTGCCCTGCAGGTGGGAGGGCTGTCTGTGCTCACACTTGCTCCCTCTGTTTGTCACTCCTTGGGCTGCAAGCCTCAAGAATTCCAGTTGGTTCTCTAAAGCAGGTTTAGATCAAATATAGATCGCTTACCTGTGAGAGTGGTGAGACACAGGAACAGGGTGCCCAAAAAAGCTGCGGATGCCCTGTCCCTGGAAGTGTCCAAGGCCAGGCTGGATGGAGCTCTGAGCAACCTGGGATAGTGGAAAGTGTCCTGGCCTATGGCAGGGGGTTGGGACGAGATGATTTTAAGGCCCTTTCCAACCCACACCATCCTGTGATTCTGTGAAAAAGCTGCAGAATGAAGGAGCAGTGCAATATGAAGTTAATAAAAGGGCTGGGGAGGAATAGGACTGTGCTGCCTGGCAAGCAGCGTTGCAGGGAGCTGCAGAGCTAAACCCTTCTCATCCACTGACATTGTCCCTGCCCCGAGACGCTGGTGGCATCCTTGAGCCCCAGAGGGCTTGGGATGGGCCCCAGGGCTCTGGCTGGGCTGGGTAACGCTGCTCTCTGTGTGTGTGTGTGTGTGTGTGTGTGTGTGTGTGTGTGTGTTGCGGGAGCAGTCCCTGCTGCAGCCCCCCACGCTGCAGCTGCTGAACGGGATGGGCCCGCTGGGCCGGCGGGCGTCGGACGGCGGGGCCAACATCCAGCTGCACGCGCAGCAGCTGCTCAAGAGGCCCCGGGGCCCCTCGCCGCTCGTCACCATGACGCCAGTGAGTAGCACGGGCCAGGCAGAGCGCTCAGAAATATCCCCTCCCGCAGGCAGAGGTGGCTGTGCCCAGCTCACAGCGGGCCCGGCGCTGCCAAAGCTTCCCCTGCCGCCCCTTGCAGCTCTCCCGGAGGTGGCAGGTGGGGGTTGGTTGCTTTCGTCCTTTTGCTGATGCCGTGGAGAAAACCCAAGCGTCCGTTTCGGGCGTGTTCTCGCTCCCTGGGTGCATCTGTGTCAATGAATTCTCCGAGCAGCAGCCCTGCCCGGGTAGTCCGACTGGGGAAGGAATGTTGGAAGGGGTTTTTGGCCGGGTTTCCTTGGTGCTGCAGAGGAGCCAACGCTGTGCAAGCTTGTTTGGGAAGATCAGGTGTCCCCTGTGCGGAGGGGACTGGGCTGGGTGTCCTCCTGAGCTGTGGCTTCTCTCTCTGCAGGCTGTCCCAGCTGTCACCCCTGTGGACGAGGAGAGCTCCGACGGGGAGCCGGATCAGGAAGCTGTGCAGAGGTAACTCCCACTCTGTTAACATTTGCCCTTCCTACCTCCACGAGGCTCACCTTGGGCTGTTCCAGAGCTGATTCAAACACAGCCACTTCATCAGGGCACCACTGTTGATTTTCCAGCGAAGGCTCAACACTTCTCCTGTTCCTGTGGGTGTTGATTGCTGTAGGCAGTTACTCCTCTGGCACTACTGGGTGCTTGCAAAGCTGGATTTCCCTGAAATGGGTAGCTGATTGAGCAGTAGGTTCTCCAGAAATCTTTTGGAACTGCTAAATTCCTTTGCTTAGTGTGCACCAGCATGCGATCCACACTAACCTGCCAAGTGAGTGCCGAGGGATTCCCCTCCCTGCTGGGTGCTGGAGGTGGGAGAATCTCCTCTGTGGCCTTGGGTGCCAGTGCAGCAGCTTTTGTATCAAGACATGCAGTAAACATCCAACTCTGATGCCTCAAACAAAGTGAGCTTGCTGGAATTACGGGTACCTCTAGCTGCTAATTTTAGCATCAGGCCTTAAAATAGTCTGCTCCAACAAGGAAAGCATTATTAGCTCTCAGGCTGGGAACTTCTGTTCTCTGTGTCTGCTCTAAACACATTGTAGGAAGTGGGTAGAATGTGCTTGTACTTTCTCAGTCCGTGAACACACTAACCATGGCCTTGCTAACCTTTTCTTAGGAGCTTTTGCATAGTTCCTTCTCTGCTAACCAGCTGAGCACTACGTGTGGTGGGTGCTCCTGCTTCTTACCTCAAACTGGAAGAGCTTTCTGGATGCCCCCCTTGTACAGGTCATCACCTGGGTAAGGGAGTGGCTCCTCGGGGGCTCACAAGGCTTCAGGCTGACACTGGGGTGGGTGCACATCGTGCTCCAGAGCCTTGGCCAGCTGTGCTCCTCTCAGTGCTCCCCAGGAACAGTGGGTGTGAGCAGGGACAGACTGAGACTCCTTTTGCCCACCTCACCCTAGGAACTCTGCTTGTAGCCTCAGTAATGGCTTCAGTAGCCATTAACAGTTTTAATATAGGGTAAATAACGTCCTGTGACAGCACCTCAAACAGCAGGTGATCTTTCTGGCTGTGCAAACACAATAAATCTCGTTCTTAGCAAGGGGATGCCTGGACATCTTACCTGGGCAGATTTTCACTATTCTAAACCTGAAGGTTTCTGTTGAGCCGTTAAAGGATTAGCTCAGCTGGAAACATTCTGAAACCCCTGTGCAGTGTTTTGCAAGGCACTGAAATGTTCAGATCCCACTGAAAACCAAGTCCCCTTGGATTCAGAGGTCACTTCACTGCTCTCGACAGTGCTGCCCTAAGTTCTTTCACAGCACATGTTCTTCTTCCACCAGATGGCCTTGAAAAAGCACCATCCAGGTTGTGTGTTAACTTGTTCTCCACCCCCTTGTGTTGCGACATGTCAGTAGTCATCAGTGGAGAAGGGTAAATAGCATTAACATCAGGGACAGATGCAAATATTTAGCTTCTCAGAACACTGCCCCAAATACTCTGTTTGCAGCCACCAGTGAGCAGCTTTTGCCCTCCTTAATCTGACCTTGAAAGCGAAGCACAGTCTTCTCTCTGTTCCAGGGAACAGTCACATCTCCTTTGAGCTTTGGGAAACTTTCTTCCACCCGAAACGCTGTTAGAGCTCGTGATTGGATTGTTCCCTGGAGGGCTGAAATAAAATGATCTTAGCAAACCACAACAGTAAAGCTCTTTGGGAGCCTTTCCCTGTCTGCATCAAATGATTCTTAAACAGCTAATGGCACGGGCTTTGGCGGGGCACCACGGCACTGTTAACCTGCTTCTTCTGCTTAAGTGGCTTCAGCAGCAAAGAGAGGCTGGGTCTGGGCAAGTCTGTATCGCTCTTTCTGCTTCCCAGGGGCAGCTGCACGGGAGAAGAGCAAAGGTGAGGCTTTTG
The DNA here is from genome assembly GCA_013396955.1 of Regulus satrapa. Classification (NCBI taxonomy): domain Eukaryota; kingdom Metazoa; phylum Chordata; class Aves; order Passeriformes; family Regulidae; genus Regulus; species Regulus satrapa. The sequence continues at coordinate 18,362 of VWZN01013562.1, read as the reverse complement.
CAGGTGTCACTGGCCGAGTGGTGCTTGGCCTGGTCACCGGAGGTGCCTCGCAGAGCAGAGAGGGGGAGTTCACAGCAGTGTTCATCCCGGCGGCCTTGAGGGTCACAGCCTGGCTGCAGTGCCAGCCTGGGCAGGGGCTCCTGCCCCTCTCCGCCGGCCCCGCTGCCCTGGGCTCGGCTCTGTGCCACGAGCAGCAGGCTCAGGCAGCTCTCAGCACTGCCTGGCCTTTCCTCACATCCTTGCCGGAGCAGAGGCTCCGAGTTTCCCCCTCCCTGGTCTTTGGGGGGTTTGCAGGAGACCTGCGGCTCTATTCCAGTGCAGAGCGGGCTTTTGTTTAAGCTGATGCCTCCCAGCTCTGGTGCTAGAGGCGAGGCCAGCCTTGGTGCTGGTGGCTCCAGAGGGAGGGACCCTCTTGCTGCTCGGTTCCCACATCCCCGGGCCGTTCCCGACTTTCCCGGAGCGGAGCAGGGACTAGATGGCGCACTTGGACCGGGCTGACAGCCCTGCCTCAGCCCGGCCCTTCCTCTGCTCCTCCTCGGGCAGCCTGGCGTGCCCCTGGCAGCCTTCCCCTGCCGGGACAAGGTGGCCGCTGCTGGCGGGGTGTCCCAGGGTCGGTGTGAGGAGCGACGGCTCCCCCGGCAGGAGCAGAGGCTCTGCTCTGTGCCCTGGCTCCCCAGCCCTGCTCTGGGGCAGCGGAGCCACGCTCAGGGTATTCCCAAAGGGACATACCAGCATTCCCCTTGAGGTGAAACGTGCCTTTCCTGCTGGGGAGAGCACAGGGCTCCTCTTTTCCTTCCAAGGCTGGCAGAGCTGAAAGGACACTTGTCCCCAAAGCGCTGGTGAGCCAGTGCTGTGACAGGCATGGGCAGCGTGTCCGTGGCATGTTCTGAGCACTGCACAAGCTTCTTCCTTCCCGTTTTCTCTGGGTTATCTAACACTCCCTGTTTTCGGAGGACTCCCATCAGTCTCTTATAAAATGTGCTCCTGCTTGTTGCAGATACTTGGCAAATAGGTCAAAAAGGCACACTCTGGCCATGACCAACCCTACAGCTGAAATCCCTCCAGACTTGCAGAGGCAGCTAGGACAGCAGTCCTTCCGACCCCGGGCTTGGGCTCCACACCTGGGACCCGACCAGCACCGGTGAGTAACGGCACCGGCCGGCCGGGCAGCTTGCGCCAGGAATCCTGCCCAGGTGGCCCTGGAATGGAGCACTGAGGACATCTCGCTGGCAGGGAGGGGTGAGGAGGAGGAGGAGGAGGAGCAGGGACAAAGAGCAGACCCACAGAGCAGAGGGCGTCTGACCCCCCTGCCTGCAGGGAGCAGCAGGAATCAGCTGGCTCTTCCCTCCTGTCCCACTTTTGTGGCTGGAGATGATTTTTCTGGAATGGCTGCCATCACAGAAATATTTGGAATAAGCTGGTTCTTTTTAGAGGAAAGCTTTTCCATGTGTAAGGGTAGGCATCAAGGTAGCAGATTTGCTACAGAACATGTTCGGAGGCAGATGCAGGCAAAAGATTGCACTGAGAGTCATCCACAGCAGAGCTTAAAACCCTCACTGTTCTGCACCAGAGTTGTGTGTTCTGACTGCAAAGTCTCTGCAAAGCTCCTCGAGAGTAATTTCATTTCTCACCTGAACCCTTGATGGGAACGATGTGAGAAAAGGAAGCTGGATGGGGAAGGGAAAAAACCCCACAATGTCTGGGAAAGAGGGAACCTTTGGATTGGATCTAAACACACTCAGGATGTGTGGGAGGGACAGTCCTGATGGAGAGGTGTTAATGTGTCAGAGTCCTTGTCACAGCAGCCAACCGGAGATGCTGATGCCAAGAAGGAGCTTAAATTCCTCTTAATTAAAAAAAAAAAATTAAAAAAAACCTCCTAAAAATGCTTTAAAGTGCTCTGACCCCTCAGTGGTAGGAGCGAAGCAGCTGCACACTGGAGTTTGCTGCCTCTTGGGAAAGCAGTGGCTGCCAGGACAGGCTGGTGCTGGTGTTGTGCCCCTCAGGCAGCTCACAGTGGCAGGCTTGACAAAGCCCTTTTTATTGTAGCCAGAGACCTGCTGAGCTGAGCACTGATGTAATCAGCAGGGACAGGTGAACTCTGAGCAGACTGAGACAGTGCTAGTGCCACGCTGGAGCTCCGGAAAACCAAGATAAGCACCTCTCTGCCCTCAAGTTACTCCCTCAGAGGTGCCTGGGGGATGGGAAGAGCAGGAGGGGAAACATTTCTAGGGCCACAGCTTGCAAAACAAGCAGAATATGCTGTGTCCTGCTTTCAGGATTGCTGCAAATCCTAAAGGTAAGCCAAGTCCCTCACGCCCAGCAGGAACGGAATTTTTACAAGGCTTTAAACACACTTACCCTGTAAATAACGGTGTCACCTCTGTCTCTTGGCTCTGGAGTCCTGAAGCTGTTGCATCATGAGCAGGGTGGTATCTGCTTGTTCCACTGTTGGTGTTGTAACGTGCTGTGAGCCTGTTCTGTGTTTTTCCTGTGAAATGATGGAAATTTCATCTGACCATGGTCTAAACAGAGTGTTCCACAATGAGTTCTTGACATACCTGGCAGAAATTAGCAGTCATTGTGTAAATAAACCACATTATTGAATGGCAGGTGGGTTTTATTTTAGCCCTTAACCTATTTTAAGCCTTCTTCTGAATCCTCTTATGTAGCCCCTGGTTTTGTCACGTTAAATATGCGAAAGCAGAATTGAAGTACAGCTGTACAGGGAAGTGCAGCTGTTCTGCCTTGCCCACACGGGTTTCAAAAACTCAGCATGATTTTATCTGTAGCTTCTGCTTTCCATCAATGCAACAGGAGAACAAATGGATCAGGATAATGGATGGGATGGCTTCAAAAGGCAGGAGCACAGCCCTTTCCTTGGAAGGAAACTGAACTATGTCCTCCCGAGGCAGAGACAGTGACAAAACAGAACCCAGCCTGCTGGAAGTGGTCCAGCATCAGTCACCTTGTTCCAGGGGAGCCTGGAACAGGCCCTCAGAGTGACCTCTGGAGCTCAGGACCACTCCAGCTGCAGCCAGGTGGGCTCTTGCTGGGTTTGGTGTCAGAGGTGCTGTAAAGACCACGTCTCCATGACCTTCTCACAGACAAAGGCTACTACATTAAGTGCTGCTTGCTGGCTTCTGGAGATGGCACTTGCAGGATCTTTACTAAAGCAATCCTTTAATTGATGGGAGAAATTCCTCCCTGTGAGCATGGGGACACCCTGGCACAGGTTGCCCCATTCCTGGAAGCGTCCAAAGCCAGGTTGGACAGGGCTTGGACTAAGCTGGGATAGTGGAAGCTGTTCCTCCCAGCCCCAACCATTCTGTGATTCTCTGCTTTGCACAGAAATCAAGTTCCACAGATAGCGCTTGCCCGGAAGCCGTGAGGGCAGGCAGAGAGCCCCAGCTGTTTGTTGTGAGGCACGTTGTGACGAGTGTATGCCAGGTTATCTCTGCCCCTGATAACACAGGTGGCACCTAACGGCAGGGCAGGAGCTCAGTGATAACGGGGAGCCCCAACTTCGGGAGGAAACAGCTCCTGAAAATAATCTGGCTCCCTCTGATGGCAAAGAAACCTCACTGTGAAGGGGAAGTGCTTGTGGTGCCTTGGGCACGGCTTGGTTCAGACGTGCCCCTTCTCTTTGCCCAGCGTGGAGCATCCAGGCCTCTGGGAGGCTGGTGGAAATGGAATGCCTGTGCTGGAGTTTGTGTTTTGGCCGGTGTCACGTCACTAACCCCCTTCCCTCTGTGTTCAGTTCTATTTACAAGGACTCCAACACTCTGCACCTCCCCACCGAGCGCTTCTCCCCGGTGCGGCGCTTCTCCGACGGGGCTGCCAGCATCCAGGCTTTCAAAGCCCACCTGGAGAAGATGGGCAATAACAGCAGCATCAAACAGCTTCAGCAGGTGAGAGAGGGCTGGGGGTCCTCAAAACAGCCTCCACAAGGAATTCTTACTGCCTCGGTCTTGCTGCTTGAGGAAGCAGAAGAGGAACCTCTGCACGAGAGGCTGAGGGACACGGTGCAGCTGAGGGTCTGCTCCTGCTCTGTGGGACTGCAGCAAACCCTGAGCGTCCTCTGGATGGATGAGCTGTTCACCTGCACTTGGGCACCCGGGGGGATTCCTGCCCCCTCTTTTCTGGGGAGAACCATCGTGCTGTGCCCAGCCATGGATGTCCTGCCTGTCCCTGCAGGGCCCAGCAGCACTGTCGGACTGCGGCTCCTGCTCTCCCACATTTCCTCTGGCAGCAGTTTTGGGGCTGTTCCAGGATGTCCCAGGGAAAGGGCGGCTCCTACCACCGGGGTTTGGAGTGTATTGTGGGATATTCCCTGCACAGCCAATGGCTGGGGCAGGATTTGGCCCCAGGACAGGCCTTTCCCCTTGCAGCCTGGAACAAAGGAGATGCTCTTCTCACCTTGAAGTGTCATTTCCAGAGCTTGCTGCCTGCATTAAGGGAACACAGCAGTGCCAGCTTGGTGTCACGTGCACCCCTTACTTTCCTGGCTTTTTGCCATGTCACTGCACACCTGATTCTGTCGGAGGGAATGATTTAGGCTTTCTTTGCCAGCTTTTCTCAGAGGGGTGGGCTGCAGAGCGTGGCATTCCGCACGCAGCCGGGTGCCGTGCACCAGGAGGTCATTCACGGGACGTGCCGGGTTCCTTGCAGGAGTGTGAGCAGCTCCAGAAGATGTACGGTGGGCACATGGACGAGAGGACGCTGGAGAAGACGCAGCAGCAGCACATGTTGTACCAGCAGGAGCAGCACCATCAGATTCTTCATCAGCAGATTCAGGTAGTGCAGCCCGAGCCAGAGCTGCTGAAGGCTTAGCTCTGTTTTCCTGTGTTGCTGCAGACAACAACTCGTGAGCAGGTCCCTGGGGGGGATTGAGGGAGGGGAGTTTGCTGGGCTTGCTGTAGCAGGAAGGCTGAAGGATTTCAGCAGAGATGTTTGCACAGCTGCTGTGGTAGCTGTGGCAGCCAGGGCTGCACTCAGGGACTGACATTCGGTGAATCTGGATATGTCCTGCTTCACCCAGCAGTGTTTCTAAATTTACTGACTGAGACATTGACTGCAAACACTTCTTGTTTTCTTGTGGTGCCCGGTTCAGGACTGTATCCGGCCTCCCCAGCCATCTCCACCCTTGCAAGCTCCATGTGAAAACCAGCCAGCTCTGCTCACTCACCAGCTCCAGAGGTAAAGAAATGGCTTTAGGACAGCTCTGGGTTTTGCTCTTCTCGAAGCCCAGGGATGAGCTGACACACTCAGGAGAGGCCAGGCTGAGTTGGAGGTTTATGGAGTCAGAATGGCACAGCCAGTTCCCAAGTGAATGTGCCCGGTCCTTTGAGCTGGATTCTGTCCGAAGGACTTTGGAATCAGAGAAGTCTGATTCAAAGGCACAGACCTGCTTTGAGCAGAGGATTGACAGTCCTGCCTTTTGGGTGTCTCAGCCCTTTGCAGGCCCTTGGTGAGCTCAGCCTCCTTGCCCTCAGCACCCTGGCTTGTTGGCGAGGCAGGCTGACTTAGGGGAAGCGAGAGCAGGGTGTCTCAGCAGGTGCAGTGAGTCAGGAGGTGAGCCTGCAGTGTCCTTGTCCCCAGGTTTCTGTGGTAGCCACCAGGTCATGCTCGCTCTCTGCGTGACTTGGACAAGTGAGGTGGCTCTCGGAAGAGAAGCCAAGCTGCAGAGACCTTGGGATCCCCAGCAAGGGCTTTATGGTGTTGATCTTTTTGAACGAGACGCGTTGCAGCGTTTGGCATCAGTTCTCACAGTTGAGACAGCATCCTGACAAGGAGCAGGCATGGTGAGAAGGTGCTTGTTTCCCTGCGTAGGTTACGGATCCAGCCATCCAGCCCGCCCCCGAACCACCCCAACAATCATCTCTTCAGGCAACCCAACAGCAGCCCACCCCCTGTGAGCAGCAGCGTGCTCCAGCCCCACGGTAAGCAGTTCTGGGAGCTGGGCAAGGCCAGGGGATCCCAAAGCAGCACGGGGTTGCCATGTTCCCCCAAGCCCGGGCCCTGCACAGTTTGGAGAGGATGTAAAAGATTCTCCATCTGGCAGCCAGGACTGGTGTTAGCGAGAGCTGGCGAGGAGCTGCCAGCTGGAATGTGCTGTCAGGTTCCTTGTCACAAGATCCTTACTTATCGCTCCCGCGGGTGGGGAGGAAGGGCTGATATTCTCAGGTTTATGCAAATCACTGTCAGCTCCGCAGAGTTTCTGTTTCGGTGCAAGGGGCTCTGGCTGTGACCTTTGCACGCTGGCACAGCATGACGGAGCACCCGTACGGACACGTACTGTGCTCTCAGCCTGGCCCAGAGTCATGGAATGACTCGTAGCATCATAGCCAGCTTTGGGTTGGAAGGGGCCTTCAAGATCATCCCCTTCCAGCCCCCTGCTATGTGCAGAGACACCTTTCACTAGCCCAGGTGAATCCCAGCACTTCGGGGAACGGAGCAGGTCTCGCCGCCCAGCCTCCCCCTGGCCTGGCAGGGGTGCTGAGGGTCTTTGTTCCTCGTAGGTGCTGCCTCCCAGTCCCAGTTCCAAGGGATGCCATCCCACAACACAATCTTCCCGCAGTCGGGTAACTGTTCCCCCCCGCCGGCCATGGGGCTGACGTGCCTGGCCCTGCAGCAGCAGCAGCAGCAGCCCCAGCAGGTCACCATCCAAGTGCAGGAGCCCGGGGACATGGTCGGCAGCAGCCTCCTGCCCGGGGCCTCCGTGGGCGGGCAGGGCCTGGCATCCCACGCGCGGGGGATGTCCCTGAGCCCCAGCGCCAGCCAGATCCAGATGCAGCACCGCGCCAACCTGATGGCCTCGCTCAGCTACGGCCACCGGCAGCTGTCCAAGCAGCTCAGCGCCGACAGCGCCGAGTCGCACAGGTGAGGGCCCCTCCTGCCCACCAGAGTCTGCCTTGTGCTCCCCCCCCGTCCCTGGCAAGCAGCTGCTGAGCCAGGCCGGGGCTGCTGCCCCACGTTCCCGGGGAAAGCCATCCCGGGAGCAGCTCTGGCTCCCGCTGAGCAGCGCGGTCACTCGTCCTTTTCCTCGTCCTTGCAGCCTGAACGTGAACAGGTATCCCCCCGCCAACTACGACCAGGTGCACTTACACCCCCACCTGTTCCCGGAGCAGCCCCGCGTTTCCCCCAGCAACTACAGCCCGCCGGGAGGGGTGGGGTTCCCCGCAGCCCAGCAAGCTCTGAAGGTCCCGCAGCTCGAGCAGTACCCCAGTTTCCCTCCGAACGCACATCAGCAGCAGCAGCAGCAGCAGCACTACACGGCATCGGCACTACAGCAGGCACTGTTGTCCCCGACTCCTCCCGACTACAGCCGACACCAGCAGGTACCGCACATCCTCCAGGGACTGCTTTCCCCCCGGCACTCGCTCACGGGACACACGGACATGCGGCTGCCCCAGGCAGAATTTGCACAGCTCATCAAACGGCGGCAGCAGCAGCAGCAGCAGCAGCAGCAGCAGCAGCAGCAGCAAGAATTCCAGGAGTTGTTCAGGCATATGAGTCAAGGGGATGCTGGGAATATGGGCACCAGCATGGGACAGAACCTCTCGGAGCGCCAGTCGTTGTCTTTGCCTTATCAGAGTGCTGACACGTACCACCCCCAGAACAGCCCCCAACATCTCTTAAAAATCAGGGCGCAAGAATGTATCCAGCAGGTCCCTGCCTCCGTGCCACCCCCGCAGGGATACGGACACCAGCCAGCCCTGTTCCACTCGGAGAGCATGGAGGAGGACTGCGCCTGCGAGGGAAACAGGGACAGCTTTCCTGACAGTAAGAGTACAAACACATTGACCAAAGGTTGCCACGAGAGCCCTCTGCTTGTAAACGCAGGAGGGCACGGGGACCCCGAATCTTTGCTAGGAACTGCTAATCCTGCGCAGGAGCTGGGGACGCACCAGTACAGGCATCAGCCCGCGCCCGGATTCAGGAATAAGGTGCCCAGCAGAGGTAAGGCTCCCTGCTGCCATCCAGGCCAGCCGTCCATCCGTGCCAGCCTCTCCTCCTGCCCAGGACGCCGGCACGCCAAGGGTTTCCTGACATATTCTGCATAGCACAGAATTACTGAGATTCTTTCTGGCTTTTGTGGCCTGAAGTAAATTGCAGGCACAGCCTCTGTAATAAACAGGGTTGGATAAGGAAGGAGCCCGATGGGCTGCTCCCCTTGGGAATTTGACCTACTTCTGCAGGCAGGTAAAGACCAGGGCCCAGCTTGCTGCCATCTTTTTGGGGATACTGCATGGTGGCCACAGATTTATTCTTGTTGGTGATGTTCCCCATCCCCTGTAAACACGGGATAGGAACAGCTCAGCTGCCAGCACACCCCAACTGTAGCAGTGTAGCCATTTATTCCTGCTCTTAAGCACGGATCCTCATGTCCAGGCACTGCTAAAGCTCCCACAAACACACACAGTAACTGTTGGTCAGTGTCCTGTGGCTCCAGTGGCCTTGCAGCCTCTCTGGCACTTTGGGAAGCAGCAGCAGCAGCAAGATTCTATCCCTGCTTGAGCTGGGAAGGGTGGATTCTGGAGAGAGTGAGTTTAAACTTGCCACTAGGGTCTGAAGACCTTTCCTGCTCTTTGGAAGCAGCTGCGCCTTTGCTCCTCAGTGGCTGCTCTGGCAGCTCTGGGCTTTCAGCCTGAGCTGTAATTACAGGCTCCTCTGCAGGAAAAACACCTTCCAAGCCCGTCGCTAAGAGGGCTCTGAGGAGAGGCTGGGCAGGCAGATCAGTATTCCCTGCAGGACTCGGGGTGCTGGGCTGGAGCCACCAGCTTGCCCTTGGCACTCGGAGCCCTATTGCAGAGGAGCTGTGTCCAGGGCACAGGAGGCCCAGCTTTGTTCAGGGACACAGCACGGGTTTGTTGGGAAAGTACCGGGCTGGAATAGGCTGGCTCGGAGGGCTGAGTGGGGCTGCCAAGCCCTGGCCCCCCAGAGCGTGGGCGGGGGGCAGGGACACGGCTGGGCTGTGCTGAAATCCTCCTAAATTCTGCGTTCTGTTTGCTCTCAGAGCTCCACTTCCCTGCTGTGCTTGGAGAGAGGGGGGAATCGCCCCAGACTCAGCAGAGGTTGGAGGCTCTGGAGGGCCACTTGGTACAAAATCATGAGTCTGAATCTCGTCACTGAAGCCCGTTAGATGGACAGTGAGGTTTGGTGAAGTCAGAAGCCAAATCTCGGCCCCCACACTGCTGGTGCAAGGACTGGTTACACAGAGGAGAAGGACTTTAGACTGCAAGGCCTCGTAAATGAGTAAAAGCAAATAAATGTTTACAAATAGGCTTGTGTAAGCCCTTCTGACAGGGCTGTTTGTAGTAAGCAATGTCCTGGGATGCAACTGCTTGTACCATTTTCCTTATGGCCTCCATAACCCACTTGGACTCAGGCCTGCACTGCTTCGGGTCCAGGCAGAGTCACCTCAGAGCTTCCCAGGTAACCTTACCTACAGCAAATGCTACACCCCTGGGCTTTCCCAGTTCTGCCCTACACCAAATCCTACACCACTCAAGTTTTGTCCCTGTTGACCTACACCAAATCCTGTATCCCTGGGCTTTCCCCCTATAAACCTGCATCAAATCCTTCATCCACCCCTGGCTTTCCCCACTCTTTTCCCTAGAAGGTGCAATGAGGGTGCAGTTGGAGGGGGTATCTTCTCTCACTGCCTCAGCTCCCTAGATGTGTTTTCCCTGGAGCACAGGGCAGCTTCCCAGTGGCTGGGGGGTGCTTCAAGGGCGCGTGCTGACGCTGATCACAAAGCTCTGCATATCTGTGGAGCATCTGCCAGGGATGTGACTGAGCTGCCTGTCACGGGCCCCGCTCCGGTTTTGCCCCAACGTAGCCGTCCCGGGGCTGGGAGCACTGCCCATGGGAAACCTGCCTGGGCTCGGCGTGGAGGGAGCCGAGCTGGCGGCAGCGCCGTGCCAGCGTCACATGCCGCAGTGACACAAAGGATGTGGGCATGAAAGGCTTTCCTCTGCGGGGCTGGGGGCTGTGAATTCGGGGTCTGTGCCTTGCTCCAAAGCGGCATCCTCGGAGGTGCAGCGCTGGCATTGGGAAAGCAGCTGGTTTTCGGGTGCTGGCTCTTCCAGGCTGAGGGAACTCGTCACCCCGCAGCGCTGGGCCTGGGGCCGGGGCTGTTTGTGGAGCTGGAGCAGCAGGCTGCTGGCCCCAACCACAGTTCCCACAGTTGGAGCAGCGTCCCGAGCAGTGTGTGGGTGGCACTGATCCGCTAACATCTGTTACCTCATGTTTTCCTTCTCGCTTTTCCGGGAAAGCTGACTGTTAACCGCACGTAACCCCACGGTTGTGCAAAGGCAGGGGGAGGCTGTCTCTGGCTGCCCCGGGCCAGGGCTCCGGCAGGAATGCCGCATTCCTGATGGAGGAAGGGCACGGGGAGCAGCGTGCTGGCTGTGCTGTCCATGCTCACCTGCCCGCGAGCGGCGTGGGGACCGCTTGGGATGGGGTCCCGCTTGAATTCGGGTAGATTTGAGGACAGGTTTCGGGACTGCCCTGCGCAGGGCCGGGAGCTGCACCGGGATGATCCTTGTGGGTCCGAGCGGGGATGTTACTGTAGGACTCGGTGAGATCTCTCGGGGAGCAGCTTTGTGGCAGTTGCAGTGTCCCAGCACAGCAGGACATCGCTTCCCACTGGCCAAAGGCCTGGGAAAGCTCTGCCTGTGTGAGGGATGTACCTGCAGCTGTGTCACCTCGGGGCAGCTCCCCAGAGCTCGCAGCCCCGTCGGGCGCTCCGTGAGCTCGGCCCCGATGACAGGCTCCTCCACGGCTCAGGACTTTATCCAAAACATCGTGTACTTGATGACGAGAGGCTTTGCCTGATAGGAATGTGGCCTTTGGCCTCAGTCACAAGAGCTTGCAGCGCAGATGGACTTTGCCAGGCAGAACGCTGGTGTGCTCCTGCAGCCAGATTGTGGGAGGGCAGGGAGAAGTCATCTGATAGAAGTGAAGATCCTGGCCGGCTCTTCCAGCAGGATTATGTTGCTTACAATTGCCAAGGGGCCCTGCTGGAACTATCCCGCGTTGGAGGCTCCCCCAGCTCTTGTGTAACAGTGTGGGCAGGCTGGGGGTCGAGCTCAGGCTCGAGGGGAAGGCAGAAGTGGGAAAGGGTCTGGCTCCTGCGCTCCCGCCCCAGTGCCTCCAGCTTTAGGCTGCTTTTGTAGACCTGATGGAAGGCAGCTAGCATTGGGATCTTTTGGGATATCAGTGCTGGAGAGAGAAGCCTGTGTGAGTGCAAGTGGGGGCAGTGGTGCTGCACCACTCGGCCTGGGGCAGCCAGGGATCCTGTCCTTGCCCTGCCAGCAAGGAGCGTTTCTGTTTGGCGTCACATCTCAGTTCTGCAGTGGCACACAGATGGCTGGGAGCTGCAGGTTCTTTGTACTAACCTGTCCTTTTCCTATCCTGTCTGGCTTTCAAGAGTCCATCGTAGGGAACTGCATGGACAGGAGCTCCCCCGGCCAAGCCATGCAGGTGCCTGACCACAACGGCCTGGGCTACCCCGTGCGCCCCTCGTCCAGCGAGCACGCGCGGCCCCGCAGCCTGCAGAGACATCACACCATCCAGAACAGCGATGATGCCTACGTAGGTGCCTTTGCCTCCCAGCTCCCTCCTCTGAAGCAGCCCCTGTGGCCACACACAGGGCTCTGCAGAGACGTCCAGCCCAGCTGTGGGTCCGGCAGCGCTCTGAAGGGCTGGGCAGGGCCATGGAAGGGAAGCCCAGCCCTCGGTGCTCTGTGCCCTGTGGGGTCTGGGGTCCTGCCCAAATCTCAAAGTGTGCTTTGCTACAGCTCCCTCCTGCTGTAGATGAGAATGTCAACTTCACTGGTTCAGTGGTGCCTAGTGATGGGTGAGGAGCAGTGGCCAGAAGCTAAAACACAACAAGTTCCACCTGAGCATGGGGAAGAATTTGCCATGGAGGGTGGCAGAGCACTGGAACAGCTGCCCAGGGAGGGCCTGGAGTCTCCCTCTCTGGAGACATCCCAAAACCACCCAGATGTGTTTCTGTCACCTGCTCCAGGTGTCCCTGCCTTGGCAGGGGTTTGTGCTGGGTGATCTCCAGGTCTCCCAACCCCAGCTGTGATTGCGATAGCTCAGAGGGATTTGGACCATCCAGCCCATCCTGCTGTTGAAGGGACAGGCTGCACCCGAGCTGTGCCCGATGCAGTTCTTGTCTTTCCAAACCCCTGCTGAAGCTTTGCAGAGGCTCCCTGTGCACCCTGTCCAACGGGCGGATGGGCAGCAGCAGGAATCCTCTCCTGAGCTCCCCTTGAGTGTGTCCCGCCGTCCCCACAGGTGCAGCTGGACAACTTGCCTGGAATGAGTTTGATGGCAGGAAAAGCCCTCAGCTCTGCTCGCATGTCCGACGCCGTGCTCAGCCAGTCGTCGCTGATGGCCAGTCAGCAGCTGCGCGACAGGGACGGCGAGGGTGAGCCCCGGGGCCGCGCACGGGGCACGGGGCACGGGCTGGGGGCAGCTCCTCGGGGGAGCTAAGGCACCTCTCGGCCCTTACAGAATGCGGGGAGAGCTTGGAAGGTCAAGAGCACGCGAACCTGGGCGACGGCAGCCAGCACCTCAACACCTCCTGCTACCCCTCGACGTGCATCACGGACGTCCTGCTGAGCTACAAGCACCCGGAGGTGCCCTTTGGGATGGAGCAGGCGGGGGTGTAACCAGGAGGGAGTGAGTATCCGTGCGTCCTTCCCACACCACGGCTCGGGCTGCCTCCGTGGCCTTCCCTGCTCGTTGCTGCAGTGCTGGGGTTGGGGCCGTCCCCTCGGGGCTCCTGTGCTGAAGCTGTTTGCTGTCCCCCCTGTTTGGCCGTCCCTGCTCTCCAGCTGTGCTCAGACCCCTCTGCATGGCAGGGTCTCTCTCCTGGGCAGGGTCAGGAGTGGCCTGGGTATGCTGGAGGGCTGTGGGAGGGGATGTGCTGTCCTGGTGTGCCCTAACATCTCTCTTTCTCTCTCTTGCAGGGTTTGTGTACAGCTTTGAAATGAAAAGGTCCATTTTAAACCAACAGTATCTAGCAGCATTGCGCCAAATTGCCGTAGTATTTCTGACTAACTGGAATACCATGGCCCCTTTCCTCATCCTCACTTCATCCAGTGTGTCGTTCCTTTGGGTTCTTTAATTTCTGCCACACTTGCCTGTAACTCCAGCTACGCCCAGAGCCCTGAGCCCGACACGGAGGATCGGCCTCGGCACGGGGCTGCTCTGGGGGCTGGCCCTGCCCGGGGCCCCAGGCCGGGCTGCCTGCCCTGAGCAGGTCCAGGGGGGCTGGAGCTGCTCCTGGATGGAGGCCACGCTCTCCTTCCCCTCTGTCCCGCTGCACGGGGGGGTCTGGGCCTGGCAGCGCTGGCGGGGGCCCTCCCCACCCCGGTGCAATCCTCTTCTCGTCTCACCTCTGTCTGCTCTGTTCCCTCTCGTGTGTCGGGGTGCTGACAGGATCACCCACGCCCTGCCCTCCCTTCCCTTTTCTTTCCAAATCTGCCACGACTTGGGGTTTTTTTCTTTTCCTGGCAAACGTAGGGCAGACGGATTTTTCTTTGTTTCCTTCGCTTTTCCTCCTGATCACGTAGGAATTGGGTTTTTTTTTGGTAAATGTTGTTTTATTATTATTGTTATTAATAAAAGGCAAAAGGAATTTCTGTTTGAGAGAAATTTTTAACTAGATTCTGTTCTATATGAATTGTGACTTGCACCTTTTGTTCAAAGTATTTTATTTCTTTTAATGACATTGTACTTGTGACTGGTTTTCTCTCGTGCCAGTGGCGACAGTGGTAATTCTCCTTATACAGTCGGGGCGTGCAGAGGTCTCTTCTTTGTCCCTTTTCCATCCTTTCCGTGGTGGACAGAGCTAGAGGCCCCCCCCGCTGGGGCTCAGGAGCACGTGGTGTCACCCTTGCCTTTGGGACTTGACAAGCTCCAGCTCAGATCCTTCTTACTGACATTTTTTTTTCTGGAATATTTTTTTTAAAACTAAAGGAAACATCGCCGCCCCAGCCCTCCTGACTTTGCACAGAAGGAAGTGTGAAACCAGCACGGCAGAGGTGACTTTGCTGTNCCCCCCCCCCCCCCCCCCAGCAGCCACAGGGCCGCGTCACCTGTGCCATCCGCAGTACCACACTTTTTTTATCATGGCTTTGTATTGTAGTAATCAATACGCGCAGTATATGTTGAATGTATATTAATATACTTTGCTATTATTTCTGTTTTTTGGAAATGTCGGAAGTATT